>OX376373.1:40250387-40537887 GCA_947369275.1 Nemotelus nigrinus | reverse complement strand
ATTAAGATTTGTTGGACTAAAATAGAGAATAAAAAACAGAAAGTGATGTATCTGGCATTCAAACATTATCTTGATTCTTTTTATCTGGGTCTGAAGGATGATAGCTCATTAAATTCAAATAAAATCCAAAAGAAGGCATCACGGATGTGCTTGATAATATGTGTCTTAAGTTGCGTACACATAGGGCCAAGGACAAAGACCAACGCATTCGTAGGCTTGGATTGACTGAGGGTGTTCAGAGAACCAACGTTGGCGTTGGCCTTGGTTGCTATTCGCTCTATCGGCGATATTATCAAAGCACCAACGACCGATAGTTAGTCAAAACTATCAAACTATCACTGACTGTTCTTTGGCTCTATGTTTATGGGATTTATGGGATTTAAAAGCTTTATGGGATTTAAAATCAAATTGCAGATATAATCGAAAACCACATATAAATAATTAATTTGCAGTATATTTCACTGGCTTTCAACTTCAATCATAAGTCACTGAATTTCAATTGCGATATTTAAGGGGGTAGTACCGGTTATAATTTTGAAAAAATCAGTTTTTTTGGTTTTTTCAATTTATTATACCTTCAGAAATCACGCCTCAAAATTTTATTAAGATGTTTCCAAAAATAAAGAAGTTACGGCAGTTTACGGCAGACCGCTGCTTTTAATTACTGCGAAAAAAAAGATGAAAAGCGCATAAGTCAGGCAGAAAAAGCGGCAAAGGAAGCGTATTTGACCAAAAAAATCTGCCCAATCGCAAGAGCAACTGGCTTATGTGGACTCAAGAAAACTTATGTATGGTCCAGAGATTCCAGACTGAGCGATTGTAGATGAAAAAAACATATTTTTTATTTAATATTCAATAAATAAATGGAAAAAAAAACCTTTATACGCGTTTTTCTCGAAATGCCGTTTTTTCAAACTGCGGATTGGCCAAATCGATTTAAGTCAAATTTGGTGCACTACTTTATTCAAGTAATTTGTGTGGTAATCTACCACAATATAGCCCAAAAGTTAACCCAAAAAAATTTGGCAAGCGAAACAAAGTGAAAAAAACTACGATTTTGCGAAAAATATTTTCAAACAATCGCCATTTTTTTGATCATTTTTTTTTAAATATTGTGGTAGATTACCACGTAAGAAATATTCCTCTTTGAAATGCGTTTTGGTTTTCTTGTTTCTGATTCTTCATTCCTGAGATTATCTATCCGCAGTATGACGAGGCATTTTTCGAGACGTCAACTTTGGCGCCCTCTATAAATAAATAGAAAAATGAAAAAAAAAAAAACAAAAAAATTTTTTTTTGTAATCTTCAAAACGTGTATTTTACCCATGCAAATTTTAAAATTTATACAAAATAAAGTATTGAAAATTAGGCTGTTTTTTAGCATTCTAACCGGTACTACCCCCTTAAAGCATATTGAAAAAATCGCTATGCAAATACTTGCTTGAAGGTTAATTTTAATACCCCACCTTATTTTCATTAAAGTCTGGGAAGAATGAAAAGGCCAATCAACAAAGCATTTCCCACTTTCACCAGCATTTGCTATCGTTCCTTTCTGGTCTTGATATTTGCATCTTACTACAGCCAAGTTCATTTTAAACCGAACAAGCAATCAAGCAGAAAATTTCAGCTAAAAATTAAAGTAGCTTACAGAAGATTTTCAAATGTTTTTGATGTTTTAGTGAAAGCTTGCGAACATGAGAAATGGAAAGCCTCTTAATATGTGATTGTGTTGTCTATAAGCTGCATGACATTTATCATTTTTCGTTCAATAAAAACACATTCGGGTACATACCGGAAGGATTTAAATAAATCCCTTCTGACATTTGAGTACGAGTTTTAACCTTTCCTTCAACAGTGCAAGCTGAAGCGCATATGAAAATATAATTGAATATTTTCAGTAACAAAATCAATACGGATGATCGCAAGCAACTTTTTTTTGGGATTTTTTATGAAATCATTGAAATGTGTAGCTCAATTGTTTGGAGTATTTTCAAATTTTGAACCAAAAATATATGAGCCTTTATTTCCTGGCAGCAACAGCATGCCTGATAAAGATTCCAGGACACATTTCACTCCAGCGTTTGTTCGCTACAAATTGAAGGGATCACTCAAGAGATTATACTATGAATAAATTGTAAATGAATCAGCATAGACAAAATGCACTAAAAATTAAAGGACGTTATGAAGTCATGGGTGAAAGGATCTATATGTAATTGCCTAAACAAATGTGTCAAGACATTGACACATCAGGAAACTATGCAAATTGGAAAGACTGTGTTTTGACCGGACATAGTAGCTGGAACTTACCTCAGCCAAATTTGATGGAAATTTGGTAGAAAAATTTGGTAGAGCTGCCAGTAATGCTGATTATTGTCTACTAAATCTTACAAATGTGCTTAGTAAAATAAAGCTTTTCCCGATAACTTCCAATGCAGTCATGAAATCAAAACGAAATTCAAGTATTCTAAGCCAAATTCCATAGAAATTTCGTTGAAAAATCATAAAAGCGCTGCCAGCAATGGTAATTTTTGAAATTTATTAACATTTCTTTGTGAATATGATCATGCAATGAAAATCAGCAAAACAAGTATTTAGGTTTGAAAAATTGGGAAAATTTTGCGGGTCCGTAATATTCTTTTCGCACCTGTAATTTACAGCGGAACCATCCAATCAAAACGAAATCACAGGATGGGTTCAATTTATCGTGAAACAGATTTGGTATATTTTTGGCGGTGATGCTAACAAAGAGTTGCCAGAACCATACATTTTCTTTAATATTCATCAACATATGCTTCTTTATATTTTTATATTCAAAGCATTGACAATAAAAATAAGCAACCATTGTTTGAATTTCCTGAGTTTTGGAAATCTTTCGAATGACAGCCCGAAACATCGTTTAATCGCTGAAACTTTCAACAAAATCCTTCGATGAAAACGACATGCATGAGCCTATTATGGTAGACTTATGGCTACTGCGTTCGAAAAGTGCTGCCAGCACTGAACATTTTCATCATTTATTCTATAGGAGATGCTGTCTTAAACACGTTATATGATAAGCATCCTACAATGAAAATATGTAAGTAACATGGGTTTTGCTTTCCTAAACTTCAGAATTTATACGAATAGTTACCATGGAAACATTTCCACTTTGTAAGTTTTGATGCCAACATCGGGTCAAAGTCATACATGACGTTCAATAGTCAATTTCTTCGAAAATCAGTTTTCTAGCAGTTTTGATGTGTTAGAGCAATGCCTCCTAGAAGTACGGGCCGTCAGGCTAAGTAATCGTTTTAGCTATGACGTCAATTTGGGCAGGCATTTTGACATTTCCATCTGGCAGTGCCGATATACACCGAGATTTTACGTGCGGATTTTTAGCTATAATATGAATAAAACGTTAGTTTTTTGTGCATGGACGGGTTATAATAAGAATATTTAGCCATAGCTTGCACTTTGTATCAATTAATTGTATCGACAGTAAATCGACACGAAACGTCACATAACCTAACACCAGCCGATAAACATTTCGTGGCGAATTTTTCAAATTATACCGGACGCATTGCATTAATTTTTATTTTAGCTGTTCACACGCACTGTTCCGAACATCTCACTTTATTTTCATTTCACTCACTTTAACACAACCTGTACAATTAGCATTTTCCCGCGGACGTCCCATAAGACTGCGTGTGTTTTGCGCGACACATTGACAGTCTAGTGGGACGTCCGGGACGTCATTATTATGCATTACGGCCCGTACTTCTAGGAAGCATTGGTTAGAGTGTTTTTAAACTATGGACGACATTAGTATCGTCTACAGCGGACGTTTAGTCCGCGGACTAAACACCAAATTCCACCTAAATTTTTTAGTCCACGTGCTGTAGACACTCGTGGACCGACCTAAATTTAGGTCGGTCCACGATTTCAAGCGACCTGACCTAAATATAGGTCGTGGACTATAATCGTTGTAAACACACGCGACCTAAACATTGATTTTTGTGCGACTATTAATAATGTATGTATGTTGAATATAAGCTCATAACATTCCCCTTTGACACAAAATCATTGAAATAAACATGTTTGAGAGACAAATGAAACGATAAATACAGTGCATGAAGGAAAATTAAACTAAATGACAGCTGTCATATACGGACGAGGACTAAATTCCACCTAAGCAAATTTTAGGTCGGGTTCGTTGTAAACACCTGAGGACTAAGTTCATTTAGTCCGCGCTTTAGGTCAGGTCACTTTTGGTCCGACTGGTGTAAACCGGTACATTAATCGGAACAAATACCTTAAGCTTGGCAACCGCTCATGAGCTATACTCCACTCAGTTAGGCGAAAATCAGTTTTCTAGCAGTTTTGATGCGTTAGAGTGTTTTCAAATTATGGACGACATTAATCAGATCAAATACCATAAGCTTGGCAACTGCTCATGGCAACTTTATTTAGATCATTATTAGTAAGATAAAGCCCCAAATGCTCGAAAGAGTAGAAACATGTTGAACCATTCTTTAGAATGAAGAGAGATATTTCATACTTCAAATAACGTTTATGAATCGCAATAAAAACATTTAAAGCTATGTCATTCATTTGTAAATATTTAATTTACATTCTCAAAAGAAATTTATAATGATAGCTCTCCTACAAAGTATCAACCGCATCAACATTTGAACTAACAACTTAAAAAGCTTCGCCATGCATCATGGATCCTACTTTCTGTGAGTTAATTTTCATTATGTAGCAATAGTCAACATACGTAGTCTGCTAACTATCCGTCCAATGAGAAATTTTCCATAGACTATACTACCATTTCTTCCAACATGTAGCAATCTCGATTAAGTGGTTTTATCTGTTTGAATATTTTATAACTTTCAGATGCTTAAGTGATATTTTTTTGAGTATTTTCTATTTTGCATTTGATTCAATGGTTCGTGGTGACACGTATTTTCATGTGAATGAAACACATGGAAAAACAAAGCTGTGCAAACAATTAGCTGAAATAATATATTCTCAGTGAAACTATAGTAAAATAAAAAGACATGAAGAATGGGGAAAACAACAAATTCATTTCAATTGAAAGTCATATCTCATGAGTATTTTGCAACTAGCAGAAAAGTTTGCAGCTCATTGAAACGCGGACAATTTTTAACAGTCAAAAGGTTCGTTTAAATGAATAATGAAATAATATTAAAATGAAAATAAATTGTTAAATAATTAATTGCAAAATTTAATATGACCAACAGACACGGAGGCTTGGTCATCACTAGAGCCTCAAAAATATGTCAAAATTGTTAAAATAACAATTTGTAACATTTTTTGTGGTTTTTTTGAAAAAATTAACATTTTTTCGCCTTTTTCTGACTCTTCATAGGAAATTTAACAATTTTCTGCCATTTTCACACTTTTTGTAGAAATTTCAACATTTTTTCCCAATCTATCGTTCATAATTTGCTCAAATCAATCGAAAATATAAATATAGTACAATCATATGAGAGTCAAGTGAACAATATTTTTTTATATATACTCAAAATCTCAGTTATTTTTATTAAATAAACGAAGATAAACTTAAATAATGATTTAATGATGATTAAACTAAAGCAGGTTTCATGTCATATCATGATTCATTCGGCTTTTTTGGCAGTATAATTAATACGAGTTGAAACAAACTGGATCAATTGCTGAATAAGCAATCATTATTTCATTAAACATTTTCTATTTCTAAATAAATGAATTAATGTGAATCAGCTATGAAAAATTTACTCGCTGGCATCAATGAGATCGAATCGAAAAAAGGTTATCAAAGAATCCTGATGTAGATTTTTACACCGACCTACCAGTGAAAATCAAATCAAATTTTGCACCAATGACATCAGTAGATGCGGAACGTTCATTGTCCATTTATAAATACATTTTATCCAGTAGACGTCACTCTCCCACTCAATAACACTGCAATGCTCAATATCATTCAATACAATAATTTCGTTGACGATAAAGATAATTCAGAATGAAAAATTATAAAGAATGAAGTTTTTTTCTCAGTTTTTTTTTATGTTTGTTGCTCTATTTTATAAACATCTGAATTAAGGGTTTAGGGGTAGTCAGAGACATGAAAAAATGAGAATTTTCAATAATTTTTTTTGCCGGTAAATCATTTAATTTTATAAAAGTAATTATATGGCAACATTACATAATGTTTCCTCACGAAAATTTGAATAAAAAAAAATTAATAATTTTAAAAGTTATGGCTATTTGTGTTGATTCAGCTCCAACAGAAATTCCTTGCGGTGGCCATCACAAATCCTTGGAGATTCATCTTAAATCAATCGGACGAAAAAAATAGTTTTATTAATAGATAATCTAGTGCCTGATCGAAGCTTTTTTTTAAAAAAAAAAATTGACAAAATGGCGGCCTCATGAAATTTTCTCCAGATTTTCGGGAAAAAAACAACAACTAATTGTTTATAAGAAATCGAAATTTAAAAAAAAATAAAAGTTCTTCGATCAGGCACTAGTTTTTTCTGTTTTCCAAAAGCTGTATAAATTTAATTGAAATCTACTGAGCGGTTTTCGAGTTACAGTGGTCACCAGTTCAAAAAACATAGTTGTGAGAAAAACGCATTTAGAGTTTTACACTCGATTTATGTAGAGTAATACGAATTATTTAATTTAAACACTTATACTACCTAAAAATTGTAAATATATATAGTAAGGTATTTATAGATTTAGGTATTACTATATATTCATCAAAGTTGTAATTCATTTATGACAATCGAACCCGAGAAATCGGTTGCTTGCAGCTGCTGCTAACTACCTGCTCTCGAGCGTTCTGGAGCGCCCGAGAGCCCTTGGTTATCTGTCGAGTAACTCGAAAAGTATTTGTCGGATTCACTTCAAAATTTCAGAGAATATTTTTAAGATATTGTACTTTAAGAAAATGCAAAAATAGATTTTTCGAAAATTCTGACTACCCCTAACCCCTTAAAATGATTTAACAGTTTTTATAAGAGTTTTATTTTTTATTTTATTATTGAAAAATTTTTTGAGGCTCCATTCATCACCTTGGCTGCAAAAACCCGATATCTCTATCCAAGTTAATTGCCTGTGGTCGAAATTATTACTGATAGCATATTGCATCCTTCATATGTATGTATCAAATGATTAATTCCTCTTAGTTGTCATTTTGAATTCGTTTGGAATTGAATGCTAATTACGTAACTACGCAATAATCTCTGAAACTGTATGGTTTTAGAAACAGTTAATGACGTTAGCAGACAGCATTCCAACGAATAACGGAGTTAATATACCGCCAGTTCAAGCTACAAAAGTAGAGCTGTAATTTTGTTTTATGAATTAATTAGTTGAGTTTGGCTTGAAACAAACACTATTTAGAATTTAGTAAAGGTAGTTGAATTTGATCACGGTTCCCTTCTTGTCTATAAATCAGCATAGACAACGTATATCATTTCTACAGCATCGAAGCCGAGCATATTGAAACGGGAAACTCGGTCGTTTTGCGGAATCAGCCTCCGAAAGCAGAATCAAATTTGAATTGTTTTTGCGGGATGATTAAATTTGAACAACTTTTTATTAACATTAAAAATTTTAATCTACATTGAAAATTCTATTTTGACAAAGTGGTTTCGAAAGTATGCACTGTTTCTCATCAGACACCAGCACACAGTGCATACTTGACTGGCGTGACCTGAATTACCTTTACTAAGTAAAATTATATCCACGGATATAAGTCGGAGATGTTAAAATTTGTCACAACTAGCATAAATACAAATGTAATGATTTCCAACTGCGAGTGGTCACGCCAGTCAAGTATGCACTGTGTGCTGGCGTCTGATGAGAAACAGTGCATACTTTCGAAACCACTTTGTCAAAATAGAATTTTCAATGTAGATTAAATTTTTAATGTTAATAAAAAGTTGTTCAATTTTAATCATCCCGCAAAAACAATTCCAACTATTTAGAATGCTTTCTGGCGCAGCACGAAACACCAATTAATTATTTAACGAGCAGCATCAAATGTAAATAATCATGCACAAATGCTTGATCTGCATTGTTATTAGTTAATGGCAGCACTGTGAATAATCGCATTCAACTTTCGCACATTCCGAGGGCCTTTCATGCTTTGGGTATTTAAATGAACTCTTAATAATTTGATAAAATCATTGATTTGCTATTTCATAGGGCAGACTCTCAACCACATCACACTGGCAGCATAATCATATGAAAAATTTTCAAATCGAAATTGAGGTGGGTGATGATATAAATGCAATCGAATCAACATATGAAAATGTATATTGAAAATTTTTTCTACGGCAAAAATTTTAGAACTTATGAATACAAATTTTATTAAATTCCTATCAATTATTTTCCCAGATTTAATGAAACTAAATTCGTTTTCGGTTGTCAATACCAATGCATATTATCGGCCTTGTGGAGACACTTGACAAAATTCTGTGTAATGGAATTTATTTGAAGATGCCCTGGAAGCATTTTTCAAAGCTTAGTAGATTGGAATTTCAATTATGTTGTTTCGTCGTATCAAGTTAATATAAGACGTGACTGAAGTAGGTGGTGCCCATCATAGAAACATAAATAATGATTTTTTTTTCAAGCGGCGAAGATTATTTTCTAAAAATAGTCGATTTACAATAAAAAGTAATTAGAGATTCGATTCGACAGATAGTATTTTATCAATAGGATCATGCTAACTTAAATATTCGCTTGATGTCAAGTGTGATTCAATGTATTTTGTCCTTTCGATAGCTCTCAAACTGATAGGATTTCAAATGTCAGAACTAATATCCCGTACGAACACTATGTAAAACGTAGTATCTCTAACATTTCATTATGGCACTCGAATCGAACAAAGCATGTTGAAAACCTTTTGCGTTTATTTCTCTTTAGCTACGAAAAATCGCATTTGATGTCAACATGAAGACATGTTTGTAAAAGGATCTATTTGTTTCACTTCTCCTGCCCACTTTGTACACGAAAATAGTTGGTTACGTTCACTTTCGTACTTGAATGTCTTGTGATGTTTCTTCTAGTGACAGACAATAAAGCTGTATCACTTGTAACATGAGACATAATGTGAAAAGAGATACACCCACATTAAGTTTATTGTTGACACTGCATGTTTTCAAAACAGCAGATGTAAAAGGAAGTTAACAAAATGTTTGGTTGTTGTTCGGTTTGAATGAAAAACTAAACTAGAATGGACCTGTAAAGTTCCTTTGTTCTTTTGAGAGCTATAGAGTTGATCTAAAAATAGCTGTTTTTACTAAACAGTGATGCGATTGCTTAAATATAAGTCTACACATGAAATAAAATAATAAAAAGTCAACCAATGTTAAAAGACTGATTGTGAGCTTCGAAATCCATTGACTGGGCAAACTCTCGCATTACGGAAATATATTATCGAAAATAGTTGCATGAGTTGAAAAAATACATGATTTCAGACAAACCGATGATCTTTAAGTCGAATATTAAATGAGGAGCAGACTAGTTCAAATACAAGACCTAGACATAGCTTAAGAACTATATATAGCTCGGAAAGTACGTGAATTGCAATACAATTGCGAGAAGTAGATAGCAATATCCAAGTCCAAGTTGGAAAAAGACACAAAGTACCCCTCCAAGCAACCCTGCTACGATCAAATTCGTTTCTCATTCCCACTAGGCAACATACATGTGCTTTGCCAAAAAGACTATTTTAACTAATGGCGATTTATGCAATATTGATTTTCTCAAAACATTTTCTCAGTATTAAAAGGGTAAGCGATAAGGTAGTTAGTGCGGAATACTACTTTTGATGCCATTTGGCGAGTAAAAGGAATATCTCCGACACTTTTATGCAACTAAATACAGGGAATTTCGTTTGTTGCCAGTGAATGTTCGCTGCGCTTACTGTTTCTTGATGGGATGATACGCACGCCAACACACTCTCACCTATCAGCTCACACGGATATATACATTCTCACCTTTCGTTTGTCAGTATGCTTTTCTCACTTTCGGATGTGATGAACTGAACTTATTTTGGTTTTGTCTCTTTTTACGTGCCAGCTGATGGTAAATCCTTCACTCCCTGCCAATCTCTTCCATCAATAAATCACGTACTTTCAGGCCCCTGACCTAGATCTGGAAAGGTGATTGGACCGAAGGGCTCGCAAAATTTTATTGCATGATAATATACCTGTTTTCTTAGTTTTAAAATATGCCTGCTCTCTTAGTCAACCTAACGCCATTGGCTGTATTTCCAGGCAAAAACCCTCTGAAGGGAGTGTAATGATAATCGAATATTGTTCGCGAGTTGTATACCTCTCGTCTAATGCTTGGCGAACAAGTAGCCGCTTTGCAATAGATTCCTGGTAATACTATGAAGGAATGAAATAAAACACTTGGTTTCAATTTCAGACTGCTTTATTAACACTCGTCTCCTACTTATATAGCTAAAATATTTACAGTTATACTTATTCTATATGGATCAGGTGTTTTTAATACTTAATGGTTACATTAATGCTGTTGTCGCTATACAGCTGTTACTAGTTGCGCTACTCGCCGCGTCGCTAGCGTCATTCATGTTTTGACGTTTTAGTTTCCGCGATCAATCACAACAGGAGTACTCCAAATTATACATCTTAGAAGAATAAGTTATTTTTTTCAAAATTGGCGTAAATACCCGGGTTAAATACATAATCTTAAAAAAACGACTTCTTTGTAAGAAGATTATTTTTTTGTTTTTTTTTTTTATTATTACCAGAATCAATCACATTCTACAAATAACCTTAGTGAATTTCGTGACGTAAAGGCAGTGATGCCAATTTAGCTATATTTTAGCTAGATTTAGCTAGAAAAAGAACCTGCTTAGCAACAAAATTGTTCGTTTAGGTATTGGCTGCAAACTTAGCTACTAATTTATAGATTATGGATAATTTAAATTTTTGATTCGATTGCATTAAGTTTTACTAGTTTATTAATATTTAAAACACTCAATGCTTGAAAATATTCTCATCAAATTTTCAGGGAAACGCTAAAGTTTTGCGTAGATACAATGGCAGTTGTTTTCAATATTTTTCGGTAAGCTTCATCATGCAAACATACTAGCCTCTGCTGTTTGAAAAATCGCAAATATGTGCATTATATTTTCACACGAGGCCAATTTTTTACTCCGGTGAGTTGTCAAAGTACAAAGTAACAAAGTGGTTTAAATTAGTTAAATTTTAATTTTTGGCGGTCTCGCAATCAAAAAATTCAGTCCGCAATCAAAAAATACTGCTTTCAAATGCTTTATCCGCAAAATGGTAAGTAGTCCCACATCAAATATTCTATAGTTGGAAAAGCTTTAGAGTCGATATACGTTGTCTATGCTATTATAGACAAGACACGTCAAACACGTTAACACAGACGGTTGTAATTTATGCGTTTGTGCCAGATTAGGATTTTGAATATTCTTAAAAGAAGTTTATCCTTAAAGTGGTTGTCAATAGAAGCATCAGTATCAAGGATCATTAATTAGTGGTTAGAGCTGAAAACCCACAACAGTATATTTCAAACATCAGAAGAATGTCATTTAGCAAAAGTGATTTATATAGAGTAAAACAATGATGAATGAACTAACCTCTTATTTCGTAAACCTATTTCAAAAACTATTATGATTAAAAATATGAAAGCTATTCTGTTGAGCCGACTAACTTACTTCATGAAATTTCTTTATTTATTGAAGGTGTAACAAACAAAAATGTGTATCCAATTAGCGTTTTATCTAAAACTGTGGATTTAGAAGATTACGTTTGTAACAAAACCTATTTGGGATATAACTTTGAACAAAATATATCTGATAATGAACATATTTTTAGTCAATTTTCGATTGTGAAGACTAAACACAGGAATGCACTGAAGCTAAAATTTTTGCATTCAATTTTCACTATTAAATATGATTTGAACGGGTTGGAAAATTGCTGTAAAAAGTTTGAATTCTTTCCAGAAATAATGATGAAAACTGCCGCTTTAGAAGCTCATGAAGAGCATAAAAATGATTTTATAAATTTTGATATTTTACCCCAGTTGTAAGCAGATTTCATAGATTAGTTTTTAAAAAGTTAAGCCCAAGTTGCAGTTAAGAACGAATAGTATTAAACTAATTGGTGACCTATTATCCAATGTACACCCATTTCCATCTTTCAACAATATTAATTAAGAAGGCTTAGCTCCAATAAAGCCTAATGAAACTGTTTTCTAGAATCTTAAGTTTTTTATTGTTGAAGATAGCTACGCTTTTTAGCTACTATGGGAAGGTTTAAGCTAGATTTAGCTATACTATTCCTAGGTAATAGCTACAATGGCTGGAACCACAACTCCTGGCATGCAAACCATCGGTGCTAGTATTTTTGTTTGGTGAGCTGTAAAGAATGCAAAAACTTGCTAAAAAATTACAAATTTTCTTTTCTTTTAAAACCTTGCAACAAGACTACACTTCTTTGATAATAATTGCATAGGTTCAATCCACAAAAATTGCATCGGTTCAATCCAAATGCACTCGATAACGTACCCAAAGTATGTAAGATTTGCTATTGAGTATGATTTTCTAAAAAAAAAAGGAAAGATTGCTATCACAAGTAGTAGAAGTAATTAATCCATTTGGGCCCATTTTTTCTGAAAAGGCTATAATTTTTATAGGGGAAATTAATGAACTTTCGATCGCTGCTTCTAATTAAAGCTTTCTTTGAAAAGAACAATAGTCACGCAATTGTTTGCTTTTTGCTCTTTTGTAGAATCTCAATGTTATCCCCTCATCAGCTCTTCTTTGCTAAACATTATAAACCATTAAATCAAACATTGCTTTGACAAGCTCCTCAAACTTCTCACGAGGATCACTGGCTGAGCATGCAGCATCATCTATGCAAGTCACTACATATATTCTAACAGCTTCAATTATTCCATTTATTTCTTCCCAACTTCATATATACTACCATCATCACCAAATATTTATTATCTTCTTCATCTCAACACTTTACAATATAAGGGAGGGAAAATGCACTTAGCTATTTATGATAAAATTTGTTGATTCTATTGATTTTCGCTTTTAATAATTGGAAAAAGTCCATGATATTATTTGTAGAACTAAACCTAAACCGTGAGTTCGTACCATTAAAGCATTGGTAGCACACGATTTTTTAAAGGAGTTCTCACATTGTATTTCTCACCCCACAATAAACATAATTATGTTGAAAAACTTTCACTATGATATTTTTTGCCAGGCTAGACTTATTTGTATTAAATGTAGTGCTACTCTTCGGAGGACAAAAGGCCTCTCTTTTGAGGATATCGAAAACTACTCAATGGAGGAAACTTGATTTTTCTTCAGCAACAGAAAAATAATTTGAACATGCGAAATTCTTTGATTTCGCAAGGCAACACCACCCGAAGAATCTTGTACATTCTCAAAAATGTTTCCAGATCACTTAATTTCTCTGCACAGTTAATAAGTAATCTTTGGCCAAAAAAATTAATTTTAACCAACCTCGAACCCTAAGGGCATTAAAAATTAGCTTTCAATGTTCCTCCGGAACACTCCAAAAGAGCAATAAGAGCCTGCATAAATTATCTTTGGTGCTGCGTTTATGAAAACGGGTAGCACCAACTAAATGCTATGTTTGAAACGCAATGTTTCCGTTGTACGCTGAGATATCAATTTCATGTTTTAATGTCTGCCATATTGTTGTATATTTTGAGCTCCAAAATGTGACTATGATGTATAGTTCAGCTAATATGTGTAAAATGACGAATAGTCACGGCGAAATTAATGAACAGAAGCTTAATCCTAAATGAAGCACTGAAAACCAGTTGAATTTATACCTTAGTTACATTTTTAAGACTTATTAGGTCTGTTCCCGTACTTCAGCAAACTGCAGCAGTAACAGAATTTGGCAGCTGGCTTCTTGTTGCTGCAAAATTTGGCTTGCAACAAAAGTACGAAAACGACTTGCTGCAAATCTATTTTAATATATTATAATAGTTTCAAGTAAGGGAACAGACCTATTGATGAATTTAAAATTTAAGTGACACTATCCTTGCGATTTACCTTATGTGTACCATTTACCACAACACACTCTTGCAAACAAAAAGTCTCCTGTGTAAACAAAAGAACAGTATCAACACGCAAGACACTATAATAAGGGTTGTGGATTCAAGCCATTTGCTATGAAAACGTCCTATAAAAATTTAAGGCATAGCCCCCACTAAATTTTCTTACCCCACTAACTCTGTACTTGCGCAAAGCTCATAATTTTTCAGTTGCTTTTCGAAAATTATGTTAACTCAAAAGTACACAACTGCCAGTTCAAGTTTGCCGTGGTGAAGAATACCATCTCAATATTTATAAACTATTGTTGTGTGGCTAGTCCAGTACTATAATATCCGTCAAATGGACACTTTAATGAAAACTTTAATAAAGACAAATGCTACTTTGAAGATACTTTATTAGTGCTTTGAAAAATGAATTTGAAAAGTTTTAAAATGAGATAAATGAGCGGCGTTGATGATAAATAAAACATATAGTTTTCAAAAGTTGAAATACTGTTTCAATAGCTTTTGCATCGTTGTAAAATTTATAAAACTTAAAAATGACCGATGTATTAAAATTTGCTGAAAGTAATCTATCTACAATATTATTAAAAAATACTGTGGCATTCCCTGATACTTATTTGAGAGAGTTTGAAAAACGATGACATTCGAAAATCAAATCAAAAAATCAAATGCAATAAAATCTGAGTTAAATATTTATGAAAAGAGTTTTGGTTTCCATTCATGCCTTTAAACAGACAACAAATTTATTTTAAATCATTCCTTTGAAGTGGAAGATTTCTACTGAAATGAATGTACTGAAATAGAAAAACGAAGTCATGGCAACATTTTTTTAACAACGCTTTCTCCAATTATGATCAGGGGCGCATATTTTCTTCGATATATTCGAGTTTATTAACATTGTTCACATATGATGTTATTTTAAATTTGGCTCGGTTTTTTTTTCATCCAAACTAGACAATTTTTTCGACTATTCAAGACAAATATTCAAGATTTTGAAATTTTCAAATAGTTTTCAAATTTTAATTTTTCATAAGACCCTTTTTCTGCTAAAAATCTCAAAGGACAAGTACGAAAAAGTAAAAGAGAACTGTTAAGCTACAAAGAACATGGTGTTGAGGAACAGAAAACTATCAATTTTAATAATCAGTATTTAGTTGTGCTTCTCTCGCTTTAATTACGGCCACACAGTTAGTGTTGTGTTACTCATACAAGATGCATGACAAATGTCCCATTCACATCTACAAAATGTCACATCACCTCAAGCTTCAAATTTGTACCACCTCATTTTTTTTGTCATATTGAGGTGAATCGATTGACTTGAGGCGCATCGATTGTAATACTCAATGGAAAATGTATGTACGCGAGACTAGTTTGATTTGTACCACCTCATTTTTTGTCATATTGAGATGCTTTGGTTAATTTCGAAGCGATTGACTTGAGACTTTTGAGGCGCATCGATTGTAATACTCAATGGAAAATGTATGTACGCGAGACTAGTTTGATTTGTACCACCTCATTTTTTGTCATATTGAGATGCTTTGGTTAATTTCGAAGCGATTGACTTGAGACTTTTGAGGCGCATCGATTGTAATACTCAATGGAAAATGTATGTACGCGAGACTAGTTTGATTTGTACCACCTCATTTTTTGTCATATTGAGATGCTTTGGTTAATTTCGAAGCGATTGACTTGAGACTTTTGAGGCGCATCGATTGTAATACTCAATGGAAAATGTATGTACGCGAGACTAGTTTGATTTGTACCACCTCATTTTTTGTCATATTGAGGTGCTTTGGTTAATTTTGAAGCGACTGACTTGAGACATTTGAGGCGCAGCGATTGTAATACTCGATGGAAAATGTATGTACGCGAGACTAGTTTGAGTTTGATTTGTACCAACTAATTTTTTGTCATATTGATGTGCTTTGCTCAACTTTTTTTTTAGTAGTACAGTATCCTGTTTTACGAGGATTAGGTTGAAGCGATTGACTTGTGGTACTTGAGGCACAGGGATTGCTGTACAAGGCAAAAATGTATGCATGCGAGTTTAGTTTTGAGTTTGATTTGCACGATACTTAAACACAAAATTTGGTGGTAATTAGCTACCATTTTTGGGAAATTGTTTAGTAGATTAGTAATAGTACTGCTCTCCTTAGCATAAACGTTTTACCTAAAAAAAAATTTCATTTTTGAGTTAACGCCGAATCCAAAAACTATATACTCTATTAAATCATTCTCCAAAATATGAAAATCTTATCTTCTGTGGAAGTATGCTAAAATCAATAATGAAGAATCCCCATCTATAAAAAAATGTAACCAGTACTTAGCATAAATGTTCTATCCTACCGTAGCGGCGGCGTAATGGTATGGGGCTGTATGGCTGCCAGCGGCGCTGGAAACTTATAGATAATTGAAGGAATGCAATATGACACTTCATTTGAAGTATGACATTGTACCACCTCAAATTTGAAAATGAGTAACTCATACAAATACATATCAATATGACTGACAACCCAACACTACACACAGTACGGATGCATTTGTTCCGAAACATTTTTTCATTGACTCGTTGATAAATTTTTCGGATCCTTCATTAGTTCAAATGCTGGCTGAATTTATTTTCAATCGGAATCTAGTCTGCGATTAACAGCTGGAATTGGGTCCTTGTCTGGATCAATCTAGAACGTCAATATTTTTTCATCGAAGTATTATTTGGCCTCTGGAAAGATAATTTAAAAAATTCTAGCTCATAGAAACTGCTAGAAAAAAACTAATTTTTGGAGAAAAGTAGAGGAAGTTTGTAGGTTTCATTTGAAATCATCAGATCAGGTGCTTAGCATTTCACACAACATTCAGCCATTTCGACGAAAAGTATATTAGACCTTATTCATTTTGAAAACATTTTTTGGTTTGATGGTTTGATTGCTGTATAGAAAATTATTGGTATAGGAAGATTTTGAGGGAAACCACTCGCAAAAGTTTGCATGGTCAGACTAGTTTAGTTTTTACACTCAAAATACACTCAAAATACAATTTTTTCATACTACCACGGCTGAAACAAGAGTAATCTATAATAGTTTCGCGAGATTACAAAGAAGTGAAAGTGATAGTCTATTTGAGTGCAATACATTTTGTTAAGTATACTTTTTGCAGTATACTCTTTATAAGTGAATGCGGTATTTTATACCGCATTCGCATTACATAATTTTTTGCACTCAAATACATTATTGCTCTCACTTCTTTGTATTTCGACTCTACCATTACAGATTACTCTCGTTTCGCCAGTGGCTGCTTAACATGACTAACGCTGTTTGAGTTATTGCTCCGACCATGTTCCTTCGCAGCTTAACTTATTGACGGCTTTCATGTTCATATTTGGGTCCATCAACAATAACTGTCTGTTATTTTGTAAAGTGGCGGCAAGTTCGCCAAATAGATTAAATAATAACTCTGCTATCATCTGCCTATATCTCCACAAGCACCTCGGTATATGTCTGGCCTCACTTGATACGACTCGGCTAAGCAACGACTTGTAGCAGTATGGCACAACAGCTCCTTACTCCAAAAACCTATTTGCTGGCAGCGGAACCAAAAGTCAAACAAACATCCTCCTAGTTAAGACTAACCCGCTTTATGAATTTTTTTGTGATGTTATAATTATAGGCGGATATATTTTTTAGGAAGCTCAATTCGTATGAAGTTTTAGCATTTTTTAAACAATATTCTGACTACTATAATTTGAAAATTAAAAAAGAAAACATAATAATAAATATAAATATTATATTATATTAATATAAATTTATTATTATTTTTATATTAATATAAAATAATAATAAATATGAATGTAAAAGATTTGTGAAATAAGAGTATCCGGTGCTGGTAATTCTTCGCTCGGTTTGCTCTGCTGATTTTTTTGTTTAAGATCTTCAAATGAGTCGGTCTGCTTTAAAGGACAAAAATGGCAAAACTATTTGAAGTAGTCATCATTACGATTTGCCGCAATGAGCTATAGAGCACTTAAAGGAAAATATCCGGATATGCGTCACAATTGAAATCTGTCTTAGGTAGTTATTTCAAAAAACCATCTTTACATTTGAGACGCTAACAACAGTAAAATATGTAAGTTGCTTTCAAAAATCTACAGGTATAAACCGAAAAACCATTTCCTTTCAAATTTCAGTGTCACAGCACTCAAAGTAGGTAGCTTAAGCATGCAACAAAACTTCAAAGTTTCTTACCGCACTTAATCATCCCTTCAATAAGCGACTGCAGTCTCTAGCGTAATTTTAAATGATTTCCTCGTCAAAATCAAGCGCAAACTGTCTTAACTAGTTCGCTGAGCTCCATCAATGCAGCGTTACCATGGTAACTTCCTTGAGATGAAAAAGTTACGTACTTATTCGAATTTCATTAAAATCGAGTGAAGTTGACTAGACCATTATCTCGAAAATTTCATTGAACAATAAAATGGTCCTTGAAAGTTTCGTAAGTGCTAATAACGGTTCTTTAACTAAAGACTTAACCTCGATGCGCATAAAACGTACATATGTATGTAGATGTGAATAGAAATGTAAGCGAATGAAGTCCATAAGTAGTTTTCTACGCTATGGTGATTCGAATAGTTTTCGCTAGCGTTCTTTCACAATATGTATAGATGCATACACGTTGACCAAAGCGCAGGATGTTGAAGTTTTTATACAAGTGTTGATGGAAGTACATGAAAAAGAGTTGAACCATAAGACACTTAAGCTATTATCCTATTTAAGTTTAATTGAAACGAGTGCTATTATATAATGCCATTCAATTTCAATTTCAAGGTGCAATTTTTTTTCTATAACCCAATCAAATAGCCCAGTTGTGAATAGAATAGGATATAACCCTGCATATCTTTATCCTTGTTTCCCAACTTTGAGTTCGATTGTGCCACGCATGATACAGTAATGGAAGATACTGGTAGCTAGCTAATTTTCTTGTGCAAAATTAAAATATTCTGACTAAAGGATTTTAATGAATTTGACGTTTGCGTATAATACTAACATAGTACCAGACTATTATTAAACTTGAATTATTGTTCTCTTTAATGAACCAATATTTTCTATTTTGGCAAGTGTTTGTAGCTATTTTTTGATAAATGTTAAAGTTTCAGTGTTTCATCTATTTACCTACAGAAATCGACGATGCTGTTTTTTTTTTTTCATTTTCAAGAAAGAGTTTTGTATTGACATCTTCCAAAGTTCAATTTGTGGGAATGCCCACACTAATAGAAAATTTGAATAATTTACAAAAAGAATCTCCTTGCAAAACAAATACATTCTGTAACTTTCATTCATATCTAGAACTTTTTGAACAAGGTTTTCTAAACAGCTGAAATATTTTTAAAATTTAGCTGCAAACGTTTTGGGCATTCGACGTCTCTTACGTTCAATTCATACGGTAGCCTGCCATTAAAAATTTCGAATGCAATTGAATTTAAAAAAATAACTTGTTAATTAATTTAACAGTTGATTTTGCGTTTGACACATATCTTTTTCGACTCCTACTACCATATCCTCGCCTTCAAATTTTTTGGTGCACCACAGCTTTCTTAATCTTCAAAAAGAAAATCATTAATTTCAATCGCTCTGCCTATTGTTTCCGAAAGATCATGGTTGCCGTTTATCTTCAAGAGAACTTTATGTGCTTCAAACGCATTTTTTGAAAATAATGAATTTAATATTCCCTGCAACTACTTGTTTTTTGGCACAAAATCAATATAATAAAAGCTGTGAAAAAATATGTTGTTTTCACTTCGATGGAATAACATATATTGTCATTTCAAGTTTAAGGGGACATAGCACCTTCAAATTGAATAAATAATTTTTTTTTCAAAGGTTAATTTTTTTTTTGAATAAGAAGACATGTCTAAATGAAACTTTGTCCTTCTTTTGCTTCATACTATACAAATTTTTTGTGGCCCACTGTCGTCTGCTACAATTTTTTTGAAAACACACCAAAATATCACGGCGTGCACGATAACTGCCCCCAGAATAGCCAGGAAAAGAAAAAACAAAGGGGTTTTAATCAGCATCGAAGCGGCCTTGGAATGAACTAAGAAAAAAAAAATTGTTTGAAAAACAACATAATGGCGGCGTTTTTTCGAAAATCGAAGTTTTTTCCCCTTAAAAATCTGTTATAGCTAAAAAAAAATTTAATTCCGATTTTTTCATCCGTAGTTCATTCTGAGCATTCACATGTATAGATTAACGTGTTAAAATTTCAGAACGATTTGATAAATATTTTTTTCTTAATCATGCACGCCAACTTGAAAAAGTTTATTTCGAGAAAATCGCGTTTAAAGTTCAAATTCAAATTTTTTTGTGCGTGGCATATACAGTATAACATGCATATAGGTAATACTAGTATCCCAAAATGTCCCCCTCTACTTTTACAGCTGCTATGTGAGAGAATAACGTATTGCACTTAGGGATTCCAATCCCGGACCATTTTTTCAATCCCGGGATTACGGGATTAAAAAATCTCAAATCTTGAGATTCGAAATACAAAATATAACACAACAAAATAAGTAAAGTTTTTAGTAAACAGATTATATTAATTGCCATCGTTTCAAAACTAGAACAATAAGTATGCTCAAAACTGTATAAAAAATATGTTACTGCATTATTACTAATTTATATAATGAAAGTATGAAGACAGATATTTCAAATTACAACTATTACAAATTACAACAAACAATCACGACAAAAAATCACAACCAAAAATCACAATTCTTAAAATTAAGATACATAATAAAGTAACATATAAAAAATTCTGCCAAAGCTCATTGGGTTTTTCGGAAGTAACATTGAAGAAATAGCAAAGCATCCAAGGTATCGTCTCCAAGCCTGCTTCTAAATTTATTCCCGATGTTGGACGCCGCGGAAACGGTCGAGAAATATTGGTACGCCTGCTCCAAACTATGCGAGTGCCACCACTTTCGAAAAGATTCATTTCTTTTGCAATGGTTTTAATTAGATTAGTTTCTTGCGGCATTTCATGATTGCAGCTCTGCTTGTAGCGTTAACTGACGACTACCTTGTTCTGACTCAATATGGGTATCTACTTGGTTCTCCTCATTTCTTTGGCTACCAAGCAAAGGGCTCAGCAACTAGATCATTGAAGTAATTTTTTTTAAATATTTGCGTTGCTTGGTTTCAAAAATAGAGATTTTATTTCACTTGGTAAATTTTCGCTGGCACAATGTAGATTCTGGAGATAGCTTAGCATACCAGGTAGCTCAATACACTGACGCTCTTTTATTCAGTCCACTATTGCAATTTTCATAGCATTCACAAGAATGGACCATTTTTCTCCTAACAGCCTAAATAAAAATCTTGATGAAGTATTAGCAGTGCACAAATTTGCATCTCTGCGACTTAAGGCCGCCACAGTCAATTTTACAAGGAGTAAAACTTCAATAAGTTTCTGAATCGAATCAAACTCTGTTGCTTCTAATTGCTCTGGATATTGCATGTCTATTAATGTATACTATTTTTCAAAATGGAAAACTATTCGAGCATTGTCAAGAGACTATTTCATCATCTTTTACAATCCAGTAAATGAGACAGTTAAATGCCTTGCTCGGATTCAACATAGTTTTAAAGATCGTTATTATTTTTCGTTGGATATTTTTTAAAATATAAACTACCTTACAAACTTTCTTTATGCATGCGCTGATGTCCTTCGTCTGATCTAGGGTGTCTTGCAGGTGACCGGTTTCAACGTAGTTAGCTGATTCAGGACCATCGAAATCTTCGTGGTCGTCGTCCAGACTATCAGCTGCTTCATCAACTCTTTAATCTGGAATGGACCTCCTATTATAGAGAACATCGCAAACTGCCAAGTGGATGCTATGCGTCAAACAAATATTTTGCTCTGTATCAACTAGTCTGCCTACTTTTCGCATTTCGTTTGACCCATCAGTTACGATGGTAACAATGTCTTTTCGTAGAGAAACATCAAACTCATATCTAGGTAGTTTCCAGATGTCATTGATATCCTTACTCGCATCAAACTCCAGTAAGAATTTACTAAGTAGATGTTTATATTTATATAGCGCCTATTTGCAGTCGAGGTCCATTCATCAAACATCAAACTGAACCGTTCACCTGAGATACTAGCCTGTCTGATCTCATTTTTTATTATTTTCTTTATCCTGCTTGCATAGCCAACAACCTTTTTTTGATTGTTGTTGAGGATTTTGGTAAATCTGTGTATGCATTCGCTAGTATTAATTTCTTCAAATCATTCGAAGTAACGAATGCACTAAATGCGAAACAGTCCATACTTATTTATTGACAAACCCCTTTGTATTCTCTTGTCAACTGTTACATCGGTTTGTTTTGTTCTATTCTTTGCGCATTTTTATGTGAACCTGCATGCTAATTGCTTTCTCATAAATATGGATTCTATTTGCTCTTTTCGAGCCCTGCCGTAATTTGATTGCCGATTATGCTTGACTCCCGGCCCCGGAATCCTGGCCAATTTCTGGTCCCACTATATATGTATGTATTAAGCGGCTGTTACTAAGAGAAAGTCGATGTAGCGGTGAACGAAAATCATAGAAAAAATGAAATTGGCGCGCTTCGCTATAATGCTCATAAATTTTTTTTTTCAGAATTTCAATTTTTTATTATTTAAATCATGTTTATTATCAAAACAAAAAGAAAGATTTTTTGAAAATTTGAAAGTGCTATGTCCCCTTAATGTCGGAGCTTCACGTTAGGGTTAGTATTTCCTAAAACAAAAAGGCTAAAATAATATCATTTGCCGGGGAACAATGAGAGATTATTCAAATCGCCAATAGATGGATGACTTTTCTTTTAAGCCGCATCTCTTTTCAATCAAGCAAAGCAATTCTTCCGCCGATATCATTTTAGATATGCTCTTATCACACACAGTCTTGAAAACCAACCGCTCACATTTCAGTAAAAATTCATTTATCAGCATGACATCCTGCATTCTTGAGTTGAAATTCTAATTTAAATTGCACCTGTTCAACATGTTTTACCGCATGAAGTAAACTTAAAGGATTTTCATCTAGGAAGCTTTAAACTTACTAGTCCAGGTACGATATCTAATAACAAAACTTCAAAGAAATTTCGAAGCAATAGACAATCAATATTCCAAGGTTTTGAAATACATTTCGATGAAAAATTCAGGCACCGTCTCTGTCAAGCGAAGTGATTGGCTTATCCTTCAGAAAATTGTCAATTCAGATATAACAAAACTGTCATAAATTCATGATTGATGGACAAGAAAAGCTGAAAGATGTAGACAAGTTATGTTTAATATAATCCCCAGATGCAAAATATTTACCTAATTCCCAGTAAATAATTGGGTACGCAAATAGTACCAACCAAATGAACGAGCCAAGTGCAGAAAGGATCATCACAGCTGACGTGATTTATGGTTGCTATCTGTCTATGAACTGTAATATTTAAGTGTTTTACTAGACTACATCATTAAAGCTATTAAAACCGCACGTGAACACTAAAATCATTTGTTGTCTCAAAGCAAAGGTGACGCTAAGCTTTGAACGGGGATGTAATCAACCCATCAGTGTATTAATTTTCTATTCCTTTTCGACTTTGTATCTTACAGCAAAATCGTACTCATGTCATATATTTCTATTATGCCTTTCACTAAAACCCATTTGGGCTTTTGTGCAAATAATTCCTACCGCGAAAAAGCTATCCATAAATCGACGTGTCCATAAAATATATGTGGAGCAAAAGATTCTCGACTTTTTCAAGGAGTTTCCAAAAAAATATTTCACGAAATCGTTTTATTCCCGTCAACATGTATGTGTTGCCCAAATAGGAAATAAATCTGAAAAAATGACTTGCGGTGCTAGCCGTCTATTTAATGGGATGAGCACAATTTATGGGTTTTCAGTGAAAGTTTTTCCAGAACCGGTAGAGTAAATGACTGTGTAGTGATTTTCATCTTCAAACATGACGAAAATTTGGTGGTTTCGGAAACCCAAATTACGTTACTGTGATATGAATATATATTTGTAAATGAGTGTCCAGAGAGAGTATTTTTTTTCGAACAGAAAATAATGCCATAAAACAATGTACAATACACTTTAAGTGTTTTTGTAATATGTAGTCTTTTTTTAACTTTTGCCTAAGATATTTAAGGTCTTTCATAAAATCGACGCTATGTAACCTTGGATGACTTGTGAGCCAACTTGAAATAGTTAATTGCCTTTAAAATATTCAAACAATATTTTAAGTCGATGCTTCAAACATTTTTCTACCTATATTTTTTGTCAAACAATTTAAGGGGTTACCCCCACTTGTAGCGCTAAAAAATAGGTCATTTTCATGAATTTATTTTGGCAAAACTACGAAATGTTTTTAAACGAATGCTATATTTTCTTAAAGAACATACTTTGAACACCTTTCAGTAATTTTTTTATTGAAAAATATTACATGATTTAATTACAAATGGCCGTCAAAACAATGGAATTTTAATTTTCACCTTTTGCGGTGACCAAAATTGTGTCGAAGTGGATCATCTGAAACAAAAAATAGCGATGGACTTAGTTAAATAACAGTATAAACTAGTGTTTGATCGAAGGATTTAAAACAATATCGATTTTTCGCAAAATGGCGGACAGTCAAAGTTAATATTTCGATTTTCACTTAAAAAAATGGTCGTCTTTTTGCTATAAAACGGCCATTTTTTATTAAAAAAATAAATCGAACGATCAAACACTACATTTTAATGTATTAAATAAGCCTGCTAAGTTTCAAAAAGATCGGCTCAGTAGTTTTCGAGTAATTTTGGTCACCGACTTCAAAGATGTCATTTCGAGAAAAACGCGTTTATAAGTATAAGTAACGGTTGTATAAGCAACAGTTTCTTCTCTTTCAACGCTCACATCTCGGTTAATTATGTTTGGATCGACTTGAAATTTGAAGGACGAATTCTTAGATAGTTATACTTAAAAAAAATGCAACAATAAAAAAACGAAAAACTTAAAAGTTACAAGTGGGGGTAACCCCTTAAGGTAGAGAAAAAGACTTAAATCTTAAAGAAACCATGTTCCGCAAAAAGTAAATATCGTATTAAGCGCAATAACTTCAGCTTCAAAATATGTTTCATATTTCCTTAGTTCTGAAAAATGGGGAGTCGTATGATAAATGTATCAATCCTGACCTGGACTGAGGATGAACCATATTAAGTGAATCACGTTCCTGCCATTAATATCTGTCTACCTTCAGGTGAGCCTTACACACACGTAACTCTTCGTTATTTTTCCCAAACGCCAATTTTTCGTTATTTACGACTCATACAACATCATAAAAAGAGATTTACGGTAGAATTTATTTAAATTTAATTCGAAGCATATGATAGAGAAATGAAAACAATATGCGGAAGTGGGTAAGAAACTTGGAATTATCCTTACAATTTAATAAACTCAATACTCCGAATTGATACAGTTTATGTACGTATGATAAAATGATGAAATTCCAGTGTCTTTGCTTCAGGAAGGACTTATTCGATTTGTTTGTTTTCATCTCATAGGATATTCTGCTTAGATATGTCATAATTCAAATTGATAAACATTTTCACAAATCAAAACATTGCACAGATGCTGATGAAAATTGAGAGATGCAGACAAGTATAGATTGAAATTGAAGCTTATTTCATATGGATTTTCGGATTGTTCTTGATTGTCTGGGATTACTATTGTTCAAATGGGATTTATTGACCAAGAAACAAAGGAACGTGGTGAGTATGGCTTGATTTTTAGTGATTTTCGAAGAAAATGACTATGAGAATCATTTTACTCAGGTATGGTCAGGAAATATTGGTGTATATGGGTTTTAAGTCTTTTTCACTTAATTAGAAAATATCTTCACATATTGGTGGCAGTGGGCATTTCACTAATTCTATGGGCCCCCTGCATATATATATATATATATATATATATATATATATATATATATATACATATATATATATATATATATATATATATATATATATATATATATATATATATATATATATATATATTTATATATATATATATATATATATATATATATATATATATATATATATATATATATATATATATATATATATATATATATATATGTGGGAAAAACATTTGAAAAAACTAGACATAACAAAGGGAAATTAGCATTAGAAAGGTAACGCTATTTTTTTCACCCTATTCTGGTAACATGGAGAACTCCCCAATTATCAAAAATTCGTGTCTAACACCCATTATGGCTATGAGAGTCATATGGGGGCTCATTATTTAATGTAGAACCACGAGACACAAAGATTTTTTTCAAAGTTTATAGGATGAGTGAAAAATTAGTAAGAAGGGCGAGAAACGTGGAAAATCAACAAAATGGCTTTTTTCCGTTAATTTACGATATTTTAGTCGATTTTCAACCGAATTAAGTGAATTTAACGGGATAGTAAAGAAATGATACTGTGCTTTAAGACAAAATCAGTTGTTGTTTCGACTTATGAAACAATGTATTTGTATTATGAAGTCAATCGAAAAATCGATTTCTGCCGCGGAAATGGGTACTATTAGTAAGAATTTCATTCCAATTGAAAATAAAACTCTAGCGCACCTGAGCCGCTAGAAAACTAATTTTCGAAGAAATTTTCTTTGAGTGACAAAAAAGTGTGGAAAGTCGTAATACACTGTTTTGTAGAATCATATCAACCATTCCTTATCCAAAGCAACAATACTCAACTATAACACAAATGATGAAAATGTTCAGTGCTGGCAACACTTTCCCAACGAAGCAGCAATAAGTTTACCCTAACAAGCTCATACTCAAATCAAATCAAAACTCGGAAAATTTAAAAATGATTCCTTATTTTTATTGCAAATGCTTTGCATATGAGAACGTAATCTGAAGCATCTGTTGGTGCAATATTTACGAAAATGGCTAATGCTGGTTACCTTGTGTCAGCAGCAAAGCAAAATATATACCAAATCTGCTTCACGTTAAGTTAAACCTAACCAGTAAATTTCGTTTCGATTGAATCACTGTGCTAGAAGGTATACGGGTGAAAAAAATTTTAAGGCTACCACCCGCAAAACTTTTCAAATTTTTGAAGCGTTAATATTCGTTATTGATTTTCACTGCAGGATCATTCCCATTTGCAAATCTAATGACATAATCGCTCAGTAAAGAAATTCCACCAAATTACAAAAATGGTCATAGCTGGCAACCCTTTCATGATTTTTGAACGAAATTTCTACGACATTTGGTTCACACTAAGGTCCATTTACTGCATGAACTTCGTTTTGATTTCATGTCTGGACCGGAAGTTATAGAGAAAAAAGCTTTATTTTGCTGACCAAATTTGCAAGATTTAGGAGACAAAAATCACCATAGCTGGCAGCTCTATTCAAATTTTCACCAAATGTTATCTAAAGTAAGATCCAAATATTGTGTGAATTTGGTTTAAATGAGATGGCTGAATCGGAAGTTATAAGCCAAAAACCTTTTTTTTTCTCAGCGATTTTTCAAGATGGTTCCACTGCCACAGGGTTGCCCGCATTTTAAAATCACTTTTATCAGACCTGGTCCTAGTTAATACCAACATGTGCTGTAAATTTCATTATGATCGGATAATTCGGTCGTCAGTTCTCGTGAGCAGAACTTTCGATTGCTGAAAATAGAGGTAATTTGTTGATGGGTTGCCGTTCATATGCAAATTGGAATTTGAAAAATTTCAACTTGACATGAAGAACGAAGGATAAGATTTATCAAAGATTTGAAATTTTTGTCATAAATCAAAAAATTTTCAGGAAGGTCAATGATTTGAAGGATTTTTTTTTCAGGAGCCTGCCGCAGCTACAGAGTTACCCGCTTTATTTTGAAAATCCACATGTGTTAAATTTTAGTCAACATCAATACGGTCTGTAATTTTCACGATGATCCATTGTTTTTCTTACAAGTAATGACAAATCAAAATTTGAAAAAATTCCTTGCCTACTTTTAGGCACCCTGCACCCACACGCGGCTCAAAATTTCCAATTCTTTATCATAAACAAGCTTAAAGCACAAAAAGTTTTCATTTCCAAACATTTATTTTAACAAAAATTTACACTGCTTGGAAATATAGGAGTACCTGAAAATTCACTAAAACTCTCGACGCCGCCAAAAGGTTTAGGATATCTGAAATCTAGCAAGTTATGGACCTACGTACTATATACATCTACGTCATCCGAAAATTTCATTTCAATCGAATCGGCCACTCCAGAGATTATCTCTATTAAGCATTTCGGAGATATATATATATATATATATATATATATATATATATATATATATATATATATATACATGTATATATATATATATATATATATATATATATATATATATATAAATATAAATATAAAGATATATGAATTTTCGGCGAAACGAGTTTAATACTAATTTTCTTCGAAAAACCGGCATTATTAGAAAGCAAAGAGCACATACACCATCATAGTGCAAAAGTGTATATATCATCATTGCGAAAAGTACATGCATAGTGATTTCTTATGAATTGTTTTTGATGTGTACCAATTTTTCCCAGCTTGTAAAAAAAATATTTTAATAAGAAAACCGATTTTTCCTTTCGAAGCTAGTTATATTTCATTTTGTGACAAATATCGATATTTCGAGGAGAATCTGACCGATAGACACTGAAGAAGAGGGCTGATTACCCTCGTAATATCGATATTGGTCACAAACTTAAATATACCTAGCTTCGAGTGGAAAATCGGTTTTCTTATTAAAATATTTTACTTAAAATATAGTAGGCCAAATTTGATAAGCTTTTGTTTTTTTGCGCTTTCTTTACTTTGTGATGTTATTAAATTTTCAAATTGTCATGACCGAGTAGTGACAATTAATAACAAATATTAAAATTTTGAAAGTTAGAAAAGTTTCGAAGGGGATATCCCTAAATTTCTTTTTACCCCTGTAACTTCCAATGCAGTCATCAGATCGAAACAAGATTCACAGAATGAGTTGTGCTCAACTCAACTTATATGGCAAACAGTTTTATAAGACGAGCATCTGATAATGATTATAAGCATTATGTAATTTATTCTCGTTAATTTTAAAATTCATGCAAGTTGTAGCCCTGATAATATCCCTATTCTATAATTTTTAATGCATTTTTCAGATCAAAGTGGTGCAAGCCCTTCAAAACAGGATGCTTGCAATAAGAAGCACGTGGGGCAGAGTATGTAATCAAAATCTGCAGAATTCTTTTACGAGTACATTACTTCGAAAATCAGTATTTTTTAGTAGTTCCTATGCGCTAGAGTTATTTTTAGTATATTATTACAGTTTTATTACCTATTCTTTCATTGCATTATTT
This sequence comes from Nemotelus nigrinus, assembly GCA_947369275.1. Classification (NCBI taxonomy): domain Eukaryota; kingdom Metazoa; phylum Arthropoda; class Insecta; order Diptera; family Stratiomyidae; genus Nemotelus; species Nemotelus nigrinus. Next base: position 40,508,379 of record OX376373.1, on the reverse strand, counting down.
CTACTTAATATGATTATTAAATAAAGAAATATGTTAAAATTGAGAAAATGTGGGAGAATATACTAGTTTGGCTGATTCACTCATGGATGATAGATAGCCTAAATAAAGATCACGCAACACAAAATCTATTTTCAAAAACATCCAAATTAACGCTCTAAAAAGTATTCTCATTATTTATTTCGAAAGACCATGAAAAAAATTGGGACAGTGTTTCGTTTACTCGCAACGATATGAAGTGTTTTTTACTTTATAAATTAAACAAAAATATAGCTCAATGTTTCATCACTATCAATAACTAATCAACATTAAACTTTCTTTTGCTCTTATTTTCTCATTTCATTTGATATATCATTTTTTGAAATCCATCTAAGCTAAAAAAAACTGATTAAAAAATTATCAAAATGCAATAATACTACGTGTTTGGAAATGAATATATATTCATTCTTTATTCCATCCTCTTCAAATCTCTTATTCATTTAAACAAAAAAGTGTAGTATGGTATCGCACCACAACAAAATATTACTGTTCCATTTCACACGCCATCAATAAGAACATTTCCATCAAAAAGACTGACAGTCCAATTTATGTTCCACGCACTGCTAATCAAAATCTAGCTCTTAGGGCGAAACAAGAGCACCCGTGAGTGAAATAACACTTCAACCAAAGTTTGTTTTCGGGTCCTGGAACATGTCACAGTGTTCAGATATAAAATTTGGAGTATTTGTATGCATGTGTTTCACAAGCACGTCGCTAACGAACAAAAAATAATAGAGGCTCTTGGAATCGCTGAGAAAAATTAAATAAGCAAAGCAATCAACGGCTTGATAAAGAAAATATAAATTTAATGATAAATTTAGGACCTGAAAGTATTATACTAGAACATACGGTATTCGGAATAAGTAGTAATCCTAAAGATTATTGGTTGATTTTGCTTTGACTGACATTAGCCGGCCGATGTTTGTGTCTAAAAATAAATCAATTTCACCACTAATCACTGTGGCCAGATTGGTCTATTTCCCGCCAATTGGGCTATCTAAAATTTGAATTCGCGGGCCTTTTTTTCATTTCGCGGGTTGGCGGTTTTTGGGCTATCTATTTTTATGAAAAACTATATTTGGGCTATACAGTAAAACCTACTAATCGGTACACTGTAAGACCAAATCTCCTGAGCAATTGAGCTATAACATCACCGCACAGAATATTTTTTGAAGAAAATTCACTCTGTAGTCGGGCAACCTCTAGAATTGGACTGTGAACCAGATTAGCTGCACAAAAATTTGCTTAGTTGTACTTGCTAATCGGACCAAAAACGGTTTTAAGGCCAGCATGAAAAATTGTGCAAAAATTAGTTTTCCAGAAAAATATTATCTGTTCAGGTCAAGAAAATTTTTCGAAAAATTTCTGCATAACTTTCTGCTGAAAAAATATTCAATGTGTAGAATTCGGTTCGTTATAGATCGCTTGAAAAATCTACTATGAGTGCAAAATACAACGATCTAAGTGTTCGCAATAAGTTGGAAGTAATACGGTCATCCGACAAACAATTGCTCATCCAAAGAAAAACTGCCGATAGCTTTAAAATTAGTAAGAGTCAGGTGCATCGTATTTAAAAAAAAACAAAAACCAACTGAAACGAAAATTAAATAACGTAAACACTGGGAGAAAGCGGTTGAAATTAAATTTACCATACTACCAGATAGATAAATTATTGTATTAATGGTCTTCTAAGATACGCTCCAAATATTTGCCAATATCCGGCCAGACACTTCACAGTAAAGCCCGTCAAATCACTACAAAATTAAAATTTTGTGATTTCAAGACCTCAAACAGAAAGCTGAAATCCGTTAAAAAGTACTACAATATTCACTAGGGCACGCTTTGTGGCGAAGAAGCTGATGTTGATTTAGACACAGTTCAGGAATTTTAGTCACAGTTAAGAATGTTATGTGATGGCTATGATGCTTCAAATATCTATAATCTTGATGAGACAGGAGTATTTTTTAGAGCAACACCTCAGAAATCACTAAGTCTTAAATAGGAAACACATACATCTGGTAAACCTTGAAAGAAACGCGTGACAGTTGCAATGGAAGCTGCATAGGAAAAACCGAAAAACCAAGATCGTTGGGAAGAATTGACATTCAGCGAAGTTTGGGCACAACTTGGCGAACTAACACAGAATCTTAGATGGCGGGTGCTATTTTTAAAGAATGGATACACACTTGATATTGAAATGCAAACACAAACCCGAACATCATCATCTTTTTTGATAATCTGGATGACATCAAGCTACAATTTTTCCACCTATTTGCTCTTCTTATTTACAGCCCTTAGATCAAAGTTATACCAAGCATAAAACTAAATTACTGCACTTATATGATGAACCTCATATTGTGAGCTCTGGAAAATCCTGAGCGTTTTTCAGATCCAATAAAATTGGTTTCTATATTTGAAGCTCTCTGGTAATTGAGAGTTTAAATTCAAAGTGATGAGAACTCAAATTCAAGGTGATTAGAATTCAAATATTCCAGTAGACATTCAAAATTTGGCAGGATACGATCAATTTACGACCACAAAAGAATCTCTCCCGGAAGATTGAGTATATGCCTTCTTTAAAGGATGATGATGTCTTTTTTAATTTTAAACCGAAGAAGCCATAGCAGCTTTTGTTAATTCGGATATTGAATTCAAATCGCAGTCATTCAAAATTCAATGTTTAAAAATTATTCATTTTATTTCAAAGCACACTTCAATTTTTTCGCGAAACCTCGCTTGGAGACCCACAAGTGAAAGTGTTTGACGTATGTATATCTCCTTTTGAAAGTATTTAAACGTTTAAACATAATGTTTACAGCTTATCGTCTAATCGAAAAAATAATTTATTTCAAAACTTGTGCTCATAGTTTTGAATGTATGAAATCGGATAAAATATTTACATTTTAAATAAAATATTTAGCCTTTCTAGGCATTAAGACTGTTTCTTATACTAATTGAATTTTTGTGCTACCCAAATTTGCAAGTTGTTTTCGCAAACTTTTATTTCCTGTGTGAACATTCTAGGAAAGTCCTTGAAAAAATAAGTGCCCTTCTACATTTATTTTTTCAAGGATTTTTCTACAAATTTCCACACAGTTCCTGTAATTTATTCACATTTTTCCCTTTTTAACACGTTGACTGCGGGATCAAAAAGTGTATTCCACATTCGTATGCGTTATCGGTCGCCGGGGACCGATTCTAAACTTTCATACAGTGCGGTTTCGATCGCCGGGGACCGATCGACATTAGTTCGAAAGACAATATCTACCTGTTTGGAATCAATATCGTTTTGGATTTTTTCAGTGTTTCCCAGTAACTGAAAGGTATACCCACTTGCCACATAAGCCGTATGAATATCCAATGATGTCAATCGTGGAGGAAGAAATTTTTGAAAAAATTTTTTTCGTTACAAATATTTTTTAATAATACAAAGTATGACGAACAGTTCACTTAAAAATCATATAAAAACTTTACGAAATCAATTTAAAATAATAGGTATACTGTTTAAGAACGAAAGCAATTGCAATGAAATGTTTATACTTTGTGTATTTTGTTGAAACATGGAAGGCACATACCAGGTTTTCCTGGGCATTGATCACAAAAGCTAATTACTTTTGTCACTTTATTGTTGGCTTCACGACTACTTAAGGAAGCACGAAGCTCAACGTAGCATCCCTTACACATTTTCCGCTGTTTCCTTCCCGGTCCTTGGGGTTTCACAAAAGTATGAACACATCGTTTAATTCCAAGAGTATCATCGTGTTGTTCAGGCTCTTCCAATAATTCTACGGCAAGTTTAGCTCTAAAGGCTGTAATGGACATTTTTGTTTTCGATATTTTATTGAAAATTATCCATGAATTGACTACGCATGTGCCAAACAAAAGCTCAAAAATAACCTTTCGGTACCACTTAAGTCCCCTTCTTAGTACTGAATGGTACGACGACATTCGATCGCTGAAATCAACTCCTTTCTTTGCTTGATTGTAGTATTGAATGCATTTAGGTTTCACCTTTCCGTGACCGTTTACCAGTTTTTTCTAACATTGTACCATGAGTAGGGTTAGTTGTTAACATCAAAACAGGTCTCTTGTCCATCCACTTGATAACTTTCACGCAATCATTTTGCTGTCCATATATTTCGCCTTTTTTTAATTTTTTGGAAAATGTTTGAGGAATTCCTTTTCGATTAGCCCTCAAGGTACCACAATATACAATTTTTTTGTCATAGAGGTCTTTAGCTAAAGTTAAATTTGAATAATCATTATCAGCATACAAATAATGACCTTCTTTTTCGTCAATTGACTCTAACAGCTCATGTACAATAGATTCAGAGTGACCTTGACCCACAATTTTCTTATTCTTTCCTGTGTAAATTACCGTATTAAGCGTATAACCATCAATAGTACACATCTTATAGATTTTAATTCCATATCCATATATATTAATCAGCTTAAATGAATTAATTTAGTTATAAATCTGATGCGGCGGTTTTTGGGCTACAAATAAGAAATTTTGGCTATTTTGGGCTATGAAACTTTGAAATTGGGCTTTGGAATTGGGCTATTTTCTCGCAAAAATCTGGCCACACTGCCACTAATCCACCCGAAATCCAAAAACAAATACTCCTAGTCATCATCTTAACATAAAGCAATACACGAGAATCACGGAGACTGTCATTTGTGATACAAATGCACACATACTTATCTCTGTTACCATTGCTTGCCACTTTGTGGCTGCTTATCACCAAGAACACAGAACGTAAATGCATACGAAGGTCACGTTTGCTGTGAATGATTGCATTACTTCAATTACTCATTCAGGCATATAATGAGGTGTTTATTACAAAATCCACGCTACACGCTATCACCAAGATTGTGTTGAAATCATTGATATCAATTTCCAGTTCGGTGTCCAGTTCCTCACTAAATTCGATCAATCAGCGCCGTTATCTGGAGCACGGCACGAACAATGTGATGCATTCACTTCGTTATTATTGAATGGGTAGAATGAAAACCACTATTTTTTTAAATGGTAACTATTAACAAAGAAATCAGAGATTGCAGTCTTAGCATGTGTGGAGGATAAGCAATCAAGGCGACCAAATCTTCTGATAGCTTTCTTGGTTTTTAAAGAAAAACAAATACACAACAACAAAAACACAACAAACGTGTATTATATTGAAAATCAAGAAGAAAAATATAATTTTTTAATACCATCAGTTAAATAAATGTGAATCTACATAAGCTGCGAAGCCATACCTTTTTAATCTACTTCATCTTTTTAATCCTCATCTAAAAAAAATTGCTATTCCGGGCCCTTTAATGAAACAAAGCCAAACTGTTTCTATCTGTTTCTCTTTAAATCTCATAGATCTCAAACATAAAACCGGACACAAATTGATGATTCAAAAACACCAAGCCATCTTATAAAATTTTCAGAATCAGTCATTGTGTTTGAGATTTTTTTCCGAGGCTAACATGGTCACTATTCTCATATTTATTGTCCTTTCAAATTACATTGTACGTCTTTTCTTATCTGTCTGAAACTTTTTGATAACAGAGTTTTAGAAAAGTTTCGAGCTACGAGGAACGGAGTAAAGTGAAAAAGGTTCGTCAAAGACTGTGAGATTTTAATGAAAAGGGTCCTCCAGCTATCAAAAGCTTTTCACTGTTTGCTCTCCAAGCATTTGCTGTTTTTATTCGTGTGAAGGTAAACTCAACACAGAAACTTTAGCCAACAAAGAGTTTTCATGTTTTATCTCCAATGAGCAGTCTTGAGTAATTGGGTTCAATGCAAAAGCCCGACCGACAACCATGGCGCGCAAGAAAATTAACTAATGTAATATGAACGAAAAGTAATTAAGTACCCGTGGCTTCGTGTTGTCAAGCCAAACTGGTTTAATGCTGTGTTATTTCAAATGAATTACCAGATGCTTTCTGGATCTGAAAATTCAATTAGAATAAAATGACTTTGAAACAGGATCCAAATTAATAGTGTATGAGTTGAAATGTTAACTTTGTAACAAGTTGAAAAAATATACAGTTGGCTTGTGAAAAACGCTGACCTGTAGTTCAGTTTTTTTCCGGAACGAAATGCAATTGGTTTTCAAGTTTTGTTTCTCATAAATTCAAAGTAGAAAAATAGTATGATATTGCAAATATAGTAAATAAAGTGATTGAAAATACAAAAACTAATCAACGATAATCTGTTCTACCTTTGAATAGAAAAATGTCAAATAATAAGCCAACATTTGACGTTCATGCAATATAAAATAGCTTGAACAAGTATATATACTTTTTGATTGATCTAAATACATTTGTTTGTGAAACGCTTTAAATTGAACAAATTCACACCATTTCATGCTCATGATTCGTATGATGGCAAAGATAACGTACCGATCATAGTTTCGAATACCGAAAATATTTTAAGATTTCAGCTGATATACTTTTTTTTAAAGATAATGCTACTTGTGTTTTTTCTCGGTTGACTGTTTATTCATACTGCGGACGAATAAACTAGCCTGAATCTGATTATTTTCACAATAAAACAATTCACGATCTTGCTGGGCAGCCATTACTCTGTTAAGAAATATTGCCCACATGAATAATTCTAACTGCACCATACGTTTTCATCAGAACCCAACAATATAACTTCCTAATGAATTTCTTCCAAAAAATACTGAGCTCATAAATGACCCAAACAGAAGAAAAGAAGATATCAGTTAGTATATTGCTTATTCAATTCGTCTATCATTTCATACGTAGTTCAACATACGGTGCCTTTTCATGGACACAACTTGTAAAAGTTATAGCTACTATAAACAAAAGGACAAAAAGATAAACACATCTTATCTTAATCCCATTCAAAGTAATCCATTCAGGATAATTCGTACTAAGAAATGTCATAATCTTCAAAGTGAAAAGCTGCATAGCACTTTAGATAAGAGCTACTACCAAGTTCTATTCAAAATCCAGGGAGCCTGTTTTCCGTCATATCCTGGTGCATAAATTTTCAGCCTTGCATACAATTTGAAGAGCTGGGCTTCGTAGGTTTTTATATAAATTCTATAGTTTTATTAAACGCTTGAAATTAGCCAATCCCATCAAAATGTTATCCTTACTTACAAAAAGCTTGGATTCATCTGGCAGCATTTGATCAATCAAACATTTTTCAGAATTTTTGCTATTTTATTTAAGGGTACATGCATCGGTTGTGTGCAGTCGCTCTACTTTTAACACTCAAGTGTGTTATGTGAAAATAATTTCAAAGCTTCAACTTGTTTCACATTATATATTCATGGGAAAAAGGAGAGGAAGGATTATATTCGTGGAACTATCACCCTGGAGTTTTTCTGAGAACGGAGGGTAGAATTGTTTCGCACCTGCAATTTCATTCACAGCACTTCTTCTGATTCTGCAAAGTTTAAATGAATATTTCTTGCCTTAAAAGAAAGTTTATTGTTATATTCATAATAAATATTATTCTTAAAATTTGTAATCAGAATTGAATACAACTACTCAAGCATTCTTATTCTTCTTATTTTGATTAGAATTGAAAATTTTCTTCACGCCACGTGCCACGCATACAATCCCAGCCAGAAATTAAAGCCTTTCACCCCGATAAGCAAAATATTCGTAACTAATTGATTGATTATTGTGATTTATAGATTTCATCTAATCCGAAAGTATCGAACACAATTTCACCAGATTGTAAATGACGTGCGTTATTTTGATAGATATTAGACTACTAATTAATTGAATCATTAATTTGTTTGCTAACTTTATAGGACATATTTTACGCTACAGCGTATGGTTCAAGTTTAATAGATATTAGCTGTGGTACCGATCATAATGTGTAGTGTGACCAACAATCATTCAACTCGCTGTTTTATCTGCCGCAAGATTCCACGAAATTCTTACTGCTTAGCTATAGCCATAACAAAATCAAGAAGCAGACTACTGGCATTCGAAATAAAGTGTTTTATTTATTGTTTAAATACACAACAGACGTATATCATATATATTTTTTATAAACTAGAGTATTCCACACTATCTAAAAACTGAAGTATTTTGTGGCTTATGTACTTGAGTCAAGAATTTCTCTGTAATACTGGTCAGCACTAATTACACATTTTGATAAGAAATCTCCATCTGATTCAATTACGATGGCATTGAAATACTAAAAATGGATACTGTACTCTGTTTTATATCTACTAGGGAATAATAAAGAAGTGCGCCCAACGTGGGAAAATCCCCCCATATAAATACTTTTCGCAAAGTGGAAATGGTTCAAAGTTATGATAAGCTACGAACCACTGAACGTCTTGGTATCACGAGTTTGTACTTTTCTATTGCATTTTAGTTGAAAAAGTGAAACTCAAAACGTTGTGAAAGGGCATGAGAAAAGATGAACGTTCCAAATTACAAGGAACGATGGAAAACTAGCTAAAACTTTGGAAGTGCTGTAAAATATTATTGATCTGATTTTTACGAATAGCTTATCACCTCATGGAAAATCAAATAAAATTCGATTATATTACTGTCATCTCATAACCCAACCAACGGGTTTTCTCATGTAAGAAGACACAAATTGAATCTTACGAGAAAAAAGCCGAGAGCATAGCTCTAGTAGTCTTTGGTCTCTCGGGCTTGGTGAACAGTTGGGGTACATCTTTTCTGTTCTATTTTTGTTTGCTTTCAATTTGCTTTGGCTTTTCAACATATCCATTAAGTTAATAACAGGTTTTTATGCTGGGTCTCAACTGTCAGTTGCAATAAATTTTAATGCATTATGTTTTTCATTGCTTTCTATGCAATGACAATAAAAACTGCATGCAAACACCCGCGAAAGACACCCACATCTACTTATGTTAGCTTCCCCTACATAAATAATGCCTACAATATTATCATAATATGTCCATAACACGCTGACATATGCATTTTATCCCCACGAGATCACATCTGAGCAAATAACTTCACTAAGAGCCGAGAAGTGAAAAGTTTTTATATTCAAGTCGCGTATTACAAGAACTTATGTTTTAAGCGAATGCCATACAATTCTCTTTAAATTCGCTTGCATTTTTTTGCTTGCATAGTCTCTATTGCATACAATATGAAGACTGGTGGATGCACAACCTTCTCGGATTTATCCACAGGTCCGTAATTGAATATTAAATTTTCATAAAGACCAAACAGCGAGTTCTCAGTAGAAAGTTTGCGAGAGAAAAACGTTCTGCAAACGGCTCACATTTAGTTTTATGCATACGAAGGCAATACAGACAGCAGCTTGCTTGCATTGAAAAGAATTGTCATTAATAAGATAAATTTAATTTTTTTTATCAGGAAATACTTTCGATGAAGCGCGTGCAAAAGAGCTGCTAATTGAATTTGAATGTCAGCAAAGTATATGAAGACCAGAATTTACTGACTGTGGGTTATGAAAAATGCGGTAAAGTGCAATGGAATTTTGAAGGTGGCAAACGATGAATGGAAGATTCAGAACAGAATTGTTAAAAGGATATTAATTTAATAAATGTTAATAATAAAAATGAGTTTTTGTGCAGCCTAGCAGAGCAAGTTAACGTAAAAACCGAGCAGAAAAATTGCGTTGTTCAAAAATGGTGTTCAATTCGCTGAGCTTTCGCTTAGCTTGCTTGTTAAATTAGAATAATGCATAGGAAAAACCTCAATGAAATCTTATCTCTAGGTTAGGTTAGGTTAGGTAGAAATGGCTGCCGATCCCCAGAGACCTGACGACCGGCACACATAGGCACAAGAGAGGCCCGTTGTGATACCATACTAAATTAGTGACTCTCTCCTATTCACTAAAATCAGGAAACCATCTGCTTCCTTTGATAAAACGGACACTCCTTTGATAAAACGGACTCTAGGTTTTAATCGAAATCAGACATGATACTTACATATGAAATAATCCACAAAGTAATGTGCATTGAAACACTGAAAAACCATCTGCACACTACAAGATTTGATGTCAGATAATTGACGATTGCGAAGTGCTATGCAAATTCATTCAATTCAAACTACCGGTTTCACAATAATCAACGGCAGTGGTAACACTCTTACTGTTAACAGCAGACTCTACTTGTAAGCCAATAAACAACCGCTGCCTAACATATCCTGCTTCAGTGATGCAACTTGTGCAGGATTTTTTTGTATTCAATATACTTCACAAAATTTGATTTGCTCGGGTGTGCGAAAAACGCAACTAGTATAAAGCGAACTAAGGTCATGAACATATCTCTTTGACTAAGCTTTCTAGCATCTGGCGGGATTTGTGTTTTCAAACCAAATTGCCGCCTTCTCCCGTCTGACATGCTTACTCTTTGGCTTTTCTAGCTGCCAACCGTAACCAGGGGTGTGTTCAATGTGCATCCTATAACTGCTCCAAGAGCATAGCATAGCATCACTTTAACAAGTGTCAAAATTTGCAGTAGCTAGATGAAGCAGCTATGGATATTGGACAGCTAAGATCTGCTACGTAACAGCTCTTGGCTGCTACGTAGGGTAGGTTTTTACACAGCACAACTCAATAACAAATCTCTTCAATTTTTTTTTAACTTTAATCTTTGTGTTTACTTGGATCAGCTTAACACTTGAAGTGCATTTGGGAAATTGTATGAAATTTGCGCGTTTTCAGCATGCAGCTGGAGAAATAACATTAAAATTTTCCAAACATATTCAAAACGTTTCTCTTATTCCTGGCTTTTCACACCACATCTGTAAAAAAGAGCGAAAGAAACGTTGAAAATATCATGGTACACGATTCAGCGCACCCGGCCTGTTGTGTTCCACACAACAAGATTCAGTATACAATCTACCTTGACATGGGCCGGGATCCAGCACAGTGCGACAGCTAATTTTCATCGAAAATCAATAAAAAATCAATTTTAGTTCAATATTTTTTCCTATGAACAACTAATATACCTGGTTGGAAATATTGATACGGTAAATGTAAAATAATTTGCGGATTTTGAAAATGTTTAGCTGTTTTCTATATAAACTATTTTTCAGCGAAAACCTCCAGTCCCCAATGAAAAAGAAAAAGTGGCCGACAAAAGTGAAACGAGTTTATATTAAAGCCAAGATTATTCATTCTGAATCATTCAAAATAAAACCAATTAATGAAAATGTATATAAATCAATACAAATGATTCATGCAAATTATGCTTCTATATCAGTTTTATTTTATAAGCAAGAATTTCCAAATTAAATATTACATGATTGGAGATATCGGTCAATTTTCGAAAGGAAAAATTATGTTCAAAAAGACCTTTATTATTCTCTTCTCCATTTTACCGTGCAATCTTTTCCCACAGTTATTATGCAAAAATCTTCTTTGTAGAACATTTGCCATCCAATATTCACAATGACAAACTTTCCATCTCAATACAGCACAATTGAGAGCTGTTGTGCGGTTGGCAGTAAAAAATAATGTTTTCCTTCCAGATGAGAGAGATTTTTTATCACCGAAACTAGACATGGACAAAAAAATCTCATCAGTATTAAAACGGCGAAAAATTCATCATCAGACTTCTGACAATGTTGCTTAACAAATAGTTCTTGCAATCTTTGATGCAAAGAGAGAGACATTGATGTAGCGATTCAATGATGAAAAATTGACGTATAAAATCACCCATGCAAGGTCTCGTCTTGGAAACATGGACTGGTATTAATATGCTTTATGTATGTCTTACAGTCGTAACAATCAATTTTCATTACTATTCAGGATGTAATAAGCAACCCATAAGTATATTTATGATAAGCTGAAAAGGTTTGAACCCTTTATCGAAATTGATGACCGAATCTTTTCAGAGCATATTACATTTTGTGGGTCGATCTAGCTTATTTATCATGAGGTAGAAAGTTGCAGCATCTAAGAATGTGGTCCTTATGACTGACGGTTGTGATAATTTGAAATTGCAAATGTTTTTTGCCCCCATTTGCTATTTAAATAAATAAATTAAATAAAGAATCAAGTCAAATTCAAGAGAGGAGTAATTTGAAATATTTTATAGTAAGAATATGACTAGTTTAGTTAAAAAGTGTGCTCTGATAGTTTATTATGATAAGCTTATGTAGGCATACCAAGCAGAAGCCTAAAATGAACGGTTGTACTACTTTCAAAAACTATTATCATTGACTGGTAAGCTGCAAAGATATCTTTGCACTGGATATAAAACTTAATATTTTTTAGTACTAAACATGGTTTGGTGTATTAAACAGAAAAAATTCAGATGCGTCGCTGAAGACTACATCAGTTTAGAGTCTTTTTCAACTTTCATTTGTCCAGTCCAATCGTTTTCAGGGGAAGAACTCTTGCAAAAACTTTTAAGTGTAGTATAGTGATATTTTATACACTTTTGTGAAGATATTTTTTGAAAATTCAATTCACTTTTTTCCAATTTTATTGTTTCGTCCTACTTCTACTACTTGTGTTAACGACTGCTACTATATTGATGTGGAAGAAATTTTTACCTAGAAAGTAGGATATAAAATTGAAAGCAATGTCAGTGATCACCAAAACTATATGTTTGGAATGTTTTTGCACATTCAGTCAACTGAAATCAGTAAAAACACATTAACATTAAGTAAACTGAAAAAAAATTACTAATGGATTAGGACAAAAAACTTCCGCATCTCGAGCAGCACACAAAATATCAGCTGCATTTATAATAGTGGGGCGCCATTTTTAGTATGATAACTTCCTTGGATAATGTGTTTTTGAATACCAACAAGTCCAAAGAAGTCATCATACTAAAAATGGCGCCCAATATTATAAATGTAACCGATATTTTGTGTGCTTCACGAGATGCGGAAGCTTTTTTTTCTAATTCATTAGCTAATTTTTTTTCCGCAAATAGTCTTTTTAATGCAAGTACTCATCTTCATTCAGCCCACTGAAACCTACCAAACATAGTTTTATCAGTGTCTTACAATATTTCGCTGGTGCTTTGAATACCATAAACCTCTCTTATTCATTCAATTTTGCACTTTCTGTTTGTTGTTTTAATTTAAAATAATTTTGAGTTGGTGTAGTATTTTGGCCGGTAGCTGTTGCCAAAGGGTTTGTCTTCCTCCATATATATTTTCTTGTAGCAGCTGTGTTTTGGCTTGAGGCTTAAATCATTATACAAATTTCAATATTTTTTTAGTATCATCAATTTTCAGTAACGCACACCATTCGACAAAATTTTTATTGCTACCTGCCCATGTAAATGCGCAGCAATATACATAAATTTGAAATCCGTTCCGCGATATTACACACAAATGAACATTTTAAGTAATTTCAAATCAATTAAGGAGCAGATTTTTCAATAACACCTAAAATAATCTGAAAATCATTACAAAATTTAATTCAGTCTTTCGTATATAATTATTTATTGGACTGATGGAATAACAAATACATATTTCATAGCAAGCATCTGATAGGTTTTTGGCTTTGGGTGATGAATTTTCAACGAGCTTAACTGAAATTCAATTTCATGCTTGATTAAAAGTTAATTTTCTCACAACACCCATGAAACACTGTATCAAACCAATTGTGGTATTTTCTCAACAAATTCGGTGCACGGTTAACTATAGAGGGCCAATTCTTCTAGCACACCAAAAGTGCTGTTCATGATTTAATTTTTAATTACATAAGTTGGTAATTTATTTAGTTGATGGTGAAGTCAAGTCGAATGGATTTGATTTGTGGGTTCCAATTTTATGTTATTGCTGCTTTTAAGTTCCTCTTTTCTGCTAGGGTTCAGGATGGAATTGCAGACGGGATAAATTTTGCCCTAATGTTTTTTCATTGATTTTCATTTTTCTCTATGGCATTATTGTTTCATACAAAGGCAATTTCTATAATTGCCTTTGTATGAATATATCACAAGAATATTAATATGGGGATGTTGTTTGGATCGCCTGCACGTGGAACTCCCAGGAACGCTAAATGATCTAGTCATGACCTGGCTTTTGCACCGGCAGGATAGATACGTCTGGTATGCGCTGGTAATTTGAACCTAGTCACCTCTGTGTGCCGGACTGCTGGAGTGACATCCGATTGTGAACCGATCCAGGTTAATGTCATGCTGCCACTGTCTCATTAAAATCTTAGAAGGCTTTCGAGTACGTTCAAAATTTGCATTATTAAGTTGGTAGTATAGGTTCGATTAGCACTGGTTATTAATTGTAAGAGGATCTTCCTTAAGACGCTACTGGCAGCCACAGTGCACAAGAATATTTTGAAGCACGTGCATGATGGCATGCTTTAATTAGAGATGGCTATCTAGGTTATGTCCACCTGCCGAATGTAGAGACAGGATATTTTAGACACACTTGATGCACAATTTGACTGGCTTGGGGGTCATTCAACCCCGAAAAAATAAAAGTGTACTTGAATCGAGCCTTAAAGAAACATGGGAGACCAAGACCCAATAAGAGGGTGGTAGTGGCGCAAAAGAGGGGAGGAAAAACTTTTATTGTTAACCAAAACACCAGCTGAGCATTTTATTAACCAAAACACCAGCTGAGCAAACAAACGAAGGCACAGGGTAAATATCACGTGAAAGACAAGACCCAAAAGCGGAAGAAAAGCAACCGGAAGCAATGACAATAAAGTGAATGATTGTGATGAAGTAACCAACTCCTGTTATAACTTACGCAGACGATCTAGCGGTAAGAAAACTCGCACAACTGTTCACGGAGAGAAGATTCTATTAGAAATCGTGAAGTGTGATGATCGTTTGAAACTCCAGAGCTCGATATGAGTCGAAGTTAAGGATGCCTTGAAGATTGTGGCACTTATAGAGTCAAAATCAATGTTGTGGACTTTGTTTGCCTTGATGATAAGGTTGTGAAAACAGCCATACTATATGATCTGGAGAAACCATTTAATTTCGTCCTAACAAGAGGGAGCAAAGAAAAGGATGAACGAAGCGCTAGCTCTAAATACAAAAATTAAAGACTAGCAAGACAGAATCAGAAGAGGTTTTTTACGAACATAAAAAGATTTTGACTGTTTATTCTAGGGCAGATGTATTAAAAATAATCCCTATCATGTTTGATACTGTTAGTAATAATAACTCAAATTCAAAAAAAAATTGTTCAAACTATAATCATGCATTACCAAGAGGAAGCCCCAAACTAGCTAGATAGTTGTCTTTTTTAAAAATGCATGACAAAACTCATAATCAGCTTCCACTCTGCCTTATAAACAATGTAATGCTGAAATGATTGAAACACATCATTCAATGTCATTGCCCCGTCATGAGCTAATCAATTTCAGCTATAACCTAATAGAGGAATGTGAAAAACTTTGAATCTTCTTTCGTTCTCGCAGATCGTTTAGGTCACAAGGATTAATCAAGCAAACAACAAATCCATTACGAGGGCAAATAATGAGCGACGAGTGTATATCTATTAACTTTGCACATTAGTGAATGAAAATGTCATAAGGGATACAGCAATAAAGCCACATCACAGAATCCATTATTTGTAGTGGGAACTAGCAGGTGCCAAAACAAATTAAGATTCACTCTAATCGGTTAATTACAGTCGAAAAAAAACTAAGTGAGGAGTCACTAGGTCATTGAATTATGTTTAATAGGAGCTGAATTACACTGTGCGCATTTTCAAAATAACATCTCAATCAGATTAATTAAAACAAATTAAATCATATAAAATTTTTACTAGTCGTTAAACTTAATCTATTCGACAATATATTCAAACTATCCAGTCATTCAATTTGAAAGTAACACTATTTTAATCCACCGGCAATGTTTCATGCAACCACTTTCTGCCATCTTCTTCATTAAATTCGGCAGCCGCATGATCCACACCATTAAGCACCCACTTAGTCGTTAAAAGTCCTTCAACTCCTACAGGACCTCGAGCATGAATCCGTGCTGTTGATATTCCGACTTCTGCTCCAAGACCGAATCGAAATCCATCAGCGAAACGTGAGCTAGCATTATGGAAGACACAGGCACTATCGACTTGCGTTTGAAAACGCTTGGCTGAATCGGCTGAAAGTAAACGGTAGGTTTAGATACATTACATATTTGGGATAATGTATGAGTTACCGTTTTCTGTTACAATTACATCAGTATGGCCACTGCCAAACGTGTGAATGTGATCGATGGCGTCGTCGAGACTTTTTACAACTTCAATGGCACATTCCAGAGCTCCGTATTCATGCCGTAATGACTTGGCTGGCGGAGGTCCAAAAGTGAGCTGTTGATTCAATTTTGGGCCAGCATTCACTTTGACACCTTCGAATTTCAGCATATTGCAAACATCATTGAAAAACTCAGTATTTAGTAAATCTTCGTGAATTAGTAATGTTTCCATGGCATTGCACGCTATAATTTGGTTGTTTGTATAATAAAAATTAGAAATGTAAATGATATGAGATATATAACTTAAAGCTATTGATACAATACTTACCAGCCGGATAATCACATTTCGAATCCTTTACAATTTTCAGTGCCTTTCGTAAATCTGCATCTCTATCAACAAAGACATGACAAATACCTTCAGCGTGTCCCAAGACTGGAATGTGAACAGATTGCTGTTGAATCGAGCGAACCAGGTCCGACGAGCCACGTGGAATGATGAGATCGATGTGGCTCTCCATCGAAAGCAAATCACTGATTTCCTCGCGAGTTGAAACCTGTATAGAAGACATTATATTAGTCCACTATTTTCCACCTTTTTCATAAACAAGCATTTATAACTAGCTCAAACCCAAGAATGCAATTAATTTTAATACTAAAATTCCTGATTATCATCTGACTATTAACATATTTCTTAAGGCTTGAAACGACTTGAATTTCGACATTCTTATCATTCCGATAGCCACATTGCTTCGTTTTCGACAACAAATTTATGTCCTCTTTAACAAATTTCGCTCTACTTACCAACGACATGGCATTTTCAGCACCAACAGTTGCCAACGATTCTTTAACTAGCTCCATCAGTGCCCGATTGCTATGGCTAGCTTCTTTGCCACCCTTCAGCAATAGTCCATTGGCTGAAGCCAGAGCAAGAGCAGCTACTTGAGGCAACGAATCTGGCCTGGACTCAAATATTACCAGAAGTACACCGATAGGTACGGTAACCTGTTTCAGGTCCAAATTATCAGCCAACCTGGTACGACGCAGCACCCTGCCAACATTCTGTAATCGAATTCGAAAGTGAAAATGAAAACGAAAAGTAGGAAAATCTTATTTGTAAGGTTGATTTCAAACTAAGATTCAACGTAAAAATTTATTTATTGCAAGGAAGAAGGTGAGGAAGCAAATGAAAACACGTGAAAAGTGTTAGTCCTAACTATTAATTACCAAAGTTTCGATGAGTTCAAAATTTGATTAATTCAAGTCGAAAAGAAGTTGTATTAAGAGCATGAAAGTTTTTCTAGCAGTATCATTTCGCGGGAACATTGCAGGAAGCGTTTCGTATTACACGTTAGCATTTACAGTTTATAAATAGTTTGCCTTGAAATTGTAATTATAAAAATTAGTTGCCATTGACGATAGAAATTTTCTTGAATTAAGAAAGAGTTTTTTGTCGTTGTTTTGCTCTGCGAATTTAATTTATTTTGGTACTTTAGTCCCATTATCTGAATGATGTGAAATATTAGCGTAATGAAAATTGAGTTTAAGCAGCTCGCAGTACCAATTATGTTGGTTGAATCCATTTATCTTACATTGAAATTTCTTAAAAGCTAAGACCAGTTACAGTAATCAGTAAATGATCATCACGTTTAAGATCGTAAACGGTAATTGAAAGCCGCACAGAAAGTATAGTAAATAAAAAGCGTGTGTTTGATTTTCGCTCTATACTCGACGCTGTAGAGATTATTTTTACTATTGTTCGAAGAACATTAGTAGTGTTTGGTATAAATTTAGTTGAAAAATTCGGTTGGTCCTGCCAGCTATGGTAATTTTGGTGTCTTGGGTTTTGAAAATTCGCTCAGGAAAGGAAAGCTTTTTGCCCCATAAATGCCTGTGCAGTCATAAAATCAAAACGGTTTTCATAAGATAAATGGAACTTATTATAGGCATTATTCAGAAAGAATCTGGTTAAAAAACCATGATAGGGTTAACAGCTATTGTTGGTTTTGTATATATTTGCAATATCTTTATTAAGCGATTTTATCGTAAACTTTTAAAACGGTAATAATTTTGTAGTGACAATAAACAACAAATATTAAGTTTTCGAAAATTTGAGTACTTTTGCGACTGGTAATCCTGAATTAACCCTAATTAAATATGCACTAGAAATCTACACGATTCTTCTATTGTTCATAGAACATTAGTATTTCTAGCGGTTCAGGTGCGCTAGAGTTTTGTCAACCTCAGCTCACTGGTTAAGAATTTAAAAACAGCAGAATCGATAGAATTTCTTTAATTCAGAATCTGTATGGCTGAAATGAGACTGTCTTTGCTATGATGCCTACATATCCCTTTAATGAAGGCAAAAAGCAGCCGTGATTTTATTTTTAAACATATCTTTCACAGATGTTCTGCCCAGCTTTATCTCCGTATACCAGCGAGCAATGGTAGAATATGAAGTATCTGAGTCCACCACGTCGAAGTATATATCTTTGTTCGAAATTTTTTTGACAAAACTACTTCATTACAGCTTTCATATCAAATTTCCCTTTTCGTGTTATCACTTTAGCTGATCGTATTCAAATCAACGTACCTTTCAGAAATGACGATTTGTATATTTATAAAGTGAATCGAGAATAATTTTCTTCGAAAATCGGCCAAAAAGAAAAGAACCAAAATATTTCTCTTAAACGATGTAAGAATGGAAACAACAAGCCATTGGTCAGCAATATCAAACATAAATTTCTGCCTAGTTGCAAATAATTTGGCCATAAATCGGGCTGAAAATGGGGAGTAGCTCTTTTTTTGAACAAAAATTGTTTTGATGTATTCTCCAGGAATATAGTGCACTAAAATGAAAACCAACCGTAAGATAATTACAGCAAGACACATCTTTCTTTGGAACAATTTTTGTTTAATTGCACGGTGTGTAGACTTTTGTGAGCAACAAAAAAGTCAGAAAAGCGTCCTTCATGCAAAACTTGTATTTTGTTATTATTACAGGTTCATCCATTTCGTGCTTAAAAAAGTAAGACTCTTCATGCCGACATCTGTCAAAGATACACGTCAACCACACTTTTATTTATTTAGCTTTTTGCCATTTTAGAATATGGATCGTTTCACAGTCAGACAATACGTCAAACTTATAAAATTTTACTACAAAAACGGTGATTCTACCTTGTCCACATTTCGCACTTTACGAGGAGATTATGGTCGTCATAACCGTCCGTCACAGCAAACAATATTGAATATTGTGAAGAAATTTGAACAAACTGGATATGTTTCTCATATTCCAAGGCATGTGCATAATCGAAACATTTGCACCACTGAAAATATCGCTGCCGTAGCCGAAAGTGCGGAGGAAGATCCGATTTGTTGATTCCTTTTGATGACAACATTTGGGCCCATCTTATGGATCATTATAGCGCATTCTTCATCTGGATTTGGATCTCCATCCATAGAAAGTCCAGCTCACACAAGAACTGAAGCCTGTTGGACATGGAAAACGCAGAGAATACGTAAATTGGGTGTTGTAACAACAAGCTGTTGACGCTGATTTTGCGAAAAAAAAATGTTCTTCAGTGATGAGGCCCATTTCTCGCTTTGGGGATACGTTAATAAGCAGAACTGTAGAATATGTGGCTCAGAAAATCCACAAGTGATCGTAGAGAGGCTATTACATGTGGAAAAAGTCACTGTGTGGTGCGCATTATGATCTGATGGCATGATTGGGCCGTACTTTTTTTAAAACGATCAAGGACGAGCCATCACCATCAATTCTGGGCACTATGGCTGCATGTTAACCGATTATTTTTGGACGGAAATGGAAGATTATGGTCGAAGGTTCCGACGGCAGTAAGTCACCTAACACAGACAAATCGAGCTCCTTTGAAAGAGAAATTGCCAGGACTCGTAAATTCGTGATTGGCCTCCAAGATCCTGCGATTTGACGCCTCTGAATTTCTTTTTGAGGGGGCACTCAAAATAAATTTCTATGCGAATAGTCCCCACACTCTGGATGAACTGAGAGCCAATATTTGTGAAGTCATGGCCAAGATATTATGTGCCGGAAAGTTATTGAAAATTACCTCAAAAGAATTGAGTCCTGTAAGAGATCCCGTGAAGAGCCGAAATTGTATTTCACATATAATGGGAAGGATCATTCTTTGCAGTGAAATAAAAATTACATCACTTCGCAAACATTTTGTGTATTTTTTTTTTGTTCGCTTTTTCATGAAATTTTCATGAAATGGATATCCCAATATTTTTTTAACAAGGTTACACTCGCCGTTTAGGATTTCAAAACGTACTTGTATTCAAAAACAAAAAAAAATATTACTTTAAGTGCTAAGTCAATAAACTTTTTTGCTATCAAATAGCCAAGAAGCAAAAAACATTGGGCGTCCCTAATTGAAGTTCTATAGACAGTAGTAGGTTTCAAGCACGTTTCCCTCGAAACAACTTTTTCGGTGTACACTCAAGCTCAATAAGTTTCTAATGCATAATTTTCTTCGTACTGTTAGCCAAATTCAGGGTAATATTGGTTTTAGAATTTTTAAAATATAAAATAATGGCAATAAATGATAAATTTTTTGTTTTAGCGCCTTTAAAAAAATAGTTTTTTGGTCAGAAGAAAAACAAGTTTTAAATCAGTCTTCAAATCGTATTGATTTCAGATGAAAAATAACCAAGTTGAACGGACACCTTCAATTTTTTTCAAATTTTCAAAAGAAATGCTAAAGATATCAATCTATTTGTTTGAATGTATGTATAAAATGTTCCACAAAGTTTGAGTTTGCTTAGCTCATAATTTCCGTGTCAAAAAAAGTTCTAGACATATATTACGTTGAAGAAAAACCTAAATACTATGTGGTGCCACATTTTTGAGCGGATATGTCTTTTACTGTTTAATTTTTTCTCTAAATTTATTATTTTTACCTCTCTTTCTCCTCTATATTTCTTAACTTCTCTTCATTTCCAACTATTTTAACGCATTATTTTTCCAATAATACAATCAGGCTGAAAATGTTTACTTAAAATTGATTGTGAAGTTTTAGCCATGACTGTCCTACCTAAAAATCATGCTTTTTTCGATGGCAGCAATCATGTCCGGTACAAAACTGAACGTATCAAATCTTAAACACATTTATCATAAACTCATCAAACTGAAAGGGAGAAGAAATTGAACTTTGAAAACATTTCAACACCCTGGGGTATTTTTTCACAAGACTATCGAGAAATGAAATCAAGAAGCTCGAATGCCGTGTTATCTTCATTATGCTTTCCCAACACGTCTTTGTCGTCGCAGATGAACTCCTATCAAGTATGATTCCGCTGAACTTTGAACTCCGAGCTCGAGTATGATGGGATTATAGATATGCATACATACGTGGTGGAAATTTGGCTGTGAATGCGCACACATAAATGCACGTAAGATTGGCGAAAATATAGCAGGAAGTGCAATGGCTTTTTACCCTAAGGGATAATGTGTTCCGCTAAAATTATTATTTCCTTAGTGGAACAATGAAACTGAGGCTTTGTTTAATTTTCGAATACAAAGTTTGAAGTGCGATAATATGTAATTAAATGGTGGGTTGGTGTGGTAAATTCTGAGAGATAAGTTAATTTCAACAGGCTTTGAGAAAATTTTCACGAAAGCGATGCCATAGTTTATTTTGCAGACAAGGCGAATTCGTCCTGATTACAAAATTAATTTGAATGTCAATTGGTTGATTAAGATTTTGAGTTTTTCAGTCCTCATCATGTTTATTTCAAATAAATTAGAATTTTTTAAAGTTTCGTCTTTTCTTTTCCCATGTCAACCAAGACTTTGCCATATCAACCAAAACTTTCCGTACCTATTCTTTCACCTATTTGTATGCGAAAATTCCATATTTTGTTTTTATTTCAAGTAAGACATTTATAAAATTATGCTGTTTATTCAATTTTTTATGATTTCTTTTCTTTCTTTTTTTACCGATATTGGTTTTGATTTTCTTATAGAGGTCTTGTTTTGAAGCTAATCGTTATTTTCCTTTACCGGTCTTATCTTATTTTTCTTACAAACCCTTCTACGAAGATTCGGTAAAGAAAAATCAAGTCAAGCTCTACCGATGAATTCATATAAAACTCTCCAAAATGTTCCATTTATGTGACACAATTTATGAGACAACCTTCAGTAAATCTTTTATTAAATGTGATTTTTTTTATTAACACGTTTCCTGTCCTGAACAAAACAACAAAATTGCACCGGAAGTTCAAATTACTTTTTACTGAAAGTTATACTTATATGATTATAGAAACAACCCAAGCATTGGAACAAATAGATAAAAGAAATAGTAGTAGGTAATATTTACCTGAAACTCATATCGTTCACGTCATAACGAAATATGTTCATATATGTACAGTCTGTCAAGAATGAGTTTACACATAGGGAAAAAATTCAATTTTTCATCTTTCTAATTATAATATACTACTTTTTGTTTATGTAAATAATTTTTTTTTTTCTTAATTATCGTTATTTGCATTCTTTCCAACCGATATATACAAAAAAAGTACAACTTGAATGCAAAAAAAGAACGAAAAGAACAACGAAAACAATTATTACAATTCTTGAAGTGTCAAGAAACTCTTTACACAAAAGTTTATTTTTTGCATTACTGCAACGATACGGTAAATTTACCATAATTTTTGGTCTGTATTGTAAAGCTCTATAAATTTGATCATTAGTGTGTGATTAATTTTTGGCTAATACGCATAAATAAGTGAGATATTGTGTTTTAAAATGCCAGGCAAAAGATTATCCTTTGAGCTAGTTCAGATGATATACTATAATCACCAAGTAGGTAAAAGCGCACAGGAACTGTCTGAAATGTTTCGTGTAGCACGAATGGCAGTCTATAACGTTATAAATCGTGCTGAAAATGAGAATAGATTGGAGCCAAAGTGTGGAGGTGGCTTAAAACCAAAAATATCTAAACGTATAGAGCGCCTTATGAAAAGGAAACTTGATAAAAACCCCTGGATTTCAACCAGAACACTTGCTAGGGAATTCAAGGAAGAGTGTGATGCTGCTGTTTCCCATGAAACAGTACGACAGGCCATCCTACGAAATAAGTTCTCATCAAGAGCTGCACGAAAGAAACCACTGTTTTCTGCACTAAACATCGAAAAGCGTTTTTCTTTCGCTATGATGCACCTTTTTCAACCCGTTGACTTCTGGGACGACATCATATTCTGCGATGAGACGAAAATGATGTTGTTCTAAAATGATGGACCGGCTAGAGTGTGGCGCAAGCCTTTAACATCGTTGGAAAATCGAAATATCATTCCGGCTGTAAAATTTGGTAAGTTGTCCGTTATGATTTGGGGTGCTTCTCAAGCAGAGGAGTAGGAGACTTGGCATTCATCGAGTCAACCATGGACGCCCAACCATATTTGCACATCCGTAAAACATATTTGGCAAGCAGTGCGCAGAAATTCGGGTTTATGCATAACAGCAAACCGAATTTTAAGCTTTACCAGGACAACGATCCCAAACATAAGGCGAACATGGTGCGAATGTGGCCCTTATACAACTGCGGAAAAGTGATGGATACGCCAGCCAAGAGTCCAGACTTAAATCCCATCGAGAATTTATGGGCTTACTTAAAACAACAAGTCGCTAAAATGCAACCCAAAAACCGAACTGCCTTAAAAATTGCGATTCTCGAAGAATGGCAAAAAATACCAACCACGTATGACCTGCAAAAGTTGGTTCATTCAATGAAAAATCGGTTGCGATGTGTGGTGGATGCCAAAGGTGGCCACACCAAATGTTAAATATACCAAATAATATTAAATATCCTGTAAATATGTAAATATTAAATACAATAATAATTTGTGTAAAGAGTTTCTTGACACTTCAAGAATTGCAATAATTGTTTTCGTTGGTCTTTTCGTTCTTGTTTTGCATTAAAGTTGTACTTTTTTTTGTATATATCGGTTGGAAATAATGTAAATAACTATAATTAAGAAAAAAACATTCAATTACATAAATAAAAAGTCGTATTCTATAATTAGAAAGATGAAAAATTGAATTTTTTTCCTATGTGTAAACTCATTCTTGACAGAATGTATATCATTTGAAAGTAATATGTTAGATCTGGCAAGTTTGGATGTGTCAACATAATTCTGCGTAAAATCGCATAAGCCGATTGTTGTTACTGCGATTGAGTGCTTTTTTCCTCGAAAATACCTCCCAGGCGGCCCTCACCTCATAAAAAGAATCTTACTACTGAAGACGTGCAAAGTACATATATGAATTGAATTCAGTGATAACAAATGATGAATTCAGTGATAACAAATTGGGTTCCAACGAAAATAATAGCGGTGTACGAAACGTGTTAGACGCGGTTGATTCTGAGGAAGATGAACAAGGACCAAGTATTTTGTTGTTGATGATCTGATTTTAATCCAAATGAGATCTCTGATGCACATAGTGTAACCGATGCTGGCTACGGAGAGTGTACCAGAAAGTCGCCTATTGTTAAGCCGTCAGATGTAATCCCAGATCAGGCTCAACCAGTTAGACAGGTTGTGCAACATCTGTTAGAGAGGTATGCATCTTATCCCTATTGATAAAAAAGCGGTTGGGATCAATAAATGCTACCATTGTCACGCCAGTTTTATGAGGGAGGTCCATCTGTTCATATCCATTGCGACCAATCTGTAGCATCTATTTATCATCAAATATTGACTGATGAAATTTTGGATCTAATGGTGACCCAATCGTATACATACACTTCCCAAATAAAATGGAAGCCCATAGCCGAATGAACCGGTGGACAGATGTAACACGTGAGAAAATGTTAAAATGTAACGCTTTATACATGTTGATGGGTATCGTAAAATTTCCCACATTGGAATCACATTGGAAGCTAGATACAATTTATTACCATCCACTTTTCCATAATCCGGAGACATGGTATTCGGGCACTTCGAGCTATGAGGCCGTACGGGTTGCAGATCGATATGTTTGGATTGAAAACCGCGGCATCAGCTTTGTCAGCTGCTATTTTTCACCGAACGACTCAATAAGGGAACTTCGTAGAAAAGTAGAAGCATTAGAACCGCTCTTCGAGATCTGCCTGGCAAACTGGTAGTAGCTGATGACTTCAATGCGAGAGCTTTGGAATGGGGGATGCCGACTCAAAACACAAGGGGGAGATTAATTATGGAAATGGTGTGGCAGGCTCAGAATGGTTGTGGTGAACAGGGTCTCAACACCAACCTACCGTAGACCAGACTTCAGTGAGTCCATTCCCGATATAGCTCTTGTTTTGGAGACGTTGTCCATGATGGCAACGGACTGGAGAGTGATGGGGAAGTACATTGGAAGTGACCACAACTATATTTCCTTTTGGTTGTCTGACAAAAGCCCGTCAGAGCTCTAAAGGGACATACTCGGGTGGAATATTTCGACGTTTGCTAGGAGGAAGCAATTGGAGTCGCTTGCCAACAGCTTTGCTGAGGAAGTCAGCACACGACAAGTAGGGATAGTAATGGACCCCGGTGAAATAGGTACGGTTACAAATTTCACCATGGGCTAAATTCGGCGACCGTGCGACGCATCAATGCAACTTCGAAGGTCAGTACGGGACAAACAGAGTGCTTATTGGTGGACTGAGGAAATAGCAAAATTAAGACAAAGAGCTCTAGCGTGCAGGCGTAGGACACAGCGGTATATTGGACGACCTGTTAAAATTATGTATTGGTGACAATGCTGTTACTATAACAGTATTTAGATGTTAATATATCTATTTCGGTCATTTCTCAGCGTGTGCATCCAGCAGCGAACGAGAAATCAACCAAAACCATATTAAAAGCGCAGCAAAAAATACTCAAAGCTTTTTTATATGGATCAGATGGAACCGCAAGCGGGAATACGTCAGAGATACATTCAAGACCATCTATGAGCTCCACCACTAGCAAGGTCTTTTATCTAAAAACTTAAGAAAAGATAATGGCAAAATTGTTCGCAAAATATGTAACGGATATTATGAAAACTTGATACAAGATAGTACTAACTGGGAACAAGTTGCAAAGAAGGCAAAACGAGTGAATACTGCGTGCTCACCATGCAAAAAAACCTTTTGTTTATCATATTTCCAGAATAAACATAATTAGTTCTAAATTTAAGAAAAGCTGTTATTTTCTGGGAAAAATTAAATTAAAAAATCCCGGTGTTTTTCTTTACTGTGTGATTGTCCTTATACGACCCATACAAAAAAAATTCGAGATCTGCCACGTTTCGCAGAATAATTCTTTATACAAATTGTAGGTATCCGCTGAACCACATATGGCTGATAAGCGTAGTTATGCATTCCAAGTCATCGTTTCCTGAGCCACATGTGGTTCAGCGTACAGCAAACGTGTTAAAGTAAAATGTATGTAAAATATTTTCACGACACACGAAAAGATAATGTTAAAAACGATGAAGTCTACACAAAAACTGATGGTGACTGTTTCACCCTACCTAAATCTCAAACTTTTATTACAATTTTAATGCATCGGCAATTTAAAACCCTAGCAAAACAATGAAGAGTTTATATAGCGCCATCTATTACAATCTATTATTATTTATCACTTTTCACTCGAAACTCCGTATTGATTTGGTCAAATAATCAGCAAAATTTTTGCTTTCCATTTTATCCCTAGTAAACTTTATATGAAAATTGACATTTGAACCAAACTGCATACTAGTCGTAAGTGATTAAAAGTGCTTTGGTGATTACAACAATCAATATTTTTGTTTGCTGACATTGAAAAAACTGGAAGAACATTGACCAAATATTCTTAATGCCTTGAATCAACTTTAAGATCCGAGCTCTAAAACTTCCATTCTCTGAAATCTCCATGAAACACTTTTCATTTAATTATTCTATCATTCACGCATTTCCTTCACCATGATACTTTAAAGAACATTTTTCGACTTACCTTATGACTATTCTCTGCTATCTGATTCAAACCAACCGACAGTGATTTCAGCTTGGACGGATTCAACGAAAGCCTAGACAAAAGTGGCTTTGCTATACCATTCTTTTTTGCTTCCGCCAGATCTTGGACATTGGCATCTAATATTAACTTTTCCTTTGAGAGCAACAAGTCAGCCATAGTGTGCACAGCACTCGCTCGTTGCTCGGCAGTAAGTGCTTGTAAGAGTCTGCTACCAGTTCGTGCTACAATATTGAAAATTATCCAACATTCATTTACGATTCCACGCCCAATTAACGTTTACCGTTCTCTGCAAGTGTTTCCACCGAAACCGAGGCAGTTTCAACGCTCTCCGTGAAGAACGTTCCAACTTTTCGCCCAGCGATAATTGTTTTGATGGCTTTCTCTTGCATACCGTTGCAAATTACCACGCTCACTCCACGATCCAATGCCCAGGTTGCGGCATTTACTTTCGAATCCATCCCACCTGTTCCAACCTGAGGTAGCCACGATGACAACGATCCGACCATTAATTAATCATTGTCGAGTGGAAACTTGAAAGAGAGATTTCTTACCTTCGATTTTTGACCGAACTCGATGACGTGCTTGTCGTTCGAAGTGTAGGTAGACATCAGTTTTGCCCCATCCTCCCACGGAGGTTTGTTATAGATACCGTCCACGTCAGACATGAGGATCAGGAGGTCGGCCTGGACTTCCACTGCCAGCATAGCGGACAAGCTGTCATTGTCTCTAATCGATATTCCCTATAGAGAATCACAGGACGTACTTTACTTGCGAGTGGAGTCACATACGAAACTTACCTTCTTCGAGCCCGGTGTATATACCTCTTCATCGACAATGAACATTGGCGGTGAAACTGCATCATTTGTGTTAATAATCGGCACAATATTTAAGCTAATTAGCTCCGACAGGGTGCAAAATAAGTTTTGGCGAGTCTCTTCGTTGTAAAAGTCAGGCTTTGTCACTAATACCTGTAAATACGAACTCTGGTTAGAATGAGCCCACAAAATGCAATGTACTCCCGCTAAGGGCGTACATGACCAAACCTGTGCAATTTTTACTCCGTACTGGGCGAACATGGCATCGTAGAGAGACATTAATCCTGATTGCCCTACAGCAGCAGCTGCTCGTGGTTCAAGGAGCATGCCAGCATCCTGCATGAATTTGTATAGTAGGTATCTATAGGAGCTATGCTGTGAAACGAAACTCATGTACCTCTCGTGTGTGGTCTTTTGGTGATAATGTCTCCCGCATAGATAGCGACATCAACAGCTCTTGGGTCAGTTTTTGTTTGCCGAACGTAACTGCTCCACTGGTAACCATGATACATTCTCGTCCTTCCAAGTGACATTCCGCTACCTGTGTCGAAGAACGTTCAATGCATTATTCTTTGCTACAAATGGAATAACACTGTACGTAAGATAAATTGCCGATGTGTTTGCAGGTATCAAAGGGTTACACTCTTAGTTTTATCTGTCAGAACAGGATGTCATTTACTTTTCGTATTCCATTTTTTTTTTTTTTTTTTGAATAACGGATGAGCTCTAATAAATTTTCGATAGTGTCTACATATACGTGCCTTAGGCAGAATATTCATTAATATCAATTTTGTTCACTTTGAACGTGCATGTGGTGAATAGAAATTGATTGTATCCTTGCATTGGTTTCGATTATAAAAAAAACTGAAGCAGGTTTGAATGTGAAAGCGGCGAAAACTTGACTGAATATTTAACCATATTAAGTATTTGCAAGAATGGATACTTAAAGGTAGCAGCAATAGTTTCAAACAATATATTCACTTAACATTGCCATTTGCTCTGTTCTTCTAAGCTCCATATCGTTTCGTAACTTTTAATCAATAAAAAAGTGACTGCATGTGTGAGTTGAACTTTGTAAAAACAGAAGCTTCAAAAACAGGTTATTTTATGAAATATTTTGAAAATTTTAAGATTACGCAAACGATTAAATTTATTAATCAATTGCCTCTTCTTTTTTTTTAAAAGACGAAAAATTTGCAGAAGATTGGATTATTTGAAGGTATTCACGTTATTGCCGAAACTAAAAATCATTCAGGTCTCTTTCTTGCAAGCAGCAATATATGC
Organism: Nemotelus nigrinus; assembly: GCA_947369275.1. Lineage (NCBI taxonomy): Eukaryota > Metazoa > Arthropoda > Insecta > Diptera > Stratiomyidae > Nemotelus > Nemotelus nigrinus. The sequence goes on along the minus strand of OX376373.1, from coordinate 40,479,125 downwards.
GCAAGTTATTTAACGATCTGATGACTTTGTCAGAAGAAAAATCTGAATTTGCTTTTGGACAGTCAGTGTCTAACTTGGGTTAAACATTTCTAAAACGTCATTATAGTCAAGCTCAAAACATTACCAGTTTCCATTTCTCAGATCTATTTTTCCTCCCATAACATTTCCTGTTTTCTCTTTTTTTCATGCCCGTTGCTACCAAAGAATTAAAAATATTTTTATGCTAAGTAATGGAAATCAATGTAATAAATAAATGTTTATGTGGGGTTAAAACATGAAGTTAACACTATCGATTTCGTGTTTTATTGAGTGGCTGGCTTGTGGTGACTTATTCGATCTTCCTTTTTGTCAAATGAAAACAACAGATTTCAGTTCTCTTTTGGTCCCACCTTTTTTCTTTCCTCGTCTTCCTATTCGCGATGAATAGTCAAACAAAAACTCTACTTTCTGAGCTAATGGTCTCAAAGCTGGGGCAAAATATGTAAGATAAATATGTCAAATCCTTCCAATAAAAAATACGTTTTTGATAACGATAAAAGCAAATCTATCAAAATGACCCGACGACGTGTTGGAACTTTAAGGGGAGGTTCTTTCAGATTTTTTTCATACAAAACGATTTGAAAGCTACATACGTGTAAAATATGTGTGCAAAAGGATATTCCGATCTAGAACATATTTATCGCATAAGAGCGTCTCAAACGCACCTACCTTACGCGCGCTAGGAAACGCTCAGGTATAGCTTATTCACCGCGTAGCCCCAGATGGCTTTCTATGTACCGTAACTAGTTACGATCTGTACTATCGCATACTTGTTCTGCGTCACCGATGATCGATGCGTCAGAAAATTGCATATATTTTACCATAGTTAAACAACGAATACCGCCCGCTCCTCGAAACGCCCGCCTCGCGCAACGTCTGCCGGAGCAGGCCAACCAGGAGGGGTTTGAAATCGAGGAAAGATTCCTATACGGCACAGAAATAGCCGACTTAGCTCCTAATTTGACTATAATGGAGCAAATTGACTATCGACGACCACGAAAATCTTTATATAGATGGCAGATGGAAATTTTATTGATCCGCCGTATTGGATCCGCCATCTTGCATTTTGTTAATTTGACTTCAAGTTTATAATCAGCGACCCCAAAACACTATAACCATTGGTACTGGTCGTGATAACTGAACAAACAAGAAAGTTATCCCAAGGCAAACGTGCTAAAAACTTTAAACGCGTTTTTCTCGAAACGATATTTTTCATCATAACTTCAAGCACAGATGTCGATCTATTGACACGATTCACTTTATTCTTAATCTGCCCAAAAGAATATACTTTTTTATATGTCTTATACCTGAAATGAGCATGAAAAATTTCAGTTCATAATTATTAAGCGAGGTCAAAGTGAAAAAGAACCGGGTTAAAAGTTGCACTTTTTTCTAAATGTCCATAATTTGGTTTATTTTTTGTCCCAATTCATTTTTATTAGGTATAAGACATGAAAATTTCCATAAATTTTAATGACTTTAAACTATGACTGATATCAGTTTACTACGAGAGGCTGCAGACTTGAAGTTACCGGACGTAAACCCGCGTGCAGAGGCAGACGAGAGCCGCCATATTGGAGCCACCACATTGAATTTCATCGTAATAAAAATTTGAACGATTTTAGAATGATCAACAGATAAAATAATCAAAACCAGAACTTCGTATGCTTTTTCGTTATCCCTCGAAAAATTCTTAAACTTTGGCTTATTTTCGACCGTATCTGAGAGAACCTTCCCTTAAGCTAGCAGTGCATGAACGAATTGAAATCAAATGGACAGACGTCACTAAACAATATGAAAAGAGATAAATAATCGTATAAAGCAGTGCAGAAACTCTTATGATTCTAACATAGGTCAAGAATCATTAATTATCCTAACTAACTGAAAAAATTTCTATTCATTCTTTAAGAATGGATTTGAATGGATCATCGTCAAATACGGTTTTCGGTGTATTTTTTCTATACCCTACATTCAGCAATCTTGCATTCTTTCATATTCGAAATTTTTCTTCATATTCAAGTATTTTCATGCTACTTTGAATGCGTTTTCTTAGAATCGCATCTTCATTTTTCTCAATTTCATGATTTTAATGATGAGAAAGTCCAACCGGAAATTTTGCATTCATGTTCAAATAGAATGCATTCAAACTTTTCTCTGCATGCCAAATAGATTTGCCCATAACAGGTGCACATTTCGGAAAATTTTCTTCTTGTTTGTAGCTTTAATTTTATTATATATATATATATATATATATATATATATATATATATATATATATATATATATATATATATATATATATATATATATATATATATATATATATATATATATATATATATATATATATATATATATATATATATATATATATACTACAACTTGATCCAAACTTGAAAATCTGCTCTCGAAGTTTAATTGAAATCATAGGAAGAAAGCTATTCAGAATCATTCTCGTTGGTTTTCGTGGCTCACTAGATATCCACATAAAAAGTTTCACGATACTCTGAATAATTTAATTCCTAATGGAAATTTCTGGGTAGGAAACCAGGTGCACTTTTTAATTAATATTATGGAAAAATCACTATTGCGAAACTAGAACCAGTGAAAAAGTTATATGAGAGCTGCTCGGTACATGAGACAAACATGTGAACAGATACTACATACACTGAATATAAAAATTCAGATGGCAGGCTGTCCAGCAAAATTTGACTTGCTTCGATTTTTAATGTTCTATCTTGTTTCTCTCTGACATCGTGGGACTATGAAATCATAATCACTCATTTTATTTAATATCGATTATAAATGATAAATGATTTTGTAGGTTTATCTCAAATACGATCGAAAAATTATTTTGATTTATCTTAATTTAATTTATGCTATTTTGCAAAGGTGACTTCAAAGCTTTCAACAAAGTTTACCATATAAAAATGAATAGACAAAAAGTCACTAACTTGTTCAATTATTGATGCCAACCGTCCGAGAGCCAGACCATTGTTGTCTTCACGAGTGACTACCGCACTTCCGAGCTTGACTACCAGACGTCTTGCATACTTCAATTGGCTTCGTTCCGTGAAAGTTGGCTGTCTCGGGTCCAGATGATGAATCCTCTTGTCCAATGGAGTCGTCTGCAAAAACATAGATAAGAAATAATTAAAAGTACCATGGTATTAAACATTGTCATTTGTTGACTGTCTGTTAACTTGCTTCTGCGTATCAAACATTCATAAACGCTTGGAAGATACGAAAAAGGACCTGCTGGAATGGTATCTGTTGCTGCGAATGTTAAATTCATTTAGGACATTGATTTTTCGGTTTATTTACTTATATATTATATACTATAAAGAAAAAAAAACTCCAGCGCACCTGAACCACTACAAATACTAATGTTCGATGAACAATAGAAGTATCGTGCAGATTTTGAGTGCATATTCAACCACACGTACTCCAACCTGTTTCGAGTGCAAAACCATTTTGATTTTGACAATACATTTAAACTCATAGGGTGGAAAGGATTTCAGGGCTACCACTTGCATGAATTTCAAGATTTATGAAAGCCAAATACTGCAAAACTTTGAAAGCAGCATAACATAAACAAGAAAAATGCTTAGTGCTTGCAACACTTTACCAGCACTGCAACTAAAAGTAACTCACAATTGCCTCACGTCAAAATCAAATAACTGTATCAGTCTCGATTTTATCCAATGATTTCGTCGAAAGTTAGAGGGATAGAGAAATTTTTGGGACCTAAGAACGAAAGATTTTTGGAACCAAAAAATTTCTAGAACTTAGCAAACTTCAACATTGGATGCTTACTTTCATTGTAAATGTTTGCGATATGAATACTTAATGTAAGCATTTATTGATACGAAAACAGCAAAAAACGCTTCTCGCTGGCAGCCCTTCTTTAGCATCAGAGCCCAAAATATATCACACCTACCTCAAATTGAAATCAACGTTCCCTACGAATTTCGTTTTGATCCGATGACTGCATTGGAAGTTATAGGGGTACAAAGAAATTCAGGGTTACCAGTTGCAAAATTTTCAAATTTTCGAAAACATAATATTTGCAGCTTGTTGTCTCTACAAGATCATTAGCGTTTAAAAAATTTACGATAAATTCGGATAAAGATCTTGCAAATAAATACAAAAACAGCGTTTAACGTTTCGACTATAAAACATGAAAAAGCTTTTCTAGGAAATAAACTAGTTGACCTTTTTAAATCTTTTCAAAGCATGATTACTCACTTACCAGTTTTGTATAGTGCAAAAGAATACTGCTCGAGGACAATGTATATGAAACAGGTTTGAATTTACTAGGCTGACAGTTTTTGTATTCACATCAATGAAAATTCTTTGTCAGCGTATACAAATCGGTATGATCGAGTTTATGCAGTTATTGATGTGGAACATGTATCCTACACGCACAATGTCTAGGTCTACTGACACTCAGATCTTAATTTACATCAGAGGTGACTCATTTTGAAGGCGATCTTAAATAGACCGAAAGAAAATGAAAAAATATGAACTTTTGCAGAAAAAAAATGAATTAGATTTGTTAAAACCATACTAATCGAAAGATGACAGTGTATCAAAGTTAGGCAGTCATCAAATATTTCCCAGAGTCTAAATTGTGATGTTCCACAAGAAAAAGTTTTTCGGTCTCTAGTTTTTTTTCTATTGTAAACTACATATGCAGATTAAAAAATCATATAGAAGACCTTAAAGCCCTTCTTTAAAGTGAAGAATAGACAATGAGTGAGTTATTTAGCTAGAATGAAATTAATGAAATGAATGAACAGCTGGATCTGAAAAAATACTATCACACTTAGGATAACGAAACAAATTTGCTTTCGCAATAACGCAAACCCCATTTGCCTTATAGTTCTTAGCAATATCACAATAAAAGCTCGTGCGAAGTGAAGCTATGTCACGGACTCATGGGCGCGCCGTAGGGGGGGCCGGGACCCCCCCAGACCCAAGGTTGGCCCCTCCCAGAAAAATAAATATTTCCAACAGCAGACACTTAAGTTTTCGCCTCTTAGGTTTTTGTGTGTACAGAAAGAGTTGTGTAGTGCAGTAGTGTAAGCCTATAACAAAGCATACACACTACTTATAACATAAAGAATGTGTTAATTGCGGTATTAATTACGATGTTATGGGACTTATCTCGAGAAATGGACGGCAATATTCAATTTCGACAAGTTACACGTTAAGATTAAGATTATCTGTTCATTCCTACTAGACAATATACAGGTATTTAGATAAAAACACTTTTATAAACCAGCGTTTTATGCAATTATGTTTTTCACAAAACCTAGTCTGAGTATTAAAATGTTAGGCAATAACGTAATAACGTAGAATACAATTTTCGAAGTCATTTGGAGAATACAAATGGCATAACTGCCACTTTTATGCTATCTATGACCTACATGGTTTACACTCAGGTTAAATGTGTGTGAATTTCATTATAATTTGATAACTGCATCGGAAGTTAAAAGGCATAGCACTTCAATTTCACCGAGCATTTTTTCATAGTGACACAGCCGCCACATGGTATTCATCATATTCATTAAACTTTTGTGTGACCTGTATCTACTCAAGACCAATATATCCTATGAATTTTATCTGGTCGCGAGATACCGTAAAAGCAAAGTTTCAGGTGCTAAAAATATAAACAATTCAGTGCGATTTTTGTGCGATTTGGAATTTCACAGGTTTAGATTAGACTGTATATCTATAGGATCAAATTCATCAATCATTTGCATTTTATTCTAAAAGCCGAAAAAAGCCGAAAAAACACTAGAGAGTCAATGGTGTGAAAGATTTGTGTTTATGTACTTATCGTAGCTACATGGTAGCTAAAACGGCAGAAACTTTTTTTTATGCCCATTGATGAGTCTTGTAAATTTTGTGATGGTCTGATGACTCGGTGTGAAGTTATCACAATGCGAAATTTTCCATAGAATCTCCATTGTCGCCAAAAATACACCAAAATGTCAGCTCGACCAAACTTCACGATCCGGGTAAATTATCCGGATAGTAAAATTCATGCACATGATGAAAGTGGTGCCAGTGATAGCCGTGAATTTTTTTTGAAATTTCGTGCATTATTCGCGAAGCATGATTCAACTTTTGAAAATAGTTTTAAAAACAAGTTTGCGAGGTAGTGTGGTTCATAACACAAAATGAATTAATGAAAATAATTTTTGAAATCGTTCGCGAGGACAATACAGCTGAAACAAAAGAGTGCAGACTGATACCCATTATGGCAGACCAAGCAAGGGCTCACAAAAAGGAACAACTCCCCGTGGGTGTCAGATTTGCTAAGGAGCCAGCAGTTGAAGAAAGATTTGTAAGCTTTGTAGATTGTTCAGGAGCTAGAAATGCCTCGTCTTAGCAGATATAATTTTGAGCCTGTTAGACAGCTACGGACTTAGCGAATTGCCTGTTGTTGGACAGTCTTATGATAGTGCTAGTGTCATGTCAGGACAAAAAAGTGGTGTACAAATATAAATTAAGATTAAACACCCTGCAGCCACATTTGTAAACTGTCTGGCTCATAAAATTATCCTGGTTGTGATGGACACATTTTTCACAATCGAAACGTGTACATCCTTCTTCAATGCCATCAAATCCCTTTACCTACACTTTTTGAAGCCATCACAACACGAATTGTTGAAGCAGCTTGAAGAGGCAGTTGGTCTAAATACAAGGCGTGGAATGCGAAGTTTAAGCTCGACTCGTTAGTCAAAGAGATTTCACAATTGCAAATATATGATCGATAGCTATGGGACTATGAAAGAGGCTTCAGAGAAAGAAATGAATGATGGAAAATACAACGGCTCAGTTTGTGCATTGGGGGATCTTTCATTCAATCAGTAATCCTAAGTTTGTAGTAAATCTTTTCATCTTTCATTGCGTTTTTTTTTTGTGTTTTCATTAGAGGAACAACGAACATGTTAAGCACATATTTCCAAACTAAAAATGCAACTCTTTGGGATGGGATAGATCTTGTGAATGGAACAGTTACAACACTACTAAGTTAGCGAGAAAACTTGTATGTAGTTTGGGGAAAAAATTAAATCATTCGCACAGAAGCACTGTCTGGATCTCACATTTCCTAGAGAATCACAAAAACGAAAAACAGCAAAAAACACTAGTTTCAAAGGTTTTGCTGATTTATTTAGCCTCGGACACGCAGTTAGGGCTACAAAGGTATCCTTGCAAACGAAATGGCTCGAAAATAATAAGTTATAGCACTCTCCATCTTGGCAAATTATTTTTGCTTTTTCAAGGTTTTCTAGGTAACAAAAGTTTAAAGCAAGATATCAATTTCTTCCTTCTAAGCTTAATGTATTCCAATTTCTTCGAAGATATTTTGAAACTAAGCTGTCCTCTTCTTCAAGTATAAATTGAAATATATTTAGCTAACGAATAAAATAGCTTTATATATTTAGTTATTTTCATTTTATTCCCGTATAATTCATACAAGTGTTCTTTCTTAGCGGTCATAGAAAATTCATGTGTAGTTCATACCTACCATGCACATTATATGCATGGGGTAGTAGCTCATACGTATTCACAGAGAAGAAATAACAAAGAATCAATTAAAAAACATACAGTGTGTTAGTAAATTATATAAGTTGTAAGAACAGTACGTGTACGTTACGGAAGACAAAACCATCGCATGTTTTGAACCTTTCGGTCCCTGGCCCCTGCCAGATTTTAGGCCACGGCACGCCTATGCACGGACTACAAGTTTAAATGCGAAAATCGCATTCTTACTTTTAATCAAAGAATTAGAAAAACCTCATGAAAATCCTTAATTTTGTTTGACATACTTGATTTTGATTTTCTCAAAACAAAATATTTTTCATACATACAGGCAATAATGCAGTATGTGATTATAGTTTGAGGAGCAGTATTTACAAAAAATTTAATACATTTACCTTTACTTATACTTTTCGCAGACCAAATTGTTTAAGGCGGGATTTTTAAAAGTTGGCATTTTTTCAAAGCATGATATCCTTTGAATATTTCAAGTACGTCCAATGGGCGGTTTCTGAGACATCCTACAATTACTAAAGTGCTCTCTGAAAAAAAGATCTGATTTTTAGCGTTTAAAGGTGCTAGGCAATCGTGCTAATGAGAAGGCAGAATGTAACGTAGACAGCAACAAATCGATATACTAGAAGCTTCCACATCGGCGGAAGAGTTATTATATGGCCCAGGAATAGATGACCAGGTGTGAACAATTCAATAAATAGCATTTCTATACAGAAATCGAGTGTAAAGCTTTAAATTAGTTTTTCTCGAAACTATGTTTTCAAAGTCGCTGGGTGTTTCAAAAATCACTCAAAGGATTTGAATGGAATTTATACGGCTAATTGAAAATATAAAAAACTAGTGCCTGATCCAAGAAATTTCTTTTTTATTAAAACTTATATTTTTTATATGTAATAAATTTGTAGCTTTTTTGTTGATGTTTTTTGTTCATGTGTTTGTTTAAAAAAAAAAAACTCATTCTGGTAATAGATTAACTACTAAACTAATGATTTTTTTTAATTGATTTGAGATGGACCAGAAAAATGTTTTGATTGTCACCTCAAAGCACGACTTGTGAGACGGAGTCCGACAAAGATAACGATATCTTGGTGTGCAATAATTTTTTCATTTTCTTATTTAAAAACCACTTTGTCAAAAATAGAATTTATAATGTAGATTAAAAATTTTTAATGTTAATAAAAAAGTTGTTCAATTTTAATCATCCCGCAAAAACAATTCCTATTTGATTCTGCTTTCGGAGGCTGATTCCGCAAAACGATCGAGTTTCCCGTTTCAATATGCTCGGCTTCGATGCTGTAGAAATGATATACGTTGTCTATGCTGATTTATAGACAAGAAGGGAACCATGATCACATTCAATAACCTTTACAAGTAAAATTATATCGATGGATATAAGTCGGAGATGTTAAAATTTGTCACAACTAGCATAAATACAAATTACTGGTTTCCAACTGCAAGTGGTCACGCCAGTCAAGTATGCACTGTGTGCTGGTGTCTGATCAGAATCAGTGCATACTTTTGAAACCACTTTGTCAAAAATAGAATTTATAACGTAGATTAAAAATATTTAATGTAAAATAAAAAAGTTGTTCAATTTTAATCATCCCGCAAAAACAATTCCAATAATATAATAACTTCGTTATTTTTTACAAAACAAATTAATATCCTGTCAAAATAAATTATTTATAATACTCAATTTTTTACGTTGCTGAATACCTTTAACCCCTCAAGCTGTCTAAATAAGTCGAAGCTTTGCTTGACGTCACAGGCTTTGCAAAGTTTGGCGTGTTAACATTGTTGCAATTGTATGTTGTTAAAGAAGTTTAAAAGACATTTTACATCTAACGCGTTTCGTAAAAAAATATCTAGCCACATAAATATTTGCCTGGTAGACGTGTTAGTATCTTAAGCTGCAAAATAATTAATAAAATCGCTGTAGAGTTGTGCGCAAGTCTCAATCAACCAGTGTTTCATGTAAGGTTTTATCCTTTTATCCTTTTTTAAGACTACTGGAGAGCAATTTTGCTATTTACAAAACAACAACAGAACTTATCGCTGCCAGTAGTACATAAAAAAGTAAATTGTCCAAGAAATTGAAATTTAAACATAAGTAAGCGGTTGTTTATTGAAAAATATTAATCTTAAATTCAATAATAACAATTATGAAAAAATATCACTGCACGCAGTTATTAAAAAAGAAGAAACAGGTTTTCACTGAGCTAATTTCCGCAAGAGGAACAACTAGAACTAGTAAGAACGCTTACTCTTACAAATCAAATTCTTAGAGAATATTTCAGTGATCGTCACATCATTTTCCGATTATTCCCTTACACAAATTACATGATGAGAGTCTTGGCATACTTTGCATTGTTATCTAACCAATCCATCATATACGTATGTACAACAAGCACCAGTCATGTTAACACTACACTTTAATCTCATTGCACATGCTATAAAAATATGTGTAAAACTTGATAGGAAAATATTTATTTGCTTAGCGAACCCAGAACCGAAACAATAATATCACAAACTTAGTCTTAAAAAAACTGATGATTTTTAGCATAAGGCCATTAAACTTTTAAACAAAGCACTTGACTACTTATTTTCCGAGAAGCAAAAATGGCAAATGTTTTGATAAGAAGTGGTAAAAAGTCTCATGATTGATGAACTTTATTGCACCAGGAAAAAATAAGTAAAAATAATCAAAAGAACGAAAACAGAATGAAATGTGTAGCGATTTCAACAATAAATAACATTAGTTCAAAAACATTTTCTTCAAAACGAAAGGCTTAACTCGACTACGTGCCCCCCATAGCCGTTAGACAGTTTTACCGATGTTGTTTTTTTTTGTTTTTTTGGTTGTCTTTTGGTTTTTATGGTGTTTTTTGTTTGTTCGCTTGTTTATCATCATCGTATTGTCTTTTCGTTTAAGTTCTGTATGTTTTTGTCTACCAACAAAGGACGAGCAACAAAAAATTACAAAAAATATAGGAGAAGACAACAAACTGAAGATTAACAAAAAAACAAAAAACACCCACCAAAACAAACACATAGCCACAAAAAAAAACCTATTAAAAACCCTTTCGGTAAACTTGCCTAACGGCTATGAGGGGTACGAGTATTCCGAAAATTCACATTAAACTGAGTGTAAGCTATTTTTAGAAATCTCATTTTATGTTAAACAAAATAATAATAAATCAGTAAATAATAAATATGGTAATGCGTTTTCCATACAAAGTATTTGTTCTCTTAGTTATTGGTAATAAATTTGAAAACAGAAAAAAAACTATTGCTCTCGTTTGGACCAAGGAATAGCTCCAAACATATCACACCCTCAATCACATTTTTACTCACCAAATTTCTAACATTTCCGGTTTTAGATGAATAATTTTTAACGTCCACCTTCAGCGTTCTATAGTGTTTATTTTCCAGCAAACTAACATTTTTCTTACCGCTCAAAGAAAAAATTCTACTTCGGGAAACAACACTGCTCATAAACTTAATACCCTTCGTTAGAACCGTCATATTTAGATACTAAATATTCGAGTATTCACAACCGTGAAATGATCAACTTTAATAGATTTACTAAGAAGAAAACTTAACTAAATTTCACTAATTAAAAATATACTCTATGAGCTCTCTAAACTAACTTATGAATTCGCAAATTGATTGTAAGCAGAAAACATGTTTTGAATCGAAGAAACTGCGCAGACTGACTTATAGATGAGCTTCTTATCAAAGAAAGACCTACAGGCCGCATCAACTTGACGCGATGGTAATCATTCGAAGTCCATCTCATTCAATGCATGTGATAAGGTTAGTATAGTAGCTTGGTTCGGGATCGATAGTTACGTATGTATATATTGTGTAAATGTTACAACAATCCATTTCTTATCACTAGCAAAGTTTGAATAGACTTAGACGGTCGATGATCATTTGCGTTGGATGAGAATCTTTTATCATGTGTCAGAAACTAGTTTGATCTGCTCATAATGAGTTTACTAAGAATTTACATTTGTAGCGGAGCTAAGAATCGATATTGTATGAAATAATTAAGATTGTGTTCAATAGATAAAAAGTCTAGCGCAGATGAACTGCAAGAAAGATGCAAGAAATATTTTGTTGCAGATTTTCGATAACCAAAATATTTAGACGGATTATTAGGTTAAATCTGCTAAATAACATGTAAATTTAATGGTAATATTTCAAAGAACACAAGCTATTAAATCTTCATCGCCACAAAAAGCCCTATTAGACCAGCTCCCTTTTCGAAATCAACCTGTCCATCGTATTTTGTTTCGATCCGAAGACTGAATCAAAAGTTCAAGGAGTAGAAGGATGTTCAGGACTCTATATGATATTTGACATACGAAAATTTGACTGCTGATACTCCTTTGCAAGCACAGCAAGCAAAAGACTTTGTTTCAAATTTGCTCCAAGATAAGTACGAGCTACCCTGTAAATTTCGTCTAAGCCCGATGACTGCGTCGAAAGTTATGCGAACAGAAATAGTTAAAAACCGTTCGCTCGCAACAGTTTGAAATTTCTGAAATTGAAACATTTCTTCCCTACTTTATTTTAATGCATGGTAGTTGCATGACAGCACGTGTCACTGCGAAAATAACAAAAGCCATCGGTGGTAACAGCTCCATCCTCATTTCGCAACCACAAGTACAGCAGATCGATTAAAAAACCCTCACTTGGACTTTTTTGCAGACTGAGCTATTCCGTATTTATATTATTAGTCTTTGGGCATTTCGATACGAAACTAATAAATCAAAATGAATCAGCAACTTTCATCATATTTTTATTCTGTTTCAACTTTGCATTGCATGACTAATCAAACAATGCCGGCCACAAGCTCATAACGAATCTTCTGAAATTCTTATAGATATCGGTGTACGTTGACCTTTCTCGGTCAATTCAATTTCGTCTAGATCAAAACGGGATGGCGTGAATCCTGGATTATCATAAGTAAAGAGCGGTGGATTTGACTCAGCCATCAATTGTTGATTGGCAATAATAGTTCGCCGTTGAATGTCTTCTTTAATGGTTTTCCTTCGTTTTCGTTCCTCGATGTGAGACATACGCCGATCCTGGAATAGTGCTAATGTTTTACGACTAACCGAAATCCGGCCAAGCTTTATTTTATCTGTAATAGAGAAGATTTCGTTTAATAATAGACCTGTGGATAGAGTTTTATGATTCAGTAGAAATGATTATACTGTCTTGTAATTGATTTTGGCGGAACTTCAAATTTCGATAAACACTCGTTTACGTACTTAGATTTTGTTTTTTGTTTGTTTATTGAAAGTAAAAGTTATTATAACTGCCTTACTAGCATATTAGAACTTAACTCGTTCGTAATCTTTTTTGAAAAATAAACTTAACAAGCAGCAACCCAAAATAAATTGCTTTTCAATTCAAATTTAGGAATAGCTTTAATAGCCAACTTTAATAGCCAAATTTAAACGAGAGAGTAAGAAAAACTTATTATTTATCTAAATCCTACGAATACTATGTACGAAACTCACCAAAAATGCATGGTACAAAAATGTTATAATAAAACTTATTTGATTTATTTCACATAGACAATTTCGTTAGAAATTTGTTTGCAAATTTTCGGCAAAAACCATTTAAAAATTAAAAAATTTGCGAAAATTAGATAAAATTTCGAATTAAGATAACAATCTGTAACTCAAAAAACGAGTTCTATAAAATTAAATTAAATTAACTTTCACACATTCCAATTAGATTCGATGTCACAATTTTTACTAGCAATACGTACGAAAAACAATTATAGTCCAAATTGATAAGCATCCACCTCCCATGACAAAAAAAAACTATTTTAAATCATATTTGTTGTCATGCTGTCAAACATGACAGTGTTCAAGTAATCACACAGTTATTTGTAAATCACAACAGCTGCTTTCAAGAGCATCTGCAATTATAAATCGGAAAGCATAGGCCGAAGCTTTTTTGACAGCTCTTCTACAATATCAAAATAAAGGATTTTCCATCCAACGGGCACACGTATAAAAACTTCAATGCAAAGTATAAAAGAGGGTTTAATTGCTGCCGTTTTAGGGAATTGAATGTTTTGAGATCATCTTCCAACAAATTTCAAGAAAAGTCTTGTATTTTGCAGCCCACATCCGACCAAAATTTTATGTTTGCTTGGTTCGTATGATACTTGAAAGCTATAAATTTCTAAATAATATTTCAAATAACAACAATTATAATTAAATAAGTAATATTTTTTTTTGTATTTGAGCAAGATACGCTCTAGAAGCAAAGAAAAAACTTTTTGTTCCAACATTTGGCAGACCATGCCTTCGCGTTAATTTCCAGTAACCCTGCTCCCATAGAGTTTCTGAGTCAGATCTTCCTCACTGATCCAGCTAAATTAATATTAAAAATTATTCATTGCGTTCATAAACATTCTTCGGTCTGGAAGCTGTCAAGCATTTTTTCTATTCATAAATTTGTTGAACGGAACACGGCTCAAAACGATCGCCATATATCCAACGTCCCCTTTTTTCCAAAATCAATGAACTTTATGTTTTTAATAAAATATTAAGTTCAGTGGTTGTTCGTTCTTCAGCAACATGAATCGTTATAGGTCGGTGTCGCTCTACCGAACTTACTGAGTTTTCTCATGCGATTGCTTTGGCTTTCGATCGTAACTACTAGGTTGATATCATCCATACAGATTTTTCCATAGCCTTCAACTCTGTTAATTATTCGTTGGTTCTGCATAAATTGGGCCATTCTGGTATTTGCGAGCCTTTAATGTCTTGCATTTAATTATTTTTAATGTTTCGTACCAATTTTGTCTTCCTCTCCGGCTTTTCTTCCGCACATATTTCTGCTTCTTCCGATGTGCACCAAGGATCTATCCTTATATCTCCTTTATTCAACTTGTTCATTAAGAATCTGCTCAGAGTCTTATTGTCATCCTGTCTCCTCAGTACTGATGATCTAAAAAAATGTATTAACAAAATAAATTGTACTATTTGCTCCTTGAGAGAAATTGAAATGCTCAATACCTGGTGTAACTGAAAAAGTCTTCATTGTTTCTAAGTATTGTGCAATAGCTTTTACCCTCAAACACAAGGCTCTTGTCTTTCCATATGTTATTTGTAGAACTACTCTCATTTCTATTGAGCATTTTCCTGATCTTGGGGTCTGACTTTGAACATAAACTGAAACTTTACGTTCATTTTCAAACCATCCCCAAAAGATCATCAGAGATAGATAGATTTGTTATACGTTCCGGTAATAATTTTTCTAGCATTTCCACATGCAGCTATGTATTTATCACGAACGGTAAATTAAGCACTCTTTTCTTTTTGAATCACCTATTGCTTTTGCACATTAAAAACTGCCTCCTTCTTGCCCCTCTTCTCTTTTGCTTTAGATTGATTTTTCATCTTGTTACAGCCTGGTCTGGCTTTATATTCTCCTGTTCCAATTTTTTATTTTAACTTCTCTTTTTGTAATCGGGCTGCCTGGAATTAAATTGGAATTTGACCTAAACGCCTTTGAATTAAAATTTTAGCTAAATGAACAAATCAGTGTCCAGCCCATCGCAGCCCTCTGTGCTATTTCTTATCACTGGGCTCAAAATCACGATACTCGTACATTTCTATAGTCAGACAGCAGGAACTTTGACTTGAGCGGAATAGCTTTAATAGCCAACAGCCGTGAATGTTTTAACTTCTTCAAAGCTATATTGACTCATCCTTTTATGCTTTGTACTTTTCTGTTTTTACTAATGTTCGAAAAAGAACATAAGTATTAAAATCACTTTGGCCAAAAATTCATATTTCTATATATCTTAGATCTCCAACCCTTCCGAGAGTCCAAACCGTATACACAAAAGGGGAATCTGTGAAGACGGCTCTCCATGGAATAGCTCTTAAAATAGAACAGACACTCAATTACAAGGAATATGCTCCCAAAACCACGCTTCATGCGACTTCTATGTATTGAAATTCACCTACCTCCTAAACAACTTGCCATCCCATTCTAAAACTTTTATGCTAAAATAAGTATACTTTAAGCTTTGTTTTCGTTATCAAAATAAACAAAATTAACCTGATCCAAATTACAGAGATGTACCTGTATTCAAATTGCGATTTGAAGCGTCTACTTCCGGTTTTACAGAGGAAAATAAATTGTTTTTCTAATCTATTAAATCAAAATTAAAAAAAAAAACTCTAGCGCACCTGAACCGCTAGAAACACTAATGTTCGAAGAACAGTAGAAGAATCGTGCAGGTTTTGAGTGCATATTCCACCACATGTGCTGCTTATTACGGCCAAACTGTTTCAAATGCCACGTTTTACTTTGGTCTCAAGAATGCATTATAACTTATATGGTGGAAGGTTTCAGATATTACCACTGGCATGAATTTCAATGTTTATGAGAGCGAAACACGGGTTAATTATATTCGTTATCAGTTGCTTATTTCACATAATTTTGAAAGCAGCATCTCATATAACATCAATGAAGAAAATGCTCAGTGCCTGCAGCACTATAACTGAAGTTGGTGTTTGGGGCTGCGATCTGAAAAATTTGCAGAACTTTGGGAATTGAAACATTGGTTATTTATTTTCATTGTAAATGTTTCCGGTATGAATACTAACTGTTAGCATTTATTGATACAAAAGTAGCACAACTGACTCGAGCTGGCAACCTTCTGCCAGTATCAAAGCCAAGAATATATCACAACTGCTTCACGTTGTTATATGACATTCGAAGTTATAGGAGTATAAAAAAATTAAGGGTTACTTGCAGCGAGTTTTTTCAAATAATCGAAAACTTAATATTTGCTATTTATTGTCACTACAATATCATTACCATTTGAAAATTCTACGATAAAACCGCTTAATAAAGATATTGCAGTTAAGCACAAAACCAACAATAGCTGGCAACTCTATCGTGGCTCTTCTATCGAATTTGGCTTGAATAATGTTTATAATAGGTTCCGTTAATTGTACGAAATTCGTATTGACTTCATGACTGCACTGGAAGTTATAGGGCAAAACGTTCGGGTAACTAATTCATATTTCATAGGGCAAAAAGCAAGTTTTTTTTCTTAGTAATTTTTCAAGATGGCACCACTGGCACAGAGTTGCCCATAATTCAAAATCGCTTCTATCAAATCTGGTCCTACTTAAGTCCAATGCATTCTGTAAATTTCAGCTGTATGTGATTATTGGTTCATGAGTTCCCGTGAACAGAAGTTTTTGATGCTAAAAATATAGGTTAACTGGGAGAGGGTTACCGTTCTTGTCCGACATTCAATTTTCAAAGTTTTACTTTGAACGTGTAGATAAAACATAAGATTTGTATACAGATTGGTTTTATTGTAAGAAACGGACATTTTTTTGAATATTCGATGGCTTGAATATTTTCACTTCCAATTTTTATTTTTTCAAATTTAAGACACCAAAATTATCATAGCTGGCGCTCCATCCGAATTTTTCGACCAAATTTCTGTCAAACGTGGTTTAAAGTAAGGTCCAGCTACTGTGTGAATTTCGTCAAAATCGAACGATTCAATCAGAATTTATAGGGCTAAAAGCAGTTATCTTTTTTAGTGATTTTTCAAGATGGCACCACTGACACAGAATCGCCTGCATTTCAAAATCACTTTTATCAGACCTGGTCCTATTTAAGACCAATACATTCTGCAAATTTCAATTAATTCTGCTCATCGGATCGTGAGTTTCCGTGAACAGAAGTTTTTGATGCTAAAAATATAGGTAAATTGGGCAAGGGTTACCAGGCGTGCCCGTTATACCATATCAAATTTTATTTTTTGTTTATGTAAACAAAGCACAAGATTTACATATGAATGGCTTTTTTGTGAAGAAGCGGCCTTTTTTCAAGAGAAACGATGATTTGGAGGTTTTCACTTTCGGTGCCTGCCCTAGCTACAGGGTTGTCAGCACGTTAATTAAAAGATACACAAATCTACAACTAAATAATGCAAATATGTATTAAAAATTTCGTAATGATTGAATAGCTCTGTCAAAAGTTATCGCAATTTAAAAATTTTCAAATTTTCCCGTTCTCTTTTTAGGCACCCAGCGCACACATGGGGTTAAAAAATTCCAAAACATTATCCGATTCACATGTAAAACACGTTTGAAATTTATTTCGTCAACTTTATTTTTGCGAAAATTATTTGTGTACGAAATAATAGGTATATTAAAAATATCACTTAAATGGCCGCCCGCGCGAAAAGGTTAACAATAACTGACATTTAGTGAGACCTGGACCTATTCTGCATATACACCAATGTATCCTGAAAGTTTCAGCTCAATCGGATGGCACGTTTCCGAGATTATCTCACTGAAATTTTTTGATGATATATATATATATATGGAAATATGAATTTTTGGCCGAATCGATTTTAATACTAATGTTCTTCGAACATTAGTAAAAACAGCTAATTTTCTATACCAATCAGTATGTTTAATGTTTTTTAGATTTCGTTTGGAATCCCAGAATCCGCTTCCAAAAAAAACCCTTCATCAATTTCGTCAATTAACTCGGCAACCAAACCTCATAGAAACAAAAACTTGTGCATCCACGTTCGTATCTTCTAGAAGTACCATTATGCACAATGTGAACGAAATCCAGAACCAAGACTTTTTTTCGTTGTTCGCTTCACGTGAAATGCCCTCAAAGCTATATTGACTCATCCTCATATGCCGTGTGCTTTTCTGTTTTCTTTTTTCGCTGCTTTCCACGTGGTGTTCAAACGTTTGACAGATTTTGGAGCTGACATTTGCCCCATATAAAACGTTTTCTTTTATTGTACGTGCAGCTTTATATCACCACCTGTTCTATTTTTATGATGGATGCTTTGTCACATCATTCGTTCCAGTTCAACATAAGCTAATAAATAGTTGGGTGGAATTACCCCTTATTTTCACTCCAGCAACTGAAATGAATTTTTTCAAGCACCAGGTTGAAGAAAACGCAAGACAGGGTATTCTCAAACTAATGATTGAAATAAATATTCTTTTGAAGTGCAAATTTGACAAGTGATTGCTTCTCAGTTTTACCTAGTCAATTATACTAGCAATTATTAACCCTGGAATGGTACCCGTATGTAATTATCACTCACATGCGGTGGCTGCCATGAGGCAAGAAGCTATATAATCTTTTTATGTTTAATGATAAAATAAAAAGTGTACATAATACTATTGTTGCCTTCTTTTTAGTAAAAACATGTACCTAAAATCATCCAAAAATTTACCGTACCATTCTAGGGCTAATCATACTAACATTATATCATTTGAGGAATAAAGTCCTTTGCAACTAAACAAAATGGTAAAATATTCTTTAAGCTTATTGGTAGCTAAGATTCACATCGTCTCCTAATACTTTAATTGTGTCATACTTTTCTTCAGGACTATTTAACAAAGCTTATACATTTCATCACACCACTATAATCAGATTGCGAATGCTTTTTCAAGAGTTGCTAACTCATTTATAACCATCTACACAATTTCAATGCTACTTTCATGCTTACCTTCTTTAAAGAATCGTCTTTTGAAATTCACTTCCAGGTTACACCAGTCCTTCGATCTAGTCTGGTCCGTAAGTAATTTATGGATGGTTGCTCGACGAACTGGTTCTTCGTGCTCCTCAGCGTCTGAGTCATCGTCATCAAATTGTATTTTAGGTTGTTGCAGTGCTTTTGCAATATCATAAGCAGCACCTCGAAGCTCGTCCTTTGCCCTGTCGCCCGTTGTCTGCGTGGAAAATGGTTTACGTGATTATTGCACGTTTTCAACAAGTTTTGTTACTATGTACGGTTCGGATGTTATTAATGCAATCATCGTTGTTCACAATGTTGCACACCAGGTTGAAAATAGATTGTGTCCAAACAAAGTGGGATTGAGAGTATAAAGTTGACTGAACATACTCTGTATTGTAACTGCTATATAATAGCAGTTACAACCTTATTTTGACTTTGCAGGACAGAATGTTGGTGAAATGAATTTTAAAAAGTTTTTTTCTTCATTTTATCTCAATAAATGTGCCCTTATCGATTATTGATTGGTGGTATGAGATGAAAAAACCCTCCTGGTGGTGATACTGGCAATCTTTATCGTCATGCAACATTATACATTTTTTAAATAAATAATATCACTAGTACACGTTTAAATTTGTCCTACTTAGTTATTTCTTTTAATAACTTTAATGCATTTCTTTACTGAAAATTATTTATCGACAGAAGCTGCACTAGGGTAATTCCAAAACACAAAACAATTGGCGAAATATTTTGACCTCTCTAAAATATATCCTCTAAGCCCGATGCACTTATTGCTGCGATGTTCATTAGCTCCGATACTTGTTTATAGTAAGAGTTTACGAATTGCTCAAAATAGCCATCAGCCGTAGATTTTTTCTCTACACCGTTGCCAAAATTTCTACCACCATCTGGTAGAAGCTCAAACGTTTTCTAAAAGATAGAAAGATGACTTATAGGCCAAATGGAGAAAAATGGAAGAAATTTATAAAGATTGCCACTATTTATTCCACTTAGGGAAATTTTAGCACATTTTCTGCCATATATTAGGCTGGGTTGGAGAAGAAGGTAACCATTTCCACGACTTCTATTGGAGCCCTAGCTGAAGCCCATTTGCCACTCTCCGCTGGCTAGCTAGGACTCCCAAGTAACCACTGTGCTTAATTGAAACAACAGACCCTAAAAGGGGACCAGTCACATCCGCTTAATCGTGTAAGTGGGAGGAAGCTCAGGTATTGAGACGTTTATTATTTAGGACTAGACACTCGCAAAGAATGTACTCGATGGGATTTTCGTCCACATTACGTCTTCCGCATAAATTGCTGGATGTCAACAAAATCAAGCAGCTTCTCCCGAGCTTGAGCAGTTTCCTACTCTTGCTGTCTCCTCCTCCTCAGTCAGCCCTGTTTATCCATCCGCGCTTTAGTTAAACCTCCATGGCCAAATCTAGTTTACTTTTGCTGTCTGCAAGTGAATATGGTACAGGTACTCGTATATAGGGCTTTTAATAATTGAATATTCCCTCGCCAAATCAACAGCCTTTTCGTTGCCTATGGCATTACTTTACAGTGAGTAAGTAGTGTCGGATCTATAACAGTATTGTAATCATCAATTATATAACTGCGATGTCGAATCATATGAATAAAGTAATCTGACGTAAAGTGACTCAGTGAATATTGGATTACAGTGTCCTGAATATTTTTTTTTCGGCACTTTGAGCAAACATTTTGATTTCTTTGAGCACTTATAAGTGGCAGTAAGGGCAATATTAGTGGTTAGATATCCCCAAACAGTGATGAATAAAAGCTAGCATTTATTTTCAGCTGGACACTCAGTAGCAGTCAAGTGTAAAACAACATAAAGAGGTTTGCAAAAAAAATTAAATCTGTGTGCTTAAAAATTAAAATGCACACAGCAAAAACTGTTAAAGAAAACAATACTTACACTTGAACAACAGAACCATTCCAATGTAGTTGATGCTAGTATCTGTGATATGGTTCCGAAACGATGTACTAGCATCGCACAGAATTGAATAGCCAGAATCGATCCGAAAAACAAAACAAAAAGCAAACCAATTGGCTCCAACTCGAGATGCTGTTGGTTAATGATGATTTCCATTGTTTTATCGTTAAACTCGATTGTATTGATTGCGTTGAAAGGCCAGCGGATGTGCAAGTAGCTCTTCTTAATTTGCAACAGGAACACAATAAGAACAAACAGCGCGTTAATCATAACAAAAGCAAATACTGCCGTATCACGTAGTCCACGTAGTTCCTTGCTGACTTGTTCCTTCTTTTTTTTGCTCATGTCCAACGGTTTAAGATACTTTGCGATAAGACTTACCCAGAAGTTGCTCTCGGATAACGATAACGAGTCGACTTTACAGTACTCTAGACTTGGCTCGTCCAGCCAACTCGGTAGATACTCCATCTTTTCTTCTTCCTCGTGCTTCTAAACGATACGAGTAAAAACGTTTTACTATTGTTTACTGAACGGATACATTTTCAATTACGCAGGATAATAGTAAGAATAAATAGATTGTAGTAGTATCTAGGTATCTTGCTCTCTCATCGCGCGAACGTGCACATTTACCGAATAGAAATTGTACATGCAAAGTCGTATTTATTGATTTATATGCTCGTGACTGTGTGCGAATGTTTTTGTACATAAATCGTTTAAATTCAAATATGTTAAAATATTGCTATTAAAATTTTGATTACACTCTATCACGACAATATTTTTGCTCAGTAAACAAATGTCCTTGCTTTGACAAAAATTTTGCAAACAGCTTATTCTGATTGGAAAAGCAATGAAACACGTTTCAGCCTCAAATTAATATCCAATGAATGACATCAACAAGTCTATGAAACTGAGGACTGGTGCTGTGGTAGCAAAAATTTAATTAAAATTGTTTTGATAGCATTGATGCTTTTGGTGACGTCAAAACATCACACCCGACGAAATGTTTGACCAAACCAGCCGTATAATAATTGAATCAACTTAGTTGAAAATGATGGCACATTTCGCTTAGAGTTTTAGCACAATATTTTGCAACTGAAAAATTGAACTCTTTTGCATTTTTTTCAAAGAAATCACTTACATGTTTCTCTTCCGTTTCAGATAATAGTGGTACTTTTTCATCAGATGCCATCACAACAATTTCTCCAGATAGTTTTCTGAATCCCATAAAAGTTTTCGGAATCAGATAATATATTTTACTACGACAACAAACAACTTACAGTTCCAATGTCCTCAACTTGCCATTCAATTCGCCAAGCTGATCTGTAATATGTAACAGTTGGGCTTGCTCCGTATTGGATTTCGGATGCGTGCAGAGCATGCAACGAAAGAAACCTGCAATTGAAAAGTCCAGCGCACCTTCTTCTTCGTTATTTGGCTTCAGAAAACCGAATAGTTTTTGGAATCGCGTCTGTTTCTTTTTATCTAGTTCCTGAAATAACAAATCAGAATCGACCGTTCTTTATAAATATGATTTTTCAACTAACGGGAACTTTCACAGAAACAGGTTGTGGGTTTTCTCGTGTACCCCAAGAAACGTCGTTCATATTGAATAGGGAATAAATCAACAGAAGCAAGTACATCGATGGGATCGTCACATAGTAAATTATTCCGTAAAGAAGAGCTCCAGCTTCTTGAGGATGCATTAAGCCTATGAAAGAGATAATTCCGAGTGCATTTAGCTAAGCAACTACAAGTAGGAAGTTCAAAGGTTCCCAGTAAATAAGCTTTATTCTTAAACGAAATTATTCTGCTACATAATGGTTGCATAACCTTCGCTAATAAACCAATTTCGCGAAGAAGAAAAGTTATTACCATATTTCACTTCGGTTTGCTTACCAGTCACCACAATCTGAGCCGCAACCGCAACGAAAAAAAGTGAGGCAGGCGAAAGGATACCGTCGTCCATAACTTGAATAATGATACCAATTAGCACAGCCATCATGACGAGCGAGTACAGAGAACTAATAACGAAGGCGGCAATGAGCTGAAAGAAATGAATAAGTCGACTAGAATGGAGTGGAAATGAGGTTCAGCTGAAAGAAAGTCATTTTGCAAATAGAGAAATCAATTTATGAATGAATGGGTTTTGAATTGATGTGTACTTTTTTCTGTGTTATACATCAGTTACTAAGAGCTTTGCAGCAAATTGTTTTTGAGTACATCAATGTACTTTGTTTGGTCCATTGTTTCCTCAATAAACTTTAAATTTCTGACTCCGGTTGCGGACATGCAGGCCCAAACTATCACATTACCACCACCATGCTTCACAGTAGCTTTGAGGTTCTCCTTGTTTAGCTCAGTGTTTGCCTTGCGCCAGACATATGACATTCCGTCGGAGCCAAATATGTTAAACTTGGACTCGTCTGCAAAAATAATCGTATTCCAGAACGCTGATGGCTTTCCCACAAGCTCTTTGGCAAAAGCAAATCGGCTTATTGTATTTTTTTTTGGAAATGAATGGCTTCCTACGAGCTACTCGCCCGTTGAAATCATGGTCGCGAAGCTCTCGTCGGACGGTTTCAGCACTACATGACTTCCTTAATTCACGATGAACCTCAGTAACCAATTTTGGAGCGGAAATCTTTGTGTTTGCTTTCACTTTCCTTACAATGTATCGTTCGTCGGATACGGTGAAAATATTGTTTGGCGCCTTTCTCCTCTTATTTTCTACCCGATTTTCGTGTACGAAGCGCTCAATTATGTGCTGCACTGTAGAGACACTCAAATTCACACTTTCAACAATTTTTCAAACACTTTTTCCTTTTTTAAAGTGGTTTAATACCAATTCGCGCTGTTCAATTGTGGTGCGATGACCCATTTTACAATTTCGGCTCATTTTTGCACTTCAGCTTACAAGATCTTGCTAAAAATTACCTAAGCCAATGTCTAAACATAATCAAAAATTCAAAAAACAAAACAGATTAACGGCGCGACAAATAGAAGTTTATTCGCATTGAAGTGTCTGTATCAAATAAGCTGCGAGCTGCAATTTTTCTGCGCCAGTGGTATTTCTTTTTTACGGGACGCCGAGGAATATTGCTGGAACATTTTTCGTTTGCATTGTATTCGTTGAACATGCATCTAGTCAAATAAGTTTAAATTTTTTGGATAGGGTTCTTTATTTCAAAGTTACAGTGATTTGCATTTTTTAATAGTCACTGTATCAAATAAGCTGTGAGCCACTGTAAGTGCAATAAATTTTTCAATAGTCAATTTTTGCTTTAAAGTGTCTTTTCTACCGCGACCGGTCGTTTGTACGACTAAACGATTTATATTTTCTTATAATACTATTCTCTCGACGACTCAATGCCGAAAATATGAAAAGGCTACAAATGAAGGGTGGTGCAGTTATGACATTCTATTCGGTAAATGCCGTTCAGGAACTGCTTTACGACGTCTCAAAGTGCATTTCATTCTCGCTCGTCCATCGGCCTCGCGGTGCTTATTTACTACCGTCCTATCTACTCTGACCATAAATGAACTAAAACACCGCCATTCTTATTTTCTCCCGAATTTAAATCAGTAAATTCTATTGACCCATATGTAAGTTAGCCTTTTTCAATACACGCACAACATAGTTCTCTCACAAAAATTCCGCTCAATGCACCCTTTTCTACCGCACTGACAACCGAAAATCCCTAATGCTGCCTCTTATTTACGAAAAATGTGAGGAAAACGGGCAAAATGAAAAGAAATTTCAATGTCAGTTTGATTTGTGTCGGTGAATCAAAACATTAACTTTAAAAAAAGGAAAAAATTGGCACACTTTAAAAACAATTGACTTTAAGTCAAAATTTCTCACAGAAAATTTAGAAATTGCTCAGCGTGTACCGCGGAAGCATAAATCTACGTGAGTATGCGATAATCTGTGCCAGTTTCCCGAATAAATTAGCACTATTTCGGGTAAGTGAAAGTAACATTTGGCATCATTTTCGTCTTCTTTTTGAGTTATATAGTTAATTTCATTCATATAATAGTTAATTTCATTCACAAAAAACATTTTAATTTTCACTCGCCGGTTGCCGAAAAAGAAATGTGAAACGACTGTATAGGGCACACACCCGTAATTCATTCACACTAATAAGCAGAAAGTCGACAATTGGACCATTCCTCTCGTTGGATTTCTAATCCATTCTCTCTTATATCACTGATTAACTCGAACAAAGAGCATTAAAACGATAAAAAGATCACGAAATTTTTGATTTTGAAAACGACAACGTGAAAAATGATTCAAATTTATTTGAGAACCACTCGGATACCGATGAGAGAAATAGAATGTTTCGAACGTTCGTAATGGACGAAAAAGAAGGATATTTTGAGTTCGTACCAATAGCGAGAATGAAAAGGAGATAATTGAAACAGCTATGGACGGAACTGTATGGCAAAAGTAAAAGATGGGTCCAATCCTGGAAGGGGACCGCTCTATAACATTTTTAGGGAAACATCAAGCCCGTCAGGATATAGTAAACGAAGTTTTATGAAAGGTAAAGTTAAGACTGCATTTTCTATAATAATTTATAAAAATGTAAACAGAAGCATTTCGATTGTTGGGATATAATTGTATGTAAAAAAAATCTATCTACTGCAAAGTTATATGCATTTATTGGCCTGCTGTATGCACGCGGCGCATATGAGGCTAAAAATATAAATATATCACTTCTATGGAACAAAGAGTTGGATCCAGCATTTTTCGCAAACACTATGAGCAGAAAGCACTTTACGGAGATTATGAAGTTTATCTGATTTGACAACAGAAATCAACGAAGCCGACGCCTGCAAACCAATAAATCCGTTTAAATATCTGATGTTTGGTGCAAATTCATTGAGAACAGTCAAAACTGTTATAAACCAGGACCATATATTACCATCGATGAACAATTGTTTCCAGCAAAAGCAAAAGATTCATTCAGTACATGCCCAATGAACAAGAAAAATGTGGTATCAAACTCTGGTTAGCGTCCAACGTAAGTAGCAATTTATTTAGGAACAGATGAAAGATGAGAAAAGATGAGAGACTTCAGTTCCGCTTGGAAAGTGTGCCACTTTGAAATTAATAGTTACCGTGTACAGAATGTGGAAGAAACATAACGACGGACAATTTTTTTACTAGCGTATCTCTAGCAACAAAACTTTTACCGAAGAAAACTACTATTGTTGGAACAATTCGATCAAATAAAAGAGAACTACCAAAATTGACCAAACAGAAAAATGACAATATGACACGTATATCAGCAAAATCATATCGTTCAAATAATTGTACCCTGAAAATTTACAAAGCTAAACCAAATATATTCTGATTCTTAGTTCAATGCATAGCTCCATAGAAATCGAAGAAAATGATACCCGTCCACCGGAGACAATTAGATTGTATAATAGCACCAAATTTGGTGTAGATTTAACCGACCAAATGGCCAGAAATTACACGGTAAAATCTAAATCTCGGGTATGGCATTTACAGGTGTTCTTCAATATCCTAGACTTAGCCGGGTTAAATGCATGGGTTTTATATAGAGAAACAAAACATATAAAGTAGTACCAGTCACAAATGTAAGTACAGGTTCATAAGTGCGAAAAACATGCCAGATAAGATATTGCAAAGACAGAAAAACTAGCAAAATTTGCCAAAAATGTAAAAAGTACTTACATTTGTGAGAAATGTCAAATTGAGAAACCCATTTGTAAAAAATGCGATGAAAACGAATAAAATGTACATTATATACTTCTGAATAAAAGCAACTATAAAGATAATTAGCTTTTATCTTCATTCTATGTTAAGAAATTATAGTTGTTACTTACTGTAACTAGCGATTACAGTGCATATCAGTTCTACATAATTCTAGAAAATTCAGAATAAATAATCGTTAAAATTTAGCAAATATTTGATCACTGTTTGTTTATTATAACCTTTCATTATTTACGTTCAGTGTTTCAGCATTTCTAATTTGAACTCTTGGTTGAGAGCACACCTTAGTTTCACTGTTTCAGTGACCATCTTTACATGTCAAGATTTCCCTTAAGACTGAATACTTTTAAATGATACTCAATATTTGAATAATCTCAGACATCTCTTTTTAGAAAAGTACACGGATTCCGTTCTGAAATAATGACGTATACCTGTGAATCATCTCCGACATGTTTAATACAACAATCCAACACCTACTATAATACTTCAGAGTGCTTATTAAGCTCAAAATCTATAGCCTTAATCGAATAATGTTATCTGCTTCATAGATTTTTCTTTCCCTTTCAACCTTATCTGATAACGTAATGGAAACAACACAATCGCATCAAATCCAAGCAACAAGCAATGACATATAATCAACTAAATTACCTGATATTTCTGCTTGCAAAAGTAGCAGAATGCCATAAACGACAAAACTGGAATGAAGTTCCACAGAAACGATGTCCATATGTCAATACTGAAAACCGCAACTAACGACCCAACCATCATAAGAAATATCGTTCCCGGGCCCAATACTGTCCCAGCCATTAACATTCCCTGATAGAAAATATACGGCATGGAAATACTGTTGTTGTTCTTAACAATCATTTTCGCATCGCCTAACAAATCGAGGATATTTGCAATGGTCGACGGTACCCATCTGCGACGTTGATTGTAGAACTCGTTGAATCCTTCGGGCGAGTGAGTGTACGCGTCCGATGCTGCGGAATATTCAACTCTGAATTTCTGCTTAAGGATCAGTGTGCAGAGCCAACGGTCTTCACCCTGATCGTATTGAACATAATGCCTGGCTTGGTTCGACGTGGTCGTATACTTCTTCATTACGCTATTTTCCATCAGAGCTCTACCTCGGAACAGTGAAAAGCAACCAGGACTGCACAGGACGCATCCTATTACGTGTTCTGTCGCTTTCTGCAACCAATGGCCAATGGCATATTCGAAAACTTGATACCATACCATCGGACCTTTGCCTACTGGGTGAATGCGACCACAGGCCGCCCCTAAATCCGGATCAACTTTCATACGACCGATTAGGAGCTGCACAGCCTGCGGCTGGAAATCGATGTCGCCATCTAGAGCCAGCAAATAAGTATTTTGGGCGATAAGGATTTTCCGCTGAGGTGAAGCGTCCATTTGCATAATCCGATAGCCTAACAAATAGTACATGTACATCACTTGTGACCAGCGTTTCTTGTGTCGGATTTTATTTTTGTTTTTCAGGTGGGCTACCATTTTCGTACGACCCGGTAGCGTCCAAACTAGCCGACCTCCGTACGGTGTTATGATTTTTGTCGGTGGTTCGATGTTCATGTTCGTTTGATAAACATTCGTAGCAGCTTCTTCGATACTGTCAACCAGCAGCTTTACGTAGCTGTTTATGGGTGGATTCTCGAAATCGTTGCACAGTTCCGGATCCAAGATGAAAGCATCATCGAAAAATATGTGAGCTGCAATTGAAATCGATATATGCGTGTTATTTTTGGCGAAAACGCATAACTTACTTTCCAATTCATAATACTCGTCATCGTAATGCAACTTGTCTGCTTGGATGTATTTTCTTGCCAAACGCCGTGCACACTGGTCACCATCTAAACGAATAATGGACTTCAGGAATTCCATCATTTCGTCTTTGGTTTCATGCCACATTGTGGCACAGACGAGGACTTGAGGGATTTTGTCTGATGGGCGAATGTCGGTCGAGTCTGAGAATTCATCATACGTTGCTTCTGGATCTTTAAACGTCACTGAGTCCTAAAATATAAATTATTTTTTCCATGAAAACTCGCTACAACGAACCAGAGTAAACAAAAACAGGAAATGTAACAATCGATGCGTAAAAAAGCTTGGCAGGATGTGAGAAAAGAAAATAGAGGAAAAGAATGGTAATTACTGTCCAGAAACATCCGAAATATATTGGCGTAAAGCACACTCTTGTCGTGGGAAATTCGTGCCAATAATTAATTTCCGCATTAATTTTAAGAGTAAACCTCACAACAGATATATATAAGGAAATGAAAACAGCAGTGAGAATTGAAGCAATTAGTCTGAATCTGAGAGTTAGTAGTAGTGAAAGCAAACTATGGGACTATGGGCAAATTTGACACTGTTCTGCTCCGCGAACAGAAAATGGCCGCAATATGCATTGAGACACTGAAAGAAAAACTCTTGGT
This sequence comes from Nemotelus nigrinus, assembly GCA_947369275.1. Classification (NCBI taxonomy): domain Eukaryota; kingdom Metazoa; phylum Arthropoda; class Insecta; order Diptera; family Stratiomyidae; genus Nemotelus; species Nemotelus nigrinus. Next base: position 40,449,805 of record OX376373.1, on the reverse strand, counting down.
TGGTTCAACTATTTTTAATAGTATTGCAACGATTCATTCAAAATCGTTAAACGAACTACGGAAAATAGTTATTTTTATTATGTTAATATAGTTAATTTAACGATATAAAAGTAGTTGGTTCTGGTTGTACAAAAAATATCGCAACGTTCATGAAATCAACTGTTTTAATTGTTTCATAACCACGAAAATTAGTTGATAAATAGAAAAATTTTCATCAATTCACTTAAAACTTCAACGTTTCGAATTATCAACTGTTTTTATGGTACTTAAACTACTTCGCAATAGTTGATTTCAACAAACGTAATTCAGTGAGCAACGTCTTTGGAATTACTCTACGCAAAGTAGAATGGTTTCAACATTTGGATGTTTTTCATGCTCCGAATGAAATTGTTTATCAACCACGCGTCATGGTGCATAAAAGTAATCAACAATTTACTTATGGTTGTTTTAACTATAGCCCTAGTTGATACAAAAACAACTAAGGCAAACTGTTGATTTTTCATACTCCTCATACTCATACTCCTATTCTATCATAGAAGTTTCATATGCTACATGGCAAAATTGTGTTCGGTTTGCTGTTCGATATAATTTATATTCATGTTATGCTGTGAAGCCTTTATATTTCCCTTCTTCTATTCACAAAATATAAGTCTTCTGTTTGCAGATCACTGTTATAAAACAGGGAGTCCCGAAAACGAATACGATTGTCCCAATGCCAGAAATTGTTTAGCAGTTTCAATTGTTTTCATAGATGCTGCAGCTTGCAGCTATGCATATGAACTCAATTTCACGTCTCACGTCCTGTTTCTATTTAAGGCTTGGATGGATTATGTTGCTATGGTTTATGGCTTATCAATGCTCCTCTAATGTTACAAGCATTTATATATACCAATACATCGTTACCGCCTGAACCAGTACTTTTTTGCACCACGGACGTTGTTTATCAACCACGCGTCATGGTGCATAAAAGTAATCAACTATTTTTTTTATGGTTGTTTTAACTATAGCCCGTAGTTGACGCAAAAACAACTAAGGAAAATGGTTGATTATACCAAGATTTTTCTTTCAGTGGATAGTAGGCCATATGTACACGAGTTTGGCAAGTAACAATCAAAAGCTCGTAGAACTCAGGTAGCGGGGAAACCAAAGGGAATATCTGAGATATCGATTCTCTTCATTTTTTCTATTTATATATTTTATCTTTTTATATATTTTTATTGTAGTGAAATTGCTTCACTAAATTTCGTATATGCTTTTTTCATTTCCTTAAATCTCTCTGTTCTGAGGGGTAAACATAGTAGACGGCCTTTTGCCGGGGCAACCGTTTATAATTTTATACACCAAAGGAAAAATCGACGGGAGAATATTTGATTTAAAAGATTAAGGTTCGACTCGCTGACACAACATCCGGCCTAATTTTTACCTTGTTAATCTTGACGAGCCAATGAAAAATGGAAGAACATCTTTTTAAAATCTTGCTTAATGTAAGATGCAACGAACATATTTTTGGTATTCTATTAATTAAATGCAAATTGAATGGAAGTATATAAATTTTTTTGGAAATGGTCATACCATATGCAGTACTTTGGAAAGAAGCTAATTTGCAATTAATGAATTCACTAGGCTAGGAATCAAAAAATTAACTGAAAAAATTATAAACGCCGTTTCCAGCTGTGAATCATGTATTCAAATTTTTGCCTACACATTAGTAAATGATATCTAACTGGGAGGTTTTGTTTGCATACAGTTTGAAATGACCTCTGCTTAGCTAAACATACTCGCCCGTAAATGACTTGAGGATCGAGTCGACTTACTTACCATATTGACCACATAGTCTTCCTGATCCTGTCGTCGTCTGTTCATTATAATACACTGTTCGATCATCAGGCTGGAATACCAAGGCACAATAAACAGTTTTTCGGTTGATGCATTTCTATCATTCTTCGGATGCCAAATGTGTCGCGTAATCCAAGCCTGTGACATCCACCACAACGGCCATACCCACATGTAGTGATTGAAAATATAGTCGAACAGATTATAAATTGCTGGTGTCTGAAAGAAAATATAGTCTGGAAAGTAGTTGTGATAGGCGCAAACGTTTCCATCGCGTATCCCACTGATTACTACGAAAACTACTATGGTTGCTGGCGTCGAAATACTCAACGGCAGAGAGCAACTGAACTCTTGAATCTTAATTTTGCACGCAAACTTTGAAAATATGTAGCATATATACGAAGAGATAACTTGTCCTGCCAGTATCCAAACCATTGTCATCGGGGTCGATTCGACAACAAAAGACGAATTGGCACGTAGCCAGTCTGAATCAGAATAAAGTGGCGCTTCCTGTAGCGAAAGTTATGGATATTTAAAAAAAAACTCTCTGCAGTCGTACGATGAATCTTTTCAAAATGATATACCGCACGCATTACAAAATAATATTGTGTAGAATGAAACTGAAATAAAATACGACAAAGCACGACCTCACCATGGTAACTTGAATGGCATGAACGCGCCATCCTTTCAGGAACTTTGAGAAATAGTGTCCAAATCCGCGACCATCAATCAGCACGGCAGTTAAAAAAAACAACAGGATTTTCCACGGTGAAATGAATAGGTACATGTAATATCGGGATTCAGTCAGCTTTTCCCGTAATTTCGCCAGCCGCCGAAGTGGAGCTGTAAAGTAACAGATTACGAGCATGCACCACATAAAACACTTGAAACAACTCATACGAGTACTTACGGAAAATGCTGAATGTTGATATGTAATTTTCCCACCAACGAAATGATATCAAGAGAACTGCGGGTACAATGGCCCAGAGTGTTGGTTCATTTTCGGTTACCGGCCATACAAGGAAAACAGTGCACTGAGCATAAATTGCCACTCCAGTTATGAAAAACTGCACTATCGAGCGACACGAACAGCAATTGAAGCCCGACAGAAGAGCTAGAATGAAATATGATGGATTTGAATGCAGTATTTCGAATCATGGTTGTGAATGAATATTGCAAAAACAGGATAGGCTCTTGTGTATGCAAATTTACGTGATGGTACAAATGTGAACGAGAGGTGTATGCTCACGTGCAAGCTGTAATCTCTTATGTTTATTCAAAGATATGGTAATTTGGAACAAAACAATTTGTTGAAATCAGTAAAAATAGCAATTTGTCCACTGCTGAACAGCGTCGCATAATCAAGAACTTGAACAGTGCAGATATTCATATCGAACCACCTCTGTAACATGTTTTTTTTTCAAATAAATAATAGATAAAAGTTCTTATATCTTTCAGACCTATGCTCTCAAGGCTATCAGAAAAAGAGAAAAATCTATTTGAATTGAAACGATCTACACTGAAAAAAATCCACATAGCGCCCAGAGCCATGTAACATAGCGCATTATTTATGGTCCCATACGCCATGTACATAGTACTCTGAGCCATGCAATATGGCTCCCAGCGCCATAATCTCAGAATCTACATAGCGCGTGGTCCTATGTTACATGGCGCAGCATTTATGGTGCCACACGCTGTGTACATAGTACCCTTAGCCATGCAGTATAGCTCCCAGCGCCATAATTACATGGCGCAGAAATTATGGCCCCACACGCCATATTACATAGTGCCATGAGCCATGTAATATGGCTCATGGCACTACAATTATAACTCGCAGCCATACTGTGTGAGGGGATCTATAAATGTCAGCAAGTGATACTGGAGTATCGTCGATAGATCGAGAACATTCTCAATCGGCTAAGGGCGCATATTATTCTATGGCTCCTTCGGTGACTCTAAAAGGAGCCAGCGTCTGTTTGTTGCAAGCAAGTGACTTCTCCGTGCGCTCATTTATGGTAAGTAGCACTGTTTTGACTGATTTGCTTCTTGAATGTACTATAGTCCTCCACGCCATGTACTATAGTCCTCCACGCCATGTACTATAGTCCTCCACGCCATGTACTATAGTCCTCCACGCCATGTACTATAGTCCTCCACGCCATGTAATATAGTCCTCCACGCCATGTAATATAGTCCTTCACGCCACGTAATATAGTCCTCCACGCCATGTAATATAGTCCTCCACGCCATGTAATATAGTCCTCCACGCCATGTAATATAGTCCTCCACGCCATGTAATATAGTCCTCCACGCCATGTACTATAGTTCTCCACGCCATGTACTATAGTCCTCCACGCCATACAGTATAGTCCTCCACGCCATGGAGTATAGTCCTCCACACCATGCAGTATAGTCCTCCACGCCATACAGTATAGTCCTCCACGCCATACAGTATAGTCCTCCACGCCATACAGTATAGTCCTCCACACCATACAGTATAGTCCTCCACGCCATACAGTATAGTCCTCCACGCCATGTGTTATAGCTCTCCACGCCATGCACTATAGTTCTCCACGCCATGTGCTATAGTCCTCCACGCCATGTAATATAGTCCGTTCATTTTCGTTGGTAACATAGTACCATGTACATGCAGGATACTCTCCTCTATCCTGCATGTACATGGCGTGGAGGATTATAGTACATGGCGTGGAAGACTATTGTACATGGCGTGTAGGCCTATGTACTTTTCGCCATGTATTATGGCGTGTGGCGCTATATTTTATCACAATCCCTAAATCGATTATGTACATGGCGCCAGAAGTCTATAAATTATGGCGTCTGGCGCCATGTGTTTTCTCAGTGTAGGACGTAAATTAAAGCTCAGGTAAAATTGTTCTGCATTATTTGCACTAATAAAAATTTTGCTAAGCTACTAGGTGTTCTACTAAAACAAAATTTCACGTAATAACTAACTCTTCAAATCGCTCACAGTGTTATTCAGGCTAGCAGCAATCTTATTTGAAAAACACATTATGTTCGATTTTCCTAAAGCCAATTGAGCTGAAATCATCTTTTCTTTTAGATGGTGATTAGAGGTTCAATAAAACCAAATCAATTGCAATTATATGGACAAGCATATTCAAATGAAGATCATTTCATTTTGTCAGAGTTTGTCAAAGTTTATCTAAATTCCTTACGGTTACAGAAATACTAGGCGCATTGTTTTTGCTCCCCTTATCCATAAAAGAGCAATGCTAGCCAGTGCAGACGCATTGGAAACAACAAAAACTCATGTTATGGATAGGGGGAGTTGTTGTTGTTTCCGATGCGTCTAATATTAGGCGTGTTTTTTTGCTCCCCCTATCTATAACAGAACAATGCTAACCAGTGCAGACGCATTGGAAACAACAACAACTCCCCCTATCCATAACATGGTATTCAGGCATTACGCAGGCACCCATAGTTTGCACAAGAACACTAATAAACATGGATTTCAAGTCATAGAACTAGCAGCATAGAAGAACTTGGTCGTTGCGAGGTTCCGGCGTAAATATATCCATAAGACCACCTGGATATCACCTGATGGGCCCAGTCGTAATCAAATATACCACGTGTCGAGGTAGCAACTAAAGCTCGGGCCACTATCTTGTTAGTATGGTTCTGAGATTTCGAATTGCTTTGCCAATCAGAATAAATACCAGTAAGTATAAAAATACCAGTAGCACATTTGGTCTTGCGTTAGGACTCACCCTCGAAGAGCTCGATGGGGTAAGTCTTGGGGTCATGATGCCGGACGTAGGTGAGAAGTGGACACGCCTTAAGAATACTGCCACTAGTACTGCTGACACCATCTAAGGCAGTAGTTGCAAAGATCGGAGCGACTGGTTTGATGATGAATGCAAACTAGCGACTGAACGTAAGAATGTTGCATACTGGACACCAATTTCATAGAACGCTACTCAAAAGAACAGAGAAGAGACTTCACAAACAGAAAAAAACAGACTGAAAAAAAGACCTGATCTGTGAAATAGAAAGAGCTAGAGAGCGAGATCCGCACTAGGTGCGGAAGTTCTACTAAATAGTTCGAAACATGACGCAGTACACACCACACTGCACGTACTGTAAGGACAAAGAGGGTCATCTGATCACCAATCCTGAAGGCATTCTAGAGCGATGGGAAGTTTACTTTAGTGAATTGTTAAACGATCAGCTCAATGAAGAATTGGAGGCTCCACCAATGCAAGAAGAAGACCTTACCCTGCCGCCACCAAGCATAGAAGAGGTACAAAGAGCCATGAGTCGGCTGAAATTTAACAAAGCGTTTGGAGCCTACGGCATACCAGCTGAGCTGATTAAATATGGAGGGCCCAAATTCCACCAAGGAATTCATAAAATTATATTGCACGTATGAGAGCATGAAGAGAGGCCATACGTAAGAAAGGAGATGTGACTATATGCAGCAACTACAGGGTTATAACATTGCTGAGTATCACCTATAAGATACTCTCCTCTATCCTGCAAGAACAGATATCCCCATACGCTAAAGCCGTCATTAGACAATATCAATGTGGCTTCATCCCAGGTAAATGGACAATTGATTAGATCGCAAGCGATGAAAAATGTCTAGAATTCAACATTTGATTGTACTATCTATTGATATACTTTAAGGCCGCCTATGATAGCATAGCCAGCGTAGAACTGTATAAAGCCATGAGAGAATTTGGCATCCCCAGCAAACTCACACGACTGTGTAGGTTGACCATGAACAATGTAACAAGTCAAGTTGAAATCGCCGGACCACTCAAAGTCTTTAATGGGCTCCAAAAAGTGGATGGTCTGGCCTGCCTCCTATTCAAGCTGGCGTTGGATAAATAAACCCGAGCTCTGGCATATCAACGATACTTACTTATGCAGATTATATCGACATCTTCGCAAGATCTTAAATAGCTGTACGAGAATCCTTCATCCAGATCGAGCAAGTGGCACAAAAACCGTGACCGCACATAAATAAAGAAAATACTAGGTACTTGGTGGCAGCGTCAGTAGGCAGAACAGAGTTAGTCAAACCTTCAGGGTAGTTGAGCATGAATTTGAAGTATTGCCATCCTTTAACTACCTTGGATCAATTGTAAAAGCCGATAACAACATGGAGGAAGAAATGCGCGGACGGCTTCTCAAATCCAAGAAAGCCTAATACAGTCTGTGAAGGCTCTTCAAATCCCGAAATCTCACCCGAAATTCAAAGCTCCTGCTGTACAAGATTAGTACTCACGTATGGATCTGAGACTTGGGTGCTCAGCAGAAGACACGATGATCCCTTAGCTGCGTTCCAGAGGAAAGTTTTGTCCCATATGTGAAGAAGGGCGATTCCGGAGACGCTACAACCATGAGTTGTACGCTATCTACCTAGAAACAGATACACACTCTATTGAGCTCTAAAACTTTTTGTATCCCCATAGCTTTCGAATCAAAACGAATTCCTTTACACTAGTTGATTTTGAAATAAAGACGATCGACAGATTTTTAGTGATGAGGACGATTTGGCCTTTTTGCTCTAAAAAAATGCTAGCATCAAATTTTCAACTTAGAAACAAAATTCACACATTTTCTCTAATTTTCTTTAATAAAGTAGGATTATCTTTTAGTTTTCGACTTCAGCTTTACTTTTCAGGACTCTTTGAAAAAATTCTGTTTTATTAACTAAATAATGTCAGTTTAACTATCTTACAACCAAAATTAAGGCAATCGTTTTGACTTATTTTAAAACTACACTGCCATGGAAACCGAATGAATTATCATTCACAAACTCAAACAATGATTCTAAAGGAACCGTTTTTATGTGATTTTTATATGGAAAGCTATTGAATTTTATTTAAGTAAGGGCACAACAGTTCTCTATTTTGTAGGGAACGAAGAAAACATATTCAGGTCATTTTTGCCCTTTTTTCAAAAAGTTGATGTGAATCCACTGTCAAGAGTTTAGCCATCTATAAATTTGGAACAAAAAAATGCAACACATCTTTAATTTTTATCGTGTTCAGTACGTTTGGAGACGAGCTTTGTTGCAAAATTTGAAATCTTTGGAAATGAAACCTTTGAAAAACGATCTTTGATAAAAGTATTTTTTGCGCATTTTTTTTTAAAGTTCGTAAAGACTGTAAAAATGAAAGAAAATTAAATGCTAAGAAAAGCGCATTCCCACATACAGCGACATATATTCTGAATACAAAAAAAATTGAGTCGGCACTTTCAATGGTTTTCTTAAGCCGGCGCCAAACAATGTGGTGAACGTTTGATTCATACTTTTGCCTCCAACGTTTGAGTCAAATATTGGCATGGCAAGCGCTCTGCTACACGGTGGATCGAATTCTTGATCCAATACATTTGATTCCAGTGTTGGTTCAATTTTTCGTGCACATAAATTTTGCATTATAAATTATATTACTTTTGTTAATTTCAATTTAATTGACAGCACAAAATGGATAACCCAGTATAACGATTATAATATTAATCTTGAATGATTGTTTAAAAATAATTATCTATTAAAATTTAAATTGATACTTAATTAAAATATGTAAGCAATAAAAATGCATACCTGTCAAAACACATCAAAAATCTGATTCAATTGTTGGAACGAATCGTGTAGCAGTTCACCAAATGTCTTCCAATCATACCCTCTAGTGACAAAATCCCCTTTGAAGTGGACAAAAAGACCGAAAACAGACCGAACATGTTCCAGCGCCAACGTTGGACGCTGGACATTGGGCACTGGTAGCTGGTGCATCGGCCACAACCATCAAGTGTCCAACGTTGGAGGGTGTTGGTAGCATCGTTTGGTGCCGGCTTTACACTCTTGTCACTCAGTTGAACAAACAATATTCTTGGAAAAACGCGTTTAAAGATTTGCCATCAAAAGAGACGTGATTGATGAGACTAACGATTAATCGTCTATACTAAGCCCGTAGAGTTGACCTTCCTCTTTCCGGAGATGTTCAAGCTGCGCCACTTGCTCCGCACTTTGTTGGCTTCTAGCCGTTTTCGCAAAGCCGGCGCCAAACGATGCGGTGAACGTTTGATTCAAACTTTTGCCTCCAACGTTTGAGTCAAATATTGGACGATTGGCATGGCAAGCGCTCTGCTACACGGTGGATCGAATTCTTGATCCAATACATTTGATTACAGTGTTGGTTCAATTTTTCGTGCTCATTGATTTTGCACTATAAATTATATTACTTTTGTTAATTTCAATTTAATTAATAGCACGAAATGGATAACCCAGTATAACGATTATAATATTAATCTTGAATGATTGTTTTTTTAAAATAATTATCTTTTAAAATTTAAATTGATACTTAATTAAAATATGTAAGCAATAAAAATGCATACCTGTCAAAACACATAAAAAATCTGATTCAATTATTGGAACGAATCGTGTAGCAGTTCACCAAATGTCTTTCAATCATACCCTCCAGTGATAAAAAAAAAACCCTCTGAAGCGGACAAAAAGACCGAACATGTTCGAGCGCCAACGTTGGAAGCTGGACATTGGTCACTGGTAGCTGGCGCATCGGCAACACGATGCGTCCAACCATCAAGTGCCCAACGTTGGAGGGTGTTAGTAGCTTTACTCTGGGCTAAGTGGCGGGGTATCCGATAGCCACAGAGGTACGCGGGAAAACCGCAAGCGGCCATGTTTGACCTTTTAACACACGAACTAAGACGTATTGATTAAAGTCCTTAAAACACAGCAATTCTTAGACCTACCAGATCATAAATATTCAAAAATAAGAAAGTCGATTTTTGATTTCAATGCTCATATTGGAAATAACGTAGCATAGGTTTTATCAAAACGTTATTCAAAAGTTTTATATTTTCTGTAACTTTTTTTCAGTAATATGTTGCAGCAAAGTTAGCTATACGCACTGAATAGAACTAATGGAATAGCGAATAAAACTTAAATATTCATATTTCATTATTTGAAACCTCAAAAAGAATATGCACACACTCTCATAGAAATACTTACCAGCAAAAGATTCATAAATTCTTTTCAAACTTTTCGTAAAAACTATATGGCACAAACTTACTTATTATCCCTGGCATAATGCAAAGACTATTCATGATCATGAGTCCTTTGATCGAATTCATTTTGGGCATCACGAAAAATATCAAAAGCGTTAACCCAATCACATGCATGGATTCCATCACTCCAACCTTCAAAAGTATTTCCAAAGTTCAATATTTTGGAACATCATTTTTGAATGAGTCACTAGTACATACCAACATTATTTCGCCGAGTTTCGGTACACGCACATTCTTGAAAAAACATATTCTAGCTGCTCGCAAAAACGTGAACACTTCCGGTGCCGCGAAAGCAAATACCAGAAGCCAGATAAATGCAACTCGTAACTCTTCGGGTAAAGTGGCATAATATTGATTTCCAGGATCTACAACGAATAAATGATGTACCTAGTAGCTTTGAAAATTTCCACTATAACTATTATTTTTATTACTTCGAATATCACAATATCTCACTATTGTTGCTGGCATCAAATGCGCGACCGCAAGTAAGAGACTCAATTTCGAAACGATGCTTGTAGACAAAATCACTCCGAAAACAAATATGTACACAACAATTTTGACTAGTTTCAGAAAAATTTGAAGTTTTCGCCACGTCGCCGACGAGCCGGTAGTATTCGAAGTAGGAGGATCTTGAAACGAATCCCAGAGTGGAGTGGCTTTTTCTTTATTTCTGCAAATTCAGATGTGATTACGCAAGACGTCGAATTTTCAGACTTTCGATTTTACCTCACCCCGAAATCCTGACCGAGTATATCCGTTTCATCACTACTGTAACTATTCTTACGCGAAGCCATCCTTCGCTTGCCGTATCTTCTCAACACTGTCAGAGACTTGAACTCAAGATAGCTATTGCATGCTGTCACGTTAATTTAATTATCTATCAGATATAAAGTACATCCTTCCATCACTTAGTGTTCTGTTATCTGTAATTATCGTCAATTTGATAACTGCACTACGTTCGAGTGGCCCATGTATTGTATCTTGTCATCATAAAATCATCATCATTGTTAACCTGCTATCGAAACAATCATTTTATTAAGAACTGATAAAGGTTATATTGTATCAGAGTGGAAATTCTTAGTCTTTATTTTTTATGACTTATTTATTTAGTACTGCGCGTAGTGTTCAGAGAATTTTACTGATTCGTTTATCCTGATGAAAATAAGTTCGAATGAATAGTTGTTAGGTTTGGGTGCCGAGAAGAATAACTGATTTAAATTTTAACGAAAATTACTCGAAGAAGATTCTACCTGCCTCAAAGAAGATTTTGTCAAACATTTTTCACATTGACCATAAACTTTTTCATACAGTGAGCGCGCGGGAGTTTAAGGTATACTTATCAAAGGTAGACGTATAAGTATACGATTTTTGAAATGAAAAACTTTTAACAGCTTTTATTTCAGACAGCATAATACTAAAATTTTATTCATTACATTGTACATAGACAACTTAGCTTAAGGGGTATTTAACATAAAATAACTTATACTTAGCGGCTATCCTATTTTAGCCTGCTGGCTCTTATTGGATTTTTATTTTAATTTTTTTTATCATTCATTTATTTTTCGATTTACACTTATCAAATATTATCCAGGTAGTACAATACCTGGGGTTGACTTAGCAATATAGTACTTAAATACTCCCTTAATTTACTAAACTAAATCTAGCTTAATTCTAAATACAATTAGCTTAGCCTACTTAGACCTAAACTTAACCTAGATCTTAACTATCCTCTCCGATTCGTCGGAAAGCCAACATAATTGAATAGCATGTCCATGAGCCGCCGCTGTCCTGCTATTTCCGCTGGACGCATAAATGGCTTATTAGATCCACTCATACGTCCGATACCCCGGATCAGTCCGTTTTCATGTCCGTCTGTCTGTGCGTAAAACTTTGTCATCAATTCTACAACCCGGTCCCTAAGCGGCTCAAGACCTGTCTCCTGATATAGGAGAGAGTTCCTCGGCCACTTTTTAGTTACCGGGTTGTAAAACCTGCCAGTGCAGAAACGCAGAATTCTCCGTTCGAACATCTCCGCTTCTGCCATGGCAGATTTGGAACAGGTAATCCAGGATGGGGATGCGTATGTCAGGATTGGCCGTATTCAGACAGCATAAAATATTCAATGCATATGCAAAACTTTATTATGGTTGTTTTTATTTGTACAGTATATTAGAAATGCTGAAACTCATATCCACAATGAGCACATAACTCCATCTATGGTTGCCAGATTGGGCGATTTATCGTCAATTGGGATATATTTTCTAACAGTTTGCGACATTTTATTTGGGCGAGTCGCTTGCCGCTTTGGGCTATATTTTACATTGGCTTTCTTTCAAAAAAGAAAACAAATATCCATTCCTCAGACTAAAATGTGATCAAACTTTTGCCGATTTGCTTTTTTCCCCACTAAAATTACAACTACAAACGGAACTGTTAAACAGCAAATTTTTTTCACAGCTTGAGGCCGAAACCGTCAAAAATAATTGTTCCTCATTTTGCCGCTTGACGTTGAAAGAATTAATCAAAAGAATGCCGTTTCATTTATTCATTTTCAGAAAAGCATACATGTTTTCATCAACAATTTTTTTAGAAAATACTTCACTAAAATTTTTGGAGCTACCTCTGCATTTCACTCTAAGTAATGAGAAAGAGTTTTCAGATCAACATCCATGACTGAAATAATTTCGAATGAAGTTCCAGATGATTCAACAGTTTCCTGGTTAAAAATTTATGCACTGAAATCTGCTTCAGGTGTGTTTTTATTTAAAGATTTGCGTGAAATGGTATTTTCTATAATGACACTTCCTGCATCAAACGACTTTGTTGAGCGGTGTTTTTCTTGCATGAATACAATCAAATATAAACTTAGAAACAGATTAAATCTAAAAACACTCTCTCCTTGAATGCGTATACGCTTGCACTTACATGCCATTGATGTTGTAATTGCTTTCCCATATCTGAGAAACTAATAAAGAAGCTTAATTCAAATATTTATAATAATGATGTCGATGGTGAAGAAGATAATGATAATGAAATGTACCAATACAGTAATTTACTGTTTTCTGATGAATTATAAGTAATATAATTCAGTTTTTTAAGTATGTTTCTCGCGAAGAGTGCCTTACGAATTTGAATAAATGTGCATATTGTATTGTTCAGTGTAATTTATCATGGTTTTAAGTAAAAATTAAACCAATTAATGTGTAAACGCGATTTTGGGCTACAAACATGCTCAACTCCGCGATTTTGGGCTATAAATTGCCATCAACTGGGCGACTTTTTCAAAAAACTTCTGGCAACCCTGCTCCATCCAAGAGAAAACCCAATAAATTTTAGTGTTGCTGCATAATAGACGTACAAAGAAATATGCATTTTGGAGCAGTTATTTTAATACCAATTTTATTCGAAAATCAGTAAAAATTCAAACCTTATAGATGAGATTAATTCGAAGCAAGAAAGGAAGATGCTACTATTTTTACAAAAAAAAAAAACACTATATATGTACATGAATTGCTGTGAAAATAAGCGTGAATACGTTGATAATAGATACTTGATGCACAATTATTTTATAGCAAAATTGTGGATTTATTAATTTCACAACTCTCTTTATCTCAGACTTAATAAAGTTACCGATTCACAGGCTTGGTGTTTCAGTTAATTGTCCATGGCTGAATTCGAACCATTTGGCTATACAAGTTCTTTTGGTTGAAAAAAAAATAACTGTCTTTAATAGAATAATGGCCTACTTTCATAATGGGAACTCAATCAAGGAAAAACAAATATATTGCGTACATAATGTATGTATCAAACAAAACTGCGCTTATGAGCCGTTTTCTTAAGTACCCGTCACCTAAACCTATCTGTCCGAAGAGTCTGAGTCTATTCAAGAGAGCAAAATGTTTAATCCTTATCCCTCATTCATCTTCAAAAAATTGCTTCGAAGATATATTAAATCTTTGTCAAGATTAGTCTATTTAGGGTGTGTTTTCTCTAGTATTTCATATTTCATACCGACTTACCAAATAATGCTGAAGCTTCCGAGGAAGATTAGTTAACTCTTTTAGTATCTTTAAATCTACAACGAAAATCTCCACACCTAAAACCAGTTGTTTCTGGCATTTTATATAGATTCCGCAAAAGGTTATCAGTTTCGTAAAATTGCTGCAATATAAATAAACATTCATGTCTAAACTGATACCGGTGTGCGTCAACGACCATTTACTAAAATAAAATATTTTGACTTTTTCGATTCAACGATTGAAATATTTCCAGCGATTTGATTCTGATTCGGTTCGAACTTTGAACCGATCTACATGTGCTCACAGACTTCAATTTTAATTTAATTTATGCGTTTGCCATATTTGCTTTTTGTCCATTAAAAAATAGATATTATGGGGAATCGCTTCGAAACGTTTAGTGAACGGTTAAGAAGTATTAAATGTTTAAAATCATCAATGACTGTATCTCAGTTTGCACTGTGTCATTTGCCATGACAATGTTCATCATGTGCAAACAAGCGGCTAGTTGAAAATATGAAATCATTCAATTGTTTTATAAGACTAAAGAGATAAATGCAATAAAACCGTTGAAATAAAGTTTGATTCGTTGTCAGTTTGATTTAAAAAAAGCAATATATGATTGCATAAAACTCCGGTTCGTAACATATACACCGTTTGTAGGGAAAACAGTTGTAAAGATGCGTACCGTTCGGGGGAACAACTGTTAAAATGACACTGGTTAAAACTCTCAATACAATCTCGAGTTCTCATTTAACATTGTTTTAGTTTTTCCTGGTCGAAACTACTTCAATCTTTCGTTTTCGATGGACTCAATAATTTTCTCCAGAATTTGATGCATATCCTAACTTCCCAGTCTACGATACTAAAACTTCTACATTAAATTCATTTTGAAATAAGCAGTCATCTACCACTCCATTAAATTTCCCAGCCACTACAATCAACTGTGATTGTTTTGGACTGTGCTGGCCAGATGATCTAGAAGCGTAATCCAAGCGGATTATCTGCCGTCCAATGATCGTACGCATGTGATAAAACTAAGGACCGCCTAATATTGATATTTTACAATTTCCAAGCACACCTACAAATACGAAAACAAATCAACACTAAGTTTATGGAGTATAACAATGAGATGCTCCTTGAATTCAGTGAGCTATAAGCGAAATAAACACGACTGAAATTCGGAGTAAGTTTAAAAAGAAACAACCTGTTTCTTATTTTTGATTTCAATGAAATCCCTCTCAAGTATAGAAGGAGATGCGAATGAAGACGACAATCGAACACATGATGATCCGATACCGCCAAGCAATGTCAACTGCAAGGATGATACTGAGTATCCGTCAGTGGCGGCTCGTGGTACTTTGAAATGGGTCGGCAGTTAACAGAACAAGAAAACTTTAAAATTACGCTAGTATACGCAGCAATATCTTTTCGAATGCTAAAAAGCATGATAAATTTAATTTATTTTAAACATTGCCTTGTTGATGGATGAAAGTTTAAAGTCAAGCTATCGAGAGAAGTTTTAAACAAATATTTTTAAAAAGGTATAGTTGAATGCTTAAAAAAATATTCTCCTAATAAATTCGTTTGTTGAAATTTTTTCCAAGACAAGAAGGGGTCAGTTTGAACTTCACGTCGACAAATATTGTCCTCATATGGTATATTCATGTGTACATTCATTTATCGCCATTCCACAGGAAGCGAAAGAGGAATCGTTCCACTACTTCCTCTTCAACTGAATAGCGTAGTATTATTGTCATTGAGAACGACAAGAAACATCAGCTTGCCAAAAAAGCATACTGAATCATTTATTTCAAGTTCCATTTTTGTTTTTATTACCCCTCCTATGCTTTCATAGTTGAAGAAGCTCTAGGTCATAATTACTCAAAAGTTTGACAAGTTCTCTGAAGTTGCCTTGGTTGGTAGAGGTATTACTTTCATCGTGACCCCGAAAATCTAGCTCCTGCATTCCTAAATATAAATAGCGTCAATTAAACGCTTTACTATATCCTTATTGCGTTTCATACTTGAGTTATGTTTGCCAATATTTTGACGGTAAGTGGAATCTAAAGTCGACTGTATGTTCGACTTTCCAAACAATTAAATTAAAGACAGGGCCAACAATACAATTTTTCAGACTTCCAGTCAACCACGACCACTTACTGTAACAATTTTCTGAAAAACATCTATTTGAGCCCTTATGATAACGATTAATCAAATCGGGCACAGCTAGTGTTGGCCTCGGGAAATTTTTTATAACACATTTGTCGTCATAGGAAAGTGTTTAAACTTTTTTCTAATTAAAAAATTACCTTTATCATCAACAAAATTTAAATTGATGGCATCAAATTCAATAAAACAACCAGATTTAGCAATTTCAGAGAAAATTAATATGTAAAGTAATAGAAATGGTATGTTAAATAAAGCTAATAGTAATTGCAATATTATGTTAGTAATATAATAGCAATATTATGCTGTTAATAATTATATTAATGTGTATTAAATTCAATTGACGTTAAATGAAAGAATATATTATTCAATTTATATATAATATATAAAATTATAAAATTTGATTTTTTATCTCCTTCTACCACTTCAAATTCAAAACTCTAAATTGGAACTACGTTGAACCTCAGGCACGGCATGCCGGACCTACCAAATTCTGATATCCATCAGCACAAAGAAAATCCTAGCTTGCTTTGCTTATGAGTCTTTCGATGGACATTTCAGCGTTTCGAAATGGAAAGTTAAGTGCGAGCTGAACAATACATGAAACCAATCCACCATATTTCTTGGTACAATTTGGCCCGCTTCTAATTGATAGTGAAGATCATGCATCGTTCCAGCAGCGAAAGCAAGGCATAAGCACGGAACGTGAAAATTGAAGTTTCATGGCGGCATGCCGTACCCAGTGAATACAACTACGATGAGTTTGCTGGGTACGGCATGCCGACCCACGATAGGGCTGAGAGTGGGTATATGCATGTATGATATGCCGACCCACGAGCCGCCAGTAGTTTCATATTTTACTTGGCTTATGCATTTCATTTCGTCGGCTAGCCGACCCAGAATATAAAATTAGCCCAAATGTTTGCTGTCAGTAAGAAATGTTAATACATGCAATAATATAACAAGGTAAATAAGCAGGTGGGATTTGGCACATTTAAAGTAAATAATGTGTTTAAATATAAAAAGATTTTTTTCAAAATAATATGCTGACAATCCCAGGATGATTTCTAAAATTAATGATTTTACTTCGCACATATTTGGCAGGAGTCTTGGGTCGGCACTACCGACCTTGCCGTCCCTGACGAGCCGCCACTGGTATCCGTTTCATCTATCTCCATCCCCAACACCAACAATAATGACAACAAATTCAAAAATGGCCAAATCAATAGTCAAAACAACCGACACAGCTTCCAGCAACCTCAACGCAACAAAATCGCTTAATGGTAGTTTTTGACTCGACTTCGGCACAAATATTAAATGTGACTCGGCTGAACGAGTTTTACTGTGCATTCAAATCATGCCCTGGACAATAACTGATCTCAAGGAGATTACCTTCCAGAAGGCAAAGACATAAACACGGTTTTTAAGGGACTCCGTGTTCTCAGCTCCGAAGAGATAAAAGAGGATTTAGAGGTACAATGTTTTAGCCCCATTCAAGCCCATACAATTTCATCATCATTAACGCCCTTTATCTCAAAACAAGAGAAAGCGCAAGTCGCAAGAGTAGACAAGGAAATTTATAGTGTTACTGCCATCTAACACTTAGTCTGCCGAATCGAATCACTATAATTGTACCCATTAATGCCTTGTCTAAGCTCATTTCATCAAATGGGGCTATCTTCACCAGCTTGAACTTCAATAGGTCGACAGAAGAATGACCAAAATGTGCGATCTTTGAAAGTGAACATTTGGTGAGTTATTAGGCTGTTCGGTAAACGAAAAATCTTCCTGTAACTAAACTAATACTACTGTTCCAAACAATCCTGAATAAAAAATATATAAAAGTGAAAAATAGATAAATATGACATAAAGATATTCAGCTACTATGCAAAAACAATTGCAGATTTTGATGAAACCATAGGGGTTAAAATGGTCCAAGATATTTCTGCAGCATAAATCATCCTAATGACTCCATCATTCGGTCGCAAATGATAATCCTTTTAATTTCCCTTTTAACGCGGAATACGAATTCCGTATTAAATCCAGTGGCAGATGAATAAATGGTCAAAATCGATAAAAAATTTTGGAAATGAGCTTTTTTTCCGGAGAAAGGTACTTTAGACCCTTCTTTGAAAGATTTATCACTAATTTTGGCTGATTGAAACCTCTAAAAATGTTTTAATTGGCTTGCAGTAAAGCACTACAGTACGATTTTCGTAGCGTTCGGAAAACATTACCGAAAGATTGTAATTGATCGATGTAGCGTTCGTGGGGGATTCAAAAATCAGCTATGCAACCATTTTCAAGATATAATCACCAAATTTTAATCGAATACTCATAAAGCTATAGAGAGCAAATGTAAGTTACGAGAAAAGTGTGCCTCGAGTTAGATCAGTAGTAAATGCAAAACCGGCAAATTTCTTACGTTTTTAAAATTGATGAAAATCAAAAATTCGATCCTTTCCTGTTGATTGTCTGATATTAGCTGTTTAACTGGCGTTTTTCCTTACCTAGACAGACGCATCAAAAATATTTGGTCCCAGATTTGTAATACCCAGACTGTTGCGTAGGATAGCTTCCATCATGAATACTGTAATGGCCTAAATATCTCGGGTGTGCATAAATATTTGAAAAAAAATTTGCTGTGGGGTTTGTATATAATATTAGTACAACTTTCACACGAATTTTTTTTTTGGTAGAATTATTAATTCGAAAAAAAAAATATTTTTATCTGCCCCTGGCGTCAAATAAAAAAGGTGAGCTGATGCGATTTTAGGTAGATTTCAAAATTTATATCGTGTTCCTAGAGAAAACATTAATCAAACTCACGAATCATTTCCATATCGCCAACTACAGGGCTGACCATTTAGCGGTTTCTTGTTCTTTAAACACTTACAACTCTCTTGTGCTCAAACTTGTGACAGTAGTTTAGTGTTATATCTTCGCCGTATAAAATGAGCACTTATACGCTTGAACAGTACTTTGAAGTATTGATTAAATTAATCGTTCTACGGTTATTTGAAGATTTGCTTACGTAACTTTCTTTGAGAATATCTATCACCGAATGTTTCATCCAGTAATCTAGTTGCTCTCACTCTTTGATCGTGTCTAGTCATTTTGGGAGCCAATGTTGGGCGCGTTTCTTTTTAAGGGCTGGTATTGTCTTCTATTTCAAGTAAAATTTTCATGCAAAATTTCACGCGAAATTTTTTTCGCCGAAAATTTAGCTTGAAACTAAGCAAAGCTGACACACTTCTAAGCGTCAATAATTGCTTGAAATCTGCTTCTAGCTTACTTACTGTGTAGCCCAAAAGGTGGCAAATGAAAAGAAAAATCAGTTGAAATCAAGCGCCAACCGCGCTTGGCGAATGCAAATTTTTGTATTGAAGAATAAGAAACACAATGTTAAAAGTCCATTACGAAACTATGTACGAAGAAAAAGTAATAGAGTTCAAAGATCACGTAAATAAGTTTGTCTTAAATATCTCGTTATCTAATAGTTTAACGTTAATTTTCTTCACATCAAACTTGTTCACCATTAAAATTCACACAAAAGCTTCATTTACAAAATTTATGTGGGTCTAGGATATGAGGCTGAGAGAGCTTCAGTTTGCATCCAATAATCTACAGCCAAAAATATACCAAATCTACATACTTCCCGTTGAGTTTATTGAGGTTAACCCTGTTAATTTCGTTTTAATCGAATGGTTACATTGAAAGCTATAAGGGTAGAAGGAATTTTGAGGTCACTGCCAGCAAAAATTTCAAAATTTGCGAAATTGAAACGTTTGGTGTTTACTTTCACCACAATGTCATTATCATTTGAAAATTTAATAGTAGTATCTCATAAGAAAAATAAAAACAATAGCTGCCATAGCTGGCAACCCCTTTTTTTTCTTTTTTTTAATCCTTATGATATGAAGGGAGGGAGAGTTTTTGCGTGCCTACGATACGACATCCGATGCTCTCAAGCGGTCCCCATCTAAAACCGGCGCCAAACGATGCGGTGAACGTTTGATTTAAACTTTTGCCTCCAATGTTTGCGTCAAATATTAAAAGACCGGCAATAGGCCGAACATGTTCCACCGCCAACGTTGGACGCTGGACATTGGGCACTGGTAGCTGGCGCATCGGCCACACTATGCGCCCAACCATCAAGTGCCCAACGTGGGAGGATGTTGGTAGCATCGTTTAAGTAGCAACCGCGTCCAATACTGCTTAACCAATTGATGCCAGTCTGTCTGCGATTTATGGCAAAAATAATTTAATTTTGATTTAATTAGAAAACAAATTGTTTACAAATTTGGCTTTATCTGCTGTCTTAATTTCAATATGATTTGATGCCTGCATCGGAAGATATAGGGCAAAAAGTGTTTATTTTGTTGATCAAGTTTTCAAAATTGCACCAATGCCACAGGGCTGCCAGCATATTCATCAAACTTCTATCTGACTTGACCTTGCTCAAGATCAATGCATTCGGTGAATT
Source organism: Nemotelus nigrinus (assembly GCA_947369275.1). Lineage (NCBI taxonomy): Eukaryota > Metazoa > Arthropoda > Insecta > Diptera > Stratiomyidae > Nemotelus > Nemotelus nigrinus. The sequence continues at coordinate 40,429,222 of OX376373.1, read as the reverse complement.
TCAATTGGATCTGGCTATCGGGTCGTGAGCCCTTGAGAACAGAAGTTTCGGGTGCAAAAAAAAATTGCAAAAGTTGGTCATTTTTTCCGATGCAGAATTTCGAATATTTAAATTAGTCTGTGTAGATATAGCATAGCATTCAAAAAATGTTGCGGGAGTTGTTTACCTCTACTGAGCATAAACGTTCAATATGCATTTTTTTTTTCATTTTTAAGTTAACACCAGATTCGAAGACTGCATACTGTATTACATCATTCTACAAAATATGAAAAACCTATCTTTTGCGGAAGTGTGTTAAGGGGTTAGTCCACTGTTAAACTGCTCCAAATGAACTTTTTTTTGAAACAGCTACCAAAGAAAAACTATTCAAGATATCGATTTGAAATTTTACACGCATCTTTATTAAAGTTAGGAGTTAACATTTTCATTGGAAAAAATTAGTAGAAAACAAAATGGCGGCCACCCCAATGGATCGCCGCAGCACCGCCGAAAAAAAAAGCAAATTGCGCCTCGTAAATTCCTGGACAAAATAAGCATCTGTGAACAAAATACCAAAAATATTTCATTAGTGTTGAGTATGAAAGACTGCACGGGTCTAAATTTAGAGCCCTAAAGCGATTAAAAAAAATGTGGTATACTTTTGAATCAAAAAAATGTTTTAAAAAAATTTTTTTAATCAAAAAAATGTTTCCCAGATCGTAAAAAAATTTTTTTTTGTTCTAAATTTAGGCCCGTGCAGTCCTTTATACTCAAAACTAATGAAATCTTTTTGGTAATTTGTTCACAGACGCTTATTTTGTCCAGGAATTTACGAGGCGCAATTTGCTTTTTTTTTTCGGCGGTGCTGCGACGATTAATTGGGGCGGCCGCCATTTTGTTTTCTAATAATTTTTTCTAATGAAAATGTTAACTTTTAGCTTCAATAAAGATGTATGTAAAATTTCAAATCGATATCATGAATAGTTTTTTGTTGGTAGCTGTTTTAAAAAAAAGTTCATTTTGAGCAGTTTAACAGTGGACTAACCCCTTAAATTCAAAAATGAAAAATCCCACCATCTACAAGAAACGTCACACTACTAAGCATAAACGTTGTATCCACCGTAGATAGAGCATTTATGCTTAGTAATGTGTAGATAGAACGTTTGTGCTTAGTAGTGTAAAAAAAAGTCATATCTGCTTAAAATCTTTCTTTCACATATCTTTTCAACCAGGAAGTTTTTACTTCAGATGTACCTCAAATAAACGTATTTGTATCCATGTCCAAACTTTCATTCTGCATGAAGATATCTGCAGCATTTAGATAAACACAAATCATTGAATATCTCGAAAGTGCTAAAATGTAGACAGAACGTTTATGCTTGGTAGGGCAGCGTTGATTTGAAAATTTTCTGTTCACGTATCTGCTGTAGCTACAGGGTTTCCAGTAAATTTTAAAAAAAACACAAAGGCTTATTTTTTGTGCAAATCAATGTGTCTTGTAAATTTACCAGTTATCTAATGACTTTTTGTTGGAATTTATCACAATTATAAATTCTGTTCATTTGTTGCCTATTTTAAACCCTTACCGCGCATATGGGGTTAGTTCCTTTTTTTGCCACCAATGTAACGTAGATTACATGGTATATGCAGGATATTCTGCTTTGTTTGCTGTTCTTCTTCAATAAATTATTTATTTCAAACTGATGTACAATTAGCTGTTGCTAGTAGCATAATAACAGTAGCAAGACAATAGATTCAAGATGTTGTAAACAATAATGTGCCGTTCATTTGACATTGTTTTGTTTAATCTCAGGGTCAATCACACAGTAAGGTTTTATTTTAATCAAGTCTGAATTATAATCTTATTGGTATTGCTAACGAAAAAGATTAACTAGCACCTCGTGCAAATTTGTCAATTTTCCAACACCTATACGTAAAATCAATTGGTACATTTTAGTTTGGTGCTATCATTTTTGATATTTGATGCTACTGTGTGTTTTTATATTTTGTATTCAATCCAAAATGTAAATTATTTTTCTTCTGCAAAATCAACATATCGTTTCATCGCTCATATCAGCCAATCAATCGGGGTTTCTTCCGCAATCCAATGAACCGTCAACACACGAACCCTTCATATAAATTCATTACATATTTTTAACACGTGATATACGCTCAGACGACGAACTCAACATTTTTGAATTTGAAACAAACCACCGGAAAGCGCGAATAAGCTGATCAATGCTCGTTATCGAAAAATCATCAGTTTGGTGCGTGCTTGTGAACTCCGGACTTCTATTGATGCAATCGATCATAAGATTTCATATTATTGAACCGAAACATTAACAACAATAAACTTTTGAAAATTATTTACTTTTCTAAATGGATGCGTAACATATGTGTTTATTCAACAACTGATCTCGTAACGTCATATGACATTGCACTCAGCTATTTTAGATAACAATGACATATGCCGCCCTTTTATTGATTTTTCTAATGCGTTATCTTTCCGCCTGCAATGCATGTCGATTTAATCAAAAGATGAGGCGTAGAATGCTGCAACAGCCCAGATTAGTGTGCTAAAATTCGCGAACTTTTGTAGGATTAAATTTACTTTTATAAAGTAATTTTATCTTAAAGTCTTCCCAGTTTAAGTTGACATTAGTCATATTGTGCAAAATAAATAATGTATGCAAATCCACAACAACGACTACCGCAATTTCATTTTATTTCAGCATCAGTGACGTTAGCATCCCTCGCAAACGAATCACATGAGACGTACATCTTGACCGCCGTGACCAGTTGACTGTGTAATTGCTTCATAGGAAAGTGCTGGGCGTTGATAAGAGGATTTGCTACATACTATAAAAGTTGCTTCAATGGCCTGAATAGAAGTCAAAAGCGAATCAGTTTCAGTGTTAATAGGACGCTCCCTAGCAATCGATAGTCTCAAAGGATCTTCAACATAACTTCTTTCAATTCGTAATCGAGCGCGAAAGCCGAGAGCCGTTGGCATCATGTTAGTAGGATCATCAACCAGATTTATTTCCGGCAGGAATGCAGTTCAGACTGTTTACTGGCGCATTAAGAAGGACGGAACTGCAACCAAACTCGTACGGAATAATAAGACTTGCACGTTCAATAAAAACTTCAAGTATCCGCAGAATATGTTCCGGCCAATTCAATTTAAGTTTCGTGTGGCTCAGTGATTGTTCCGAAGTCCTTTGTGGAGTATTGTCATGGCTGGATGACTAAATGTGATCTACTATAAATTTAGTGATTTCGAATACACACTTGAATAAGCTATGTAATCTTAGGTTTTTTTTTTTGAACTTAGAGTATACTTATTAGAATTGTGATATAAATGAAAAGCCATAAATTATTAAAGCTTACGAATAGTAAAAGGAATGTGAGATAAACAAAAATTAGGCTGCAATCCGGAAAGTAGTGTACTTGTTAATTTGAAAGTGATGAAAAGAATTTGAACTTAAATTCAAAGACATTTTCTATTATGAAGAAAAATATGTACAGTGACCAGCTAGCCAAAAATATTATTTTTATGTTGTAGTATTAAACATTTTCGATGACGTCATTTGTCAAAATTTGAAAAATATACAAGTCTTTCTTTAGCAAATTTCAAGGTATAAACTGTTTAACCTTTGTTTATATTTTCAATCGTTCTACTGTAATCTGATGGCTCGCTTATGAAGATACTGAGCACCCTATTTTTCAGCCAATAATCTTGTTGACTTCACTCTTTGAACATCTCAGGCCGTTTCGGAAGCCCACGTTGGGCGCGTTTTTTTTTATGTTTGAGGCAGTGACAAAGAATGACTGTGTGTGAAGCCAAGTAAATGACAAAAACCACGTTAAACACAAAAACAAGCCTTTATTTCATTAATACTTCACTTCTACTCATCACTATGGTTATGCATTAAAACATTACTTGATATATATATGCCAAAATGTCACTTGTCGCCTCGTTTCGCGTCGCCATTGATCCCGATTCTAAACCTCACTTAGAAAACAAACCGAAAATTGTCCAGAACGTGTTGTCCGATCCTCACATGGCTGTTCGAAACAGTTGCTCATAGATATCCCTGGTTAGTCAAAACCTAACCAAGTTTTAAATATGCATTACTATAAACAGACTTTGATTCCGGCCGACCTGGAAATTTAACCAGGTCGCAACAGACCGACTCAACGACTGGGTATGTTATTCGGTAATCGCTTCAAGCATTTCGTTAGGTCAAAGAGATTCGCATGATCGAAAGGTCCCATGGTCAACAGGAATTTTCTGCTTTGTTCGTATATGGACTCCCTTCAAATTGGTCAACGATTTCCAGCAGCTTTTTATCGTTTTCGTGCTCCGATTGAAGAGCACCTTCGAGTCATCAAGACATCTTCTATACGAACGATATTTCAGATTCGTTAGTAGGCTCTTCATGAATATTTTTCAGTCTGTTTGACCTCCTTTTTGATATTAACCTAGGCCTTCCCATAAACTCAATTAAGTCCTTTTTTCCCAGTTTAACGGCTATGGGGGTACGTAGTGGAATTTTACCCACGATTCTACCGTCACATTGAAATATATAAAATGTACTTTCGTCGAAGAGTAATATATTCAGGCATAATTATAAAGTATTTTACAAATCGCTGTTGTTTTATTAGTTTTAGCTATTAGAGGCTTTTTTCATTGTACACGTGCATTACGATGAAGGTTTTGGAGTGAACATGTTTTTTTTTAAATCGACTTTGACTTGAGCAACAACCTCTGACTATGTTTTCTTGGGTTTTTTCTTAATGAATCTTCCAACCTGTATTTTGTAGTGATGGGCTCAAAAACGGCAAACAGTTTGAAAAAAACGTTTGGCTGCAAACAATGAACGAACAGTTTTTCCAAATAGTGACAAACAGTTTTTCTAAAACGAAATTTTTTTTTCTAAAAAGGAACAGCATTTCTAAAACAAACCGTTTTTCTACAACGAATAGTTTTTCTAAAGCCGATTGTTTTTCTGAAACGGACCATTTTTCTCAAACGAACCGTTTTTCTAAAACGAATCGTTTTTATGAAACGAATCGTTTTTCTCAAACGAACCGTTTTTAAAACGAATCATTTTTCGTTTTTTTAAAACGAATAGTTTTTCATCGCTTTTGGTTTTTTTTTTTGAACGAACCGTTTTTCGTTGTAATGCCTAGTACTATACTCTTCGCGAAACGAATTCAACGGTCAAATCCCATACAAAAAGAGCTTTACTGACGAATTGAAAAGCTCTTTTTGTATGGGATTCGACCGTTGAATTCGTTTCGCGAAGAGTATAGTACTAGGCATTAAAACGAACTGTTTGGCAGTGGAAAACTGTTTAGCTGCGGGAAACAGTATTTTCGTACTTGCAAGTATTTTATTCAAATATTCAAAAAGCTTTTAGGGCAAAAGGAGCTAAATCGGACAAAATCAGCAATTTTTGGTTAGAGTGGTTTGGGGCATAACGGGCCAAGACCTATTGCTGTGATACAAAAATTTCGGTTTTGTAGGGGAGTAAGGGGTTTTTTTGGCCATAGTTCGGCAAAAACTAACTTTACGGCGCTTTCGATCATTGAAAGCGATCGAGGAGTACAATAGTGATATTTTAAGGGGGGGGGGGGGGGGAAATGTTTATATGGGAAATTGAGCAAAAGCGTCCATTTTTTCCAAAAACCTTTTTTTGGTCTAGCATGAGCTCGGGGACCTTTCTGAGTTGTTTCGGGCGAAATTTCCATACAAGTCTGGGAAAAAGCAGCCTAGTTTCGAAGATACGGCAAAATGAAATCCGCCGGAAAAACTAAAAGTAGCACTAAAAGTGCCAAGGAGGAAAAGGTTGAGATCCTTTTTGGCTCGCCAGTTGGCGTCTCCGGGTGTGCTGAGGCTCCCCACGTGACTGTAGGTCGCCACGAGGGTGTCTCCAACCCTAGTGACTCGATATCCTTTGAAGTTCATCTGGCAACATCACCATTCTAGCTTGGGAACGTTGTGTGTGGAGGATGGGGGAGGGCATATCTGTCCGTTTCATTACATTACTGCAAATCGTATATATGTACATACTTCAAACAGGTATTTGGAACAAGCATTTTTTCGTACTCGTACTAGCTATACCTAGTATGTGAAAATCCTAGTACGACCCAACTCTAATTGTCGACCCAACTCTAATTGTCGTACTGTTTTTTTAAAAACAGTTTTAAAAAACAGTTGTTTTAAAAAACATTTCGTTTTCGTTTTATGAAAACAACAGAAACGCCCATCACTAGTGTTTTGTTATAATTCATTAATGTGGATTTATAAACCGATATATTGTTTTCAACTAACCTGCACATCCTCTATTTTACTCAGTTTTTGTGGGCGTCCATTTCATGGAGAACTTTTAATATTTGCGTTGTTTTTGTTGTGTTTGCAATACTGCACATTGAAAATCGACTTCCATCTATTACATCTCCAATTTTTTCATACGATTTAATTTGTTAAAATAAATTCAAGATTATTTTACGTTCTTCTTGAGTAGTTTCCTTTTGCCTGCGAGATATGATAATTGACTTTATGACGTCACAAATAAACCATGCAGCCATGCTCAATGGTCTTAAAGTGCAAAATACAAGATTTTTGACGAAATTTGGAAATGTGTTTTGGTGCTATTTTGGAGAGTTTGTCATATCAAACCAAATAATTGAATTTAATAATTTTTTTTTTCAAAAAATACACCAGAATATGCTTGTTGTGCGAGAAAGGCAGTCCGAGGCAGAAGGTACGCCGTACCAGGCAGAAGCTAACTAAACTATATGCACCTTTTCTATGCAATTGTTTTTCGAATTTTACTCATATAACACTTTTGGGGAATGGCTCAAAATGTTTACAAAATATCAATGCATAATATACTGTTAAAACCTGAAATCCTAGCTATTTTAAAATATTTGTCACCAGCCGCCACCTTAAACGTTGGCTCAAAATGTATACTCAATTTTGCTTGCCCCAATAGATTTGTATCAATTTGCACTCTATTTCTTTTCACTCTTCTTTATTTAGCCAAGACTCATTTACTGTTCTCTTCCAATACCTTAACCAGTTTTCATTACATTCATACACCACATGCAGCGTCAACAGCTGACAGATTTTCCTCCACGAGCTGACAGATACCAATTATCAACTTGACTTTTTGTTATCTGTTCCACAGTTCTGTTCATAATTTTATTCCTTCCTAAGTCGCTCATCGTCGAAATTGCTTAAGATTCGCGTCGTTAATTCCTGAAAAGCTCACTATTTTATTTTTCTAATAATCGTTCAGTTTCTTTCGGAAAATCACATAAACTAACAGAATGAATTTTGCCGGTAAAGTTGTTCTTATCACCGGTGCCAGTTCGGGTATTGGAGCCGCAACAGCTCTTCACTTCGCTAAATTGGGAGCATCGCTGTCGCTGGTCGGTCGAAAGGTGGAAAATCTAAACAAAGTTGCTGACGAATGCGGGTCAAAAGGAACGAAGCCAATCGTGGTGGTGGGTGATGTTACCAACGAGAAGGACAACGAGCGGATCCTGACCGAAACCATAAAAAAGTACGGCAAGCTAGATGTGCTGGTAAACAATGCAGGAATAATCGAGACCGGAACTATTGAAAATACAAATATGGAACAATTCGACCGTGTCATGAACACTAACATTCGGTCGATTTACCATTTAACAATGTTGGCTGTGCCTCACCTAATTGAAACAAAAGGATCTATTGTTAACGTGTCCAGTGTGAATGGAATCAGGTCCTTCCCGGGAGTCTTGGCATATAACATCTCGAAGGCGTCCGTAGACCAGTTCACACGATGTGTTGCTCTCGAGCTCGCAGCAAAAGGTGTTCGCTGCAATGCTGTTAATCCCGGGGTAACTGTAACGAATCTTCATAAACGCGGCGGAATGGACGAGGAGACGTACAAGAAATTTCTTGAACACTCAAAAACGACTCATGCTATGGGTCGTCCTGGAACTGTGGACGAGTTGGCCAATGCAATCACCTTCTTGTCAAGCGAAATGGCCAGTTTTATCACGGGCGCTAGTCTGCCAGTGGACGGCGGTCGTCATGCTATGTGTCCGCGCTAATCTGTGGAATAACGTAGTTACCTACACAGAGTAATAACCATGATGGGAGAATAAAATATTTTCAAGCGTGTATCGCAACTAAGCTGAAAGCCTTTAAATATGCATTTACTTGTTTTGTTCAGACAATAAAATTTGTTTCCGAAACGAGTGTAGTTTCATATCTTGATATATATACAGTCTGAGTGCTTGGTCGACCCTAACATTTTTTTATCAATAGGCTGCTACCTGTTCTAAATCTTTGTCGTATTTGAAACATTTGAAAATCTTAAAGATCGTATTTTAATCACAATTCACTATCTATTTTACACATTTTCATACAAATCAGGACTCAGTGGCTCCTGTGATCTCTAAAAACTGACAAATGTTCCATCGTAAGGCGAAACCATGGTATGCCTTCCACCATCTACCGGAAGGTTGACTCCAGTAATATTGGATGAATCGCTACTAACTAAGAAGTATATCGCCTTTGCAACTTCGTCCACAGTTCCTGGCCTACCCAATGCGTGGGTCGTTTGACTGTGTTTCAAAAACTTTGCATACTCCTCGTCGTTCATGCCACCTCGCTTATGGATTTCTGTGACTATGACACCAGGATTCACCGAATTTACGCGAACGCCCTTTGGCGCCAATTCCAAAGCAAGTGAGCATGTGAATTGATCGACGGCGGCTTTCGAAACACAGTAGGCGAGGACTCCGCAAAACGGTCTCAGACCGTTAACGCTCGAAACGTTGACAATGGTTCCTTTGGTTTTAATAAGATGCGGTACAGCCTGCATTGTCAGATTGTATATCGCACGGATATTGGTGTTCATAACGAAGTCGTACTGAGCCATGTTCGTGCTTTCGATCGATCCTTTCGAAATGACACCGGCGTTATTCACCAAAATGTCGATTTGACCAAATTTTTTGATTGTCTCTTCGATTATCTTCTTAATGTCGGCATCACTGGTGACATCGGCTGCAATAGTCAGTATTTCTGCACTCTTGTTGGCCGCATAGCATTGGGAAGCAGTGCTAGTCAAATTTTCCTGATTTCGCCCCACAATGACTACTTTAGCATCTAATTCGGCAAAGTGAACGGCTGTTTTAGCTCCAATACCCGAGCTACTACCAGTGACAATTGCGACTAAGCCTTTAAGCGCCATATTTTCCTAGAATTGTTGATTTGGTTGGTTATTTTATTCAGTACGACCATTTTTAGGCAGACATAATATCTAGTGATAATATTGAGTCAACAATTAATACTACCGGATGTAAAAAGTTTGCTATCACTGCAATATTTTTCTTTGAAGTATAAATGCAGTGCCGGGCTATGATAAACAGCTGTTTACTGATTGAATAAATTCTAATTCACAAGCATATTTAATTCAAAGGCTCACACAAACAAGCATATTTCATTTGCGTTTTGCTACAAGTATTTTTTTTAACAAACTTCGAAGATAAAATTTAAAAACAAAGAAGTTAAATTGGAATAAAGTAAGGTAACCAAAGCTCAGCGACATTCATAGTGATTTTGGACTACATACCTCACTTTTTTTGTATAGTGGAAATATAAATATAAGTTTTCCTTTATTTTCTAAGCCTGCATTTGTTTGGAATCAATGCAGAGTATTATCAATGCAGCACCGCAAGGTCAGAGCAAATATTTGAAAACAAGCACTGATTTATCTAGCCTGTCCAGCCTTGACAGGAACGTTGACAGCCCAACGCTTATACAGTGGCGCATAGAAATGTTAGGTCTTTTCGCGTACTTTCAGTCACTGAATTTTACTGAATTTTCCAAAATCAGGTGGTGGGGAAATTCATGAAAAGTACGAAAACGCTCTCATTGGATTTCCTGAAATTTGACAAACAAAAGTGTCAGTTTTCGGTTTTTGGGAGAACAATAGTGATTATAAAGTCATCCTAAGCGGTGATAAATTATCGCCACAAATCTATTTGTCCTTCATAATAACATTACGCGAAACACCGTTTGACAGTTTTCAGTATTTTTCAGTAGCACAAATCCTACTGAAATTTTCTGAAAGAGAGAAAATTTTCAGTTTTCAGTAAAACGGAGTACAAAAACGGCTTCATTGCAATTAATTGCAATTAATCGTAGTACGTGAACAGACCTAAAATTGTTATAAAATATTCACAAATATTAAACAATGCTTAGTGTATACGTGACCTAATACCATTAATATGCACAAGCTTTAAAGCATTTATCGATTATGTAAAGAACAAGATACAACCGAAATCTGATTAGAACTGTCAAATATGACAATTCGTTGCTGATAAACAACGAAATCCATATCGGCGAGGACTCCGGCATCTTCTCTAGCCAAAGATGAAATGTATTATTCCTGGGACAAATGCACGAGGTATGGCATTATGGATATCCAGCTTGATCTATAATTTAATATATAACAAATATTGTTTTGCAGTTTTCGCGAGGGCCATTCAGTCGATGGCCAAAATCGGCTCGGAACTATTTGTAGAGGCCGAAAGCGATGGATTGTCCATTAGAACAGTTAGTTCGACAAAATCCGCGTTTGCTATGATTCGTTTCGATCCTAACTTCTTCAACGACTATAATCTTGGAAGCAACACACAAGATGAATTCGCAAACAAGTGCAAAATCTCCATGAAAGCGTGCATTGGCGTGTTCAAGAACATGAAACAGGTGAGCTAAGTCTAGAACAGCTCCAAACTCAACTTGATCTGTTTGTTTTGAAATGCAAGAATAATATTATTAAATATCCTTCAGGTTGAGCTATGTAAAATTCACATAGACTCCCCGAACTCAAAACTGGTCGTTCAGCTTAAATGTCGATTAGAAACTATAAAGACACATTCAATTTCCATTTTGGACTTCGAAACCTTGCAAGCAGTTTATATGACTGATAATGTTCCTAATAGGTATGTGATGATTTCGGTTAAAAGCGCAGTGTTTTAATGATTGATTTCTTTCAAAAATAGTTTGACAGCATCTCATAAACTATTTTCGGAAATTTCGAATAATTTTCAAATGTCCGAAGAGGAAATCACACTGGAAGCAAAATCTGATAATTTAGTGATAAAGAATTACGTAGAGGGTGCACATGTTGATAGGAAATTTATGAGATCGCAGCTGGCTCTCAGGTAAGTGCTAGTCTATATGAAAATGTGTGTCTTAAGATATATTTTGCCAAAGTAAATGAATGTCCAAATTTGATCCTTAAAACGGCAGCTTAATGTCATTGAAGCAAATCTATTACTTTTGAAGAAACCAAGTTGAAGCCACCTCATATTACCATCCAACCATATTAAAGATACTAAATATGCAGAAGTATTTCTGAACAATAAATTCTTTAATTGTTGTAACCGTATTTAGTTAGTGCGGAAAGAGAATTCTGTAACGGTTACTAAAATGCACGTATTCCAAAACTTTGGCTAAACATCCTGGCTACTGCACTTCTGTAGTACAAAAACGACTCTTAATTAATGTAGGCACAGCAGAAAATATTTTACAGATGACTGGTGAGGTGAGTGATACACTAGATACACTAGTAAATCGTTGAGACAAATAATTACGGCCAGTGACATCTAAAGAGCTCTACTCGCTTTTATTAGCTTCATCTCAAATTCAGTTTTCTGGATACAGAGCTTGGTCACTACAAAACTTATATGCAATGGAGTGCAGATGAAAATTAAATTGAGGTCTCGCATGATCTAACAAATAGTTAATCTAAATATTTTTCCTGTGGATAAGCATAGCAAATATCTAATTCCCGCTAAAAGTATATCCAAAAATTTATGAGAATTTAGAGATCGTCTTCAACGGCAGAAGAGAACAAAATTCTTGGAGTGATTTTTTGCTTCCAAGTATTCCCTTCCATCATCTAGTTCGGTAGCCTCAGTATTTCTTTGTGATTCTCGGTACTTGATCGCTTCACTAAACACAGAGCCTCTCTTGGTGTCATTCTCCAATGATTTGGCTCAGTAGATTGTGTTGAGTTGAACACAGATATTCGAATCATTGAAAATGAGGTGGATTTGCTCCAAAAAAGAGGGACGATACGTGTTTTCATTCGTCATTCGTGCTATCACGCTGTAACCACAATACAAGCAAACTAAAAAGAACTGGTAATGTCTAAAAAGGTGCAAATTTTCTCAGGCATGATCTAAGTCGCGTCAAAGCGCGTTTGCTAGAAAGGAAGCTGAAAAAATAAACACATTTGCGGGGAAAATGCTTCACTTTTACAAGCGGATCGGCAGGAGGTAGAAAGCCTTCTGTCCCAGATGACGTGGAAGCCTACGCTGTTCTACGAATCTGGCTTAGTAAAAAAGGAAACAGCCAAACGTCTAGCATAAAAATAAGACAGCCAGACCACGGTTCGATTAGCATCTACTGGGAAAACGACGAGCAGTCACAGTGCCAAGTTCGCAACTAAGATCCTGCCGCCAATTGCCGAACTCGAACCCGATTTGTTAATTCAAGCTACTTATTGATTCGATGAGAATCAAGCCTCGATAATTATCTACCGGCCGTTATTTTTTAACCATGCCGTCTCGTTTTTCCCACCACGTTTTCTCGCGAAAACTACTTGATTTAACCACCGAATATTTACCATCCAGAAAAATCGGTGAACATTTTAAGTCCATACCGGCGCGGTGTTTTTTTCCACAATTATCGACCGGTATCGACCTGAAACAAGACCCCTCGTCTGCATCAATGTTCCACGCGGCGTATCTATTTCAACTCCTATCTATGTGACCGCTCGGCCTGGCCTCTCAAATTCCACTCTTCATCACGCGGCTGGTTTGCAATGAGACAGAAGAAAAAGACAACGGTGTTGTTGTTACGGCCTTGACAATAATTTCGATGCACAGAGAAATTTTATGTGCAGATAATTTTCGTACAAAAAAATTCTGGATGCTACTAAGAAAACCAATAAACATCATAGATTCATGTGCTGCAAAAATATTTACTAAATAGACGAATTCACCTATAAATGTGATTAAAGATTCACGAGAAAACTCCGATGATGAACGTAATTACATGTAAATAGACGATTTACGATTTCGGTTGTCTTCCATTACTTGTAAGGATCAACTAAGTCCGAAATAAAACATTTGGAATAATTACTAACGTCAGACGTTTTCCACTTCGAGTATAAAAAATAAGTGCATTCAACCAAAATTATCCAAGGCTGAAGGTAGAAGAGGATTCTGCTTGAACCTCTGCCACACACGAAACTTCGACGAAGACAGAGCCTGCCTTGACCGTACTTAAATAAATTATTTGGCCAGGGCTCTATCTTCTAATTTAGACAATTTTTAATATTTCCCAACCTTGTTACATTCTTTGAACTGATAAACTTATTATTATCATGAACAAACTCATCTCAGTAAAATATTTTCAACGCTCCATTCTTAAAAATAAAAAAACAAACAAGCCCATTATATAGCTATTAACAAGCATTTCTTTGTAAAGCTATTAACAAGCATTTCTTTGTAAAAAAGCAGTTAGTTAAAATACCTAATTGACTTACACTATAATCTATTTGTTGGTTTTTACAGTTTCATTATGGCAGTATAATGTTCGTTTATTATAGTTCGAAACTTGAATTCTTACTTAGTAGAAACAAACCGGGCTCACTTCGACCCAAAACTCTTGATCTGGTTCCCCAATATCTCGAACTGCTACGTCAGTTATAGGAAGCCGAAGTGCCTTATCCGTTGTGTACGACAGTATCGAATATGACCATTCATTTGATCGTGCCTAGCGAGAAAAAAATAATCAAAACTACAACACTTGTTTGCGTATGCGAACATACCTTGCATCCATCCTCAAGGGCATCGTATTTTAACCTTTGCTGACCTTTAGCTGTTAACTCAGCATCATTCCACGTCAAGAGTTTTACAGATTTCCTGAAAGTAGCCTTTTCTTCATGATAATAAGCAGCGGAATTCCTACAGTGATATGTAATATTTTGAGTTGCATGAGCAGACAGGAGTTGTAAAAAGCCTAATTGGTGGCTGTCAGCTTTGTAGTATATTTTCATGCCTTCGGGTATTTCGCTAAGCCAAACTTCTTGATCGTTACCCTTATACTTGACTATTGGACTCTTGTTTGGTTGGGCGAAAATGCAAGTTGCCATTTTCTCCTTATCACAATGAGCTAATATAGAGTCACGTACGTCGCCTTCATTGGGGTCGATGTAGTATGTTCCCGAATTCAGATCAGGGTGTGCTTTGAATAAATCACGGCATGTTTTCGCTGGCGCTGTTTTGTCACCGTTTGGTTTTTTGAACTTTTCAAATGAGACTTTAAGTTGCTCGTAGGCCTTCATTATGATTTCCCTGCGCTCTTCTTCGGTTAATCCATCAGCGAATAATCGTGCAGGCTCATCGCCCATAGGATCTGGTCCCTTAGAAGTACCTGCTTGTCCAAGTAATGCGGCCAATGCTGCGGCATCATATCCCATTGATTCACCCGGTGGGCCTGGTGGACCTGGAGGACCCGCTGGTCCCATAGGACCTGGTCGTCCTTCACTACCAGAGGGACCTCGACCACCTTGTGGACCAGCCAAACCAATTGGACCAATACTACCATCACGACCCGGCAAACCTCTTGGACCTGACTCTCCCATTTTACCTGGCGGTCCTGGATTTCCTAATGGACCTTGATCTCCTTTTATGCCTGGTTGTCCAGGTAAACCCTGTAGGCCTATCAGACCTCTGTGGCCTTTTATACCTTTTGGTCCTGCCTCACCAGTTTCTCCCTTAGATCCTTCGGCACCAGGTGCTCCAGGCTTACCGCGCGGTCCTAATGGCCCCTCCGGACCGGCTGGACCAGTTTCACCACGCATTCCTCGTTCACCAGTCATTCCCATCGGGCCTTGAGGTCCTGCTTGACCGGGAGCGCCTGTTGGACCAGAAGGTCCTTGTGAACCTGGAGACCCTTGTGGTCCCTTATCACCTGGCCTTCCTGAAATACCTGGTGGTCCAGATTTTCCTGATGGTCCCTCTGGCCCAGCTTCCCCTGAAGGCCCTGGTGGTCCAGGAGGTCCAGATAAACCAACAGGTCCTTGTGGTCCATCTTTGCCTGGTTTACCTGCTACACCTGGTTCTCCGGGTGCACCTCGCATACCACGTAGTCCTGCGCTACCCATTGGGCCCGGCAAACCAGGCATACCCCTATCTCCAGCCTGCCCTGGGGGTCCTGGGTTACCTAAAGGTCCTGGTCGTCCTTCGCTACCTGCTTCACCTTTGATCCCTTCTAAACCTTGTGCACCTGGAAGTCCCTGCGGCCCTGGTAACCCTGCTTTACCTGTATCTCCTTGATTTCCTTTCATTCCTGGTATTCCTGGAATTCCTGGTGGTCCTTGATTTCCAGGGTGTCCCTAAAAAGTATAATTTGTTTGTACTTTTATTATTATAATTTAAACAATATTTACCGCTTGACCTGGTTCACCTGGTCGGCCTGGTGGACCCATCATTCCAACCTCTCCTCGAAGTCCAGATTCACCCCTTGCGCCTTTTACGCCTGGTAAACCCAGCGGACCTTGTGCGCCTACTTCGCCCGGTACTCCTTGTGGTCCCGCATTACCTTGCTCACCCTTTAGCCCCATTATTCCACGTTCTCCTTTTCCTCCGGGTAAACCCGCCAAACCTTGCGGACCTGGGAAGCCTTGTAAACCTTGTTGTCCCGGGGCTCCTCTCTCTCCAGGTGAACCTGATGCACCCGGTTCTCCAGGAATACCAGGTGATCCTGGTTCACCTCGTTCAGCCGGCTCTCCAGGTGGACCTGGCGGCCCAAGTAAGCCCTGTGGACCTCGTTCACCAATGCGTCCTGGCGGTCCCTCGGGACCTGTAAGTCCAGGACTTCCACGTTCTCCTTTTTCTCCTGATTGTCCAGTAGCTCCCCGCATACCGGGAAGACCAATCATTCCCGGTGATCCTTGATGTCCTTTCATCCCTGGTCGGCCTGGTACACCCTATTAAGTAACAGATTGCAATTATCATACGTGACTAAATAATGTATATGCATTTTACAGGTGATCCATCATTGCCTGGTGAGCCAGCTTCTCCTCTGAGGCCCATTGGACCTGGTAAGCCGACTGGCCCCCTTTCTCCAGGAAAACCTCGTTCACCTCTATTTCCAGCAGGTCCCACTGGCCCTGGTGGTCCGGGCGGTCCATTTTGTCCATCTTTTCCAGCAGCACCTGGATTTCCTGCTCCACCAGGTAAACCCTGAAAACAATTTCGGAAGCTAGAACAATATCTATGAACACGGAAATAACATGCATACTTGGAAACCTCGTGGTCCAGGGGGTCCAGGTTCACCCCTTCCTCCATCATGCCCAGGAGGTCCAGGTGGTCCTTGTGCTCCTGGTAACCCATCTTTGCCTGCATCGCCGCGTGGTCCTTGTGGGCCCATTGGCCCAGCTTCCCCGTCCTTTCCCGCCTCACCCGGAAACCCTTTATCACCAGGAATGCCGATAGGGCCCGGTAATCCTTGTAAACCTTGCGGCCCCTGTTCCCCAGGCTTTCCATCAGCACCAGGAATACCCCGCTCACCTGGTCCTCCAGTCCTACCGGGAGGCCCTAATTTTCCTGGAAGTCCTCGCAACCCTTGCACTCCCGGTGGTCCAGGTAATCCAATATCACCAGTGTTGCCTTTGATGCCTTGTGGTCCTTGTGGACCCCTATCTCCTGATGAACCTTTTATTCCTGGAGCACCATCAGGACCTGCCAAACCCAATGCACCCGGAGAACCTCGTTCTCCTTGTGGCCCAGCCGGTCCAGTTGGTCCGCGCATACCACGTTTACCTCGCTTTCCTTCAGGTCCGGGCTGGCCAGGTAAACCACGTGGTCCGGGCGTCCCACCTTCTCCTTTATTTCCTTGATCTCCTTTAAATCCACGTTCGCCTGATGTACCTTGCATTCCTTTGATTCCTGGCTCTCCTGGGCTACCATTTAAACCTGGTGGCCCACGACTTCCTGGGAATCCTTGCGGTCCAGCTATGCCTGGCGCTCCAGGACTACCCTTTTCCCCAGGAATACCGTCTCGTCCTGCCAAACCCGTAGTTCCTGGTTCACCGACAGGTCCTGGTCTCCCAGACTCACCACGTGGTCCTTGTAATCCTTGTGAACCTTTAGGACCTTGCGCACCCATATCTCCTTTCGCTCCTGGACTACCAGGAAAACCGGGTGGACCAGATTTACCAGCAGGTCCGGGTTGGCCGGGTGGTCCGGCAATACCATCCATGCCTCTTATGCCAGGAGATCCCGGTGCTCCTTCACGACCGCGTTCACCACGTGCTCCTGGTGGCCCCTGAAAAGTGGTGCTTTAAGTATTTGCGAGTATATTTTTTCGGAAAAAAACTTACTGTTGGACCGATTGGGCCCATAGGACCCATTAAACCGGTTGCACCTTTCTCACCTGGTGCTCCAGATTCCCCTTTAGCTCCATCTAATCCTGGGAATCCACGATGACCTTTGGCTCCTGGTAAGCCAGGCATGCCTGGCAATCCACGAGGGCCAGGTGCTCCAGCAGCTCCAGCTGCGCCTGCTTCTCCATCTTCGCCAGCTTCACCATCCTTTCCTGGTGGTCCAGGAAGACCTCTAGGCCCGGGTGGACCCATAGGTCCCGGTAATCCAGATTCACCAGCCTCTCCTCGTACCCCTTGGAATCCTTGTGGTCCTAATGATCCTGCCGGTCCTGGTGGACCTCGTGCACCGACTGGTCCTACTTGTGCCTGTAAATATTGGAATTGTTCTGGAAGGAATGTAGGGCCAGAAGGTCCTTTATCGGAGCTTGACAAAACATCTGCCAGTTGGTGTGTGTAATAACTCATATCTGGAGGTGGGCCTGGCGGACCAGGGACGCCAGGAACTCCGGGAACCCCTGGAGTCCCAGGCTCACCTACATATCCTGGTTGCCCATGCTCGCCTGGATAACCCGGCTCGCCTCTAGGTCCAAGTGCTGCAGCTGCTATATCGTAATCTGTAATAACGGGAGGCACTGGTCTAGATGTGGTAGTTTTCGGTGGTGCCTGTGCTGGTCGACATTTACTGTCATCACAGTTCACCTTTCCCTCTACGCAACGACACTCGACGCAATTACGGAGTCCAGTTTGGAACACGTCGTTGTTACGATAAAATTTTCCATTGTATTGGCAAGTGAATGGAGCTATGGAGTTAACCTTTAGATTGGGAAAAACTGAAGCTAAACTACTTTGCGATACAATACATACCTACAATGTTGTTTGATTCGGGTGCAGCTGCGTTTGTTCCGGTTCGCGGTGGCACTAAAATGTAAATATTTATTATTTTGAGTGAATCTCATCATTGTTGAGACATATGTACCTGTAGGACGTTCGTCTTCGGGCTGGGGAAATATTTCTGTAGTTGTTTCCGGAGTGGGTTTCGTTGCTGAAAATAATTATGTATCTACAGTCATATCTGTATATAAAATATAAAATACAAAATAAAGAATATTTTTATTATTTCTCTAATATAAACAAGGATGTTTGGGAAAAAAATCAAACCTAAATTCACAATTGAAACAAATTACTTTCGTTCATAGAATTTATTAATCGAATAAATGCTTTGAATTCCAAAACTAGCGCCATTTGAGTATCTTGTAAAATTGACCTGAATCTGGACAGCATTAATCAATATATATTGTATCAATTTGATTTTCTACAATTGAATTGAATTGGTACGAACGGGAATGTTATGATGGATATTGAAGTATCTTACGCGTATGAATATTGATCATTGTAGTGGTGTCGATAGTGATGATAATGCTTCCATTCACTCAAATTCCGATACCACACTGTACTGTTTTTCTATTGACCTAGGCAAACAGGCCTTTTAATCGGCCAATTAAAATCTATTAAAGTGCGTTCATCATATTGACACATGCTGATCGCACTCTTTGTATGAGTTGCAGATGTTAATTTGAGCAGAGTATAGTTTTAATGGCCTGGAACAAGTGTTGGAGTGATGAGTTTAGTGGTGCCTCGAATCGGATCATATTTTATGTATGTTGATGATCGTACATTGTTCTGTGACATATTGTTGAAAATATTTAACTTTTTTCAGCAAAAAAGGTTTGTAAAAAACATACTTAAAGCATTAATTTTGAAATAATGGGTCGTTGCAAACTCTATAAATCCTTATTTTTCAGCTACTAACTGTCGGTGAAACACCCATCAGGCGATTTCTTTTAAAGATTTTTTTTAATTCAATTATCTCATATAACACGAATATTCCAATTAGTGTACAGATGTAAAGTACTCTATAAGATGCTACAGATAAAGTAAGTTTAATAAGTAAAGTAATAACAAAAACGAAAGTTTATATTTTTTTAATAAAAATTCGTTAAAAAAATGGAAGATTTAGTAAAAAAGCGAAAAAAATACAACAGTTTTGATTACGAACTCACAGAAAACGATAAAACTTAAGTTTAAGAATATTTTTGAATTTAGTAAGTTTCTGCACTAAAGAACCAATATCAAGGTTGTAATGCACTCTTAAAATGTGCAAAAGCGGCGAATAAAAGTGTGCATCTTTGCACGCGGAAAGCACATTACAATGGTCGTGGCTCTATTGGAGCGTTGTGCCTCACGAACAGAGGAAATATTAGCACAAAATGTGATGGTGACGCAGTTTGAAGAGAGGACACTCATCAAGCAACACTCTGCGAGATTCTAAGGTCGGCATTTTTAATAAGTTCACTACATGCAACATAGCAGAAATTAAATTTGAAAAGCAAGGATCGGATTCTAAGGAATCTATAAGATACCTGTAATGAGGACACCTTACTTGACAATAATATTCAAGATGTTGCGAACAAAAGATAAAAAAAAGATTCACAGAAGTTGAAATATTTTTAAAAGGATTTGGGGATCTGAGAACAAAACCTGGTATACGAGACTCTGTGGTGAAAATGCTAGTACTGGTCAAATCTAAGCTTAGTGCTGAATATGACGCTAAAATCTTTGAAGTTTTCGACTACACCAAGAGGTGATCCAGAAATGCGATAAGGGAACACAAAAGGGGATTTTCCACAGGTATAAGACATCTGATGACATTTCGAGACACTTAGAGCAAGATAATTTTTGGTACACTTGATACTGAATGCAATTAAATCATTTTGCAGTTGCTCGCAATCTTATTGCGAGCCAATTACTCTAAACATCTTGAAGTCATCAGGATAGAAAAGCTAAGATGCTAATAAAAGCTAATAAAAAGTAGAAAGAGAATGAGGCCAAGAATGGAACCTTGCGGAACTCCAGAGATTGAATGAAATGGAGATGATGAGCAGAAATTGACAATGACTACGAAGTCGCGATCATGTAAGGAGGAAGAAAACCAGAAAAAAGGAAGTTAGAAAATGACTAGCCTTCCAGCTTCAAGAGCAGTAGCTCATGGTCAATAGAATCGAAAGCTTTAGGTAAATTGATGTCTAAAACATCTACTTGTTTTCGTTGGTACAAAACAGACGGAATTGTATTTTTGAACGTCAAAAGATGAGAGAGTAGACCTTCCTTTAACAAACCTATGCTGCTCTTGAGCTAGGAAGAGCTGGACTTGGGGATAAAGATTGTTATACATTTGAAAAGCTTATTAAAGCATGAAAAAAGGGATATAGAACCATAATTGAAAATACAAGTACGATCATCCGACTTGTGTATCGGGGTAATATTTGCAATTTTTCATTGCGCAGTAAAAACTGCAGTGTGAAGACTATACCTAAAAATGATGGATAATGGAACACGTAAGGAAAAGGAGTGAGATTTCATCAGGACATTGGGAATACCATGATAGCCACAACTACTACTCGTCGGATATTTTCAAATTGTTTTTGCTTCGTCCTAATGTTCCTTTCGAGGAACTAAGTATCTGTACGCGACTTTTTTTTCTAGTACTTCCTGCAATTCGTCGTCAACCTATCATTTCTTTTGCACCGACCCAATCACTTTTTCTCCTCGAAACCGTTATCCTCATTTCATCCATACCTTATCTCCCAGTGTGGCAGGAGCGTACTACAAGAACATGAACGTTTCAGAAAGACATGAACATGAATATTAAAAGCCAATTTTTGATTAAAGGTTGAAAAATCTCATTTAGAGAAGACAAAATTACATAAAGAAATAGAGAACGATAAGCCAAAGAGAGCGACAAAACAGGTACTGTTTATTAAGAAAGCTGAAATCCAGGAAGCAAGAGCTCACAAATGCCACAATGTTTTAGTTTGTAAAGAAGTAGCTAACTATTAACAAAGTCGAAAGTATTCGAAAAATTTATATAGATGACATCAACTTGATAGTTGTTGTGAATGGTACACCGACATTTTTCCAAAGACATGGTGCTGAGCTATGGTGATTCTATTAAATGCAAAACATTCAAAAAATTTATAAAAGGAAGGTAAAATTGAGATGAGGCGATGATTCAAAGCAAGATTGCACTCGCCAGATAAGAAAATGGAAATAATGTTTGATAGTTTCAAGATCATTTTTACATTTTTTCATCAAAAAAGATCTTTGAAGATAAAGAGATGCAGCAACTCTCTACACTCTTCACGAAATGGTGGAAAATATTAACTGTGGTAAAATCGAAATGAAGTAGTAGTTCATCGAACAGTTTACAATATTTTCGATTATGGTGACATATAACGCGACTAGAACTGCTACAGCTTAAACAATATGTTTAAAAAGTAAAAAAAACTATGTAAATCGCGCATGGGGAAGTTAAACTATTTGTCAAAATTCACTTCCAAAAAAACCTCAAAACATCAAGATAAATAATGTTTTTCGGCACCGACAATCGAAATTATGTTAAAACCAACTATCCAAAGCTGGAGTTATAATTAAAAAGTAAAGTAATACCACGACAACCCTTAGAGAGTCTCAGGTTTGAAGCTGATATCACAAAGTTACAATCAATATGAATAAGATTGTGGAGTTATTAGTTCCAGGAATCATTTTACCCCTGATTAACTCAAGTACCTATTCAGAGCTAGGTGAACTCCAAGCTCGGTGCGCGGTTCTTCGTCTGAACCTGAATTCGAACCAAAGAACTAATTATGGTAATTTAATTAAAGTGAGTGAAATTATATTGGCCCCCATTACTCTCGACCATGTTAACCTTTCTATTTCCTTTCGAAATAGCAGACTAATCTTCATAAAAAAATGTCTTGTACATAAAAAAAATTGTTAATCTAATCCTCTCGTGAACTCGCAATCTACTTACCATCACCGTTACCATTCTCTTCGTAATCGTTTTTTATATCATATTCTGTTCCGCCATATTCGTTATAGTCATAAATATCCTCAGCCGGTGTATCAGCTTGCGGTCTGTTTAATAATTTTGTGTTTCGGTGTGATGTTTTTGCTCTAACATTTTTTATACGTTTATCTTGCACTTCGCCACTCGCAATTAGAACAATTGTACATAGTACAAACACAACTAGAAACAAGTGTTTTATCCTCATGTTTTAAGGGTTTTCTGTAAATGACGATTGTTAATGGTATCAAAATGAATTTACGTTTGACCTAGTTTGGCATGAGTTTTCTAAACTATTTTTCTGGTTATTTTCATTAAATTCAAAGCAATGTCAATATTTTTACGAAAACTTCCGAAAATAGTTTCTGATTGGCAATATAATGTCCCTGATATTTGGCTCTTCTGCCCCAAATTCCGGTCTTTTTAATGAACTAATGATAAGAAGGGTTATCAAAATTTTCTTCAACTACAATACGATTGGGTCATGATTCAAATTATTTGTTGAATGGTTCCTAATGCAGTCAAATCATTCAGAAATTGTGCCAAACGTTTCATCCATTTTGAGACCACGTTATCTGGAATTCGGCTCCGTAGCCGTCGCTTATTAGAATTATTTCGTCTAAGTATGTTCTAATCCGTGAAAGAAATAATCCAACTTTTCCCATTTCAGTATACAAAGTTCAAGAGATTATATGTGCGATTCACAATTTTCCTGTAAACAGGTTTAACACTAAAAATAAAACTTAGGCACTATATTCTGCAAACAATGCTACTATATTGTTAAAAGTATCACAAAATTAGATGGTGGTTCAGCACTATAACTTTCTTGTATAAATTCCAAATTGAAACGAAATTTACATTTGTATTTTCGCGAAAGGTCTAGGACCTCACCGAAATCAACGTGTTCACTATGGTCTTTTTCACTTCGAATCCTCCCGTTATTGGGAAAACGGATCACTAACTACGATTCGGCCACACTCGTTCGAATTCTAACGTATCTTTCCATTTTGGTGATCGCGTACTAAATGACTCCGTTTCTAACGACGGAAGTCTTTATATAAACTTAATCAATGTTCTTCAATGTTCGAATTGAAAAGCCAAAGAATTGATTAAAAAATATTGTAGCATCTTGGAGCAATAGCTTATTGCCAGCTGATAAAAAATCGTTCTCTATTAGATTGTCCAGTGAGATGAATCTATGCGTATTCAGTCGGACAATTTTAATAGCATATCAAGGCACTATAGAGATTGAATGCGTGGTACATGTATTGGGGGCATACAAATTATTTGATATTGAAAACATCTGAATTTGTAGCTCCGTTTGATTCAACTCAGTTAGTCATTTTAACCAAGTAAGCTTTACCAATCTTCTAAGTGCAGCTTGTATTCTTCAATGCTATTAAATGACAAATTAAGTGCAACAGATTACGCGATAGATGGGCATTTGCGCCGGCTTGATTCGATTGGTGATTTAGGTTATTAGTGCCATGTAAATATAGTGGTGGAACTGAAAATTTTATTTATAAATTGTACTTGGTATCTGATCAAGCATCTTAAAAGATATTTCGTAGAACCAAATGATTTAATTAATATTCAAGTAAAGTTGCGAATTTGTGTAGCAGCGATGCCTTGCTTGTTCGCTGCAAATGATTTGGGAGGTTTTATGCTTTCGAAATTGTATAAAAATTATCACTAATCTCAACACTAGTATTTCATCAAGGGCTCAGTTTCATCGGAGTTGACCTACGTTTGCTTTTCTAACCAAAAGTCTCTAGTTTGCTACGCATACTTGCCTGATAGTTATTTTAGCAATCATAATTTTCTTGTGTAAGCGTAGAGAATTCAGAGTAATAAAGTAAAGTATTCCCACTATCATCGTTTCGGGTGCGGAAGAGACTCCATTTCATAGAGACTTCATTCACAATCAAAATATAAGAAAGTGGAGTAAAAAGTTCAACGAATCACTCTGCACGCGTTTTGATTCAAATAGCTACTGACAGGCTTACTCAAGGCTCGGTGTGTGACCCTAGTCGAATTCGGTCCAAGGACCACACTCATTACCAGTCGGTTCTTTGCCAATGACTAATTGCATGCCTCAACGATTTACTTAACGTTGTAATGAAACGATGGGGTAAAGAAAATAAAAGAAAAATTACAGCTTTTATATTTATATCCTAAAGGTCTTCAGATCTCTTTCTCCGGTGCGTTACAACAAAAAATGCTGCCGCATAAGACGATGTGGCTATCAATATAGAAAAAACTAGCAACCTTGAAAGTATCTTCTAACCATATTCACAAGTAATCAATAATAATAGCCAAGCAAATTCACCTGGAATAGTTAGATCAATAACTGGATGGCACGTATAAAATGAGACCTCACTCTGTGATTACCACCACTTAGTGTTTTTTTCCGCCACGAGAAAACCCAAGTAACACTGATTGGGCTAAGTTCAAGTGATTTTTTTTTGGAAACAAAACATGTTCCAGTGGTAAAATAAGGTCGCCGACGTCTATAGAATCGGCTAACAATGAAGAGGCCTGCCCGATTAGCAAAAGCAGATGCAGCTAGATGGTTCTTGGTAGAATCAAAACGTGCACAAGCTCAGGAAAAAAAAGTAGGCAACTCCTCAATCGAGCGTGTAAGAGCAAAATAGAGAATGTCTGCATTGTCTACAAAATCTCACAAAGAACTTATAAAAATCTGGCGAGGATCTCTCACAGAAAATAATTCAGAATCTCACAAAAAACTTATAATAACAATCGGACGAGGACCTCTCAGAGAAAATAATTCAGATCGTTCTGTGAGAGGCTGGAAAGTTCAAAAGGGACTTCAAGTCTATGTAAAGTCCTAAAAAATTCCGATCAGCTAAGCCGGACTCTTTGAAAAGAAGGCTCTACTGACTTTTCTTGGGAAACACTTCCCAAGCGCTCGGTGACTGAAATGAAGCGAATTCAAATGACTCCTAGTACTTTTTCTGGGTCTTTTGTACCTCCTCAGCGCTATGGCCTATAGAATATCGAGACTCCTTACGAACTTACACGGTGAGGCACTCGAACTGCAACTTTTCAAAACGCTATGTTCGAAGAAGAACATTAGTATTAAAATCACTTTGGCCAAAAATTCATATTTTTATATCTATTTATATATATATATATATATATATATATATATATATATATATATATATATATATATATATATATATATATATATATATATATATATATATATATATATATATATATCATCAAAAAATAGAATAGTGCCAGGTCTCACAAAAAGTTAATAATCTTTAACCCTTTGGCGCCGGCGGCCATTTTAGTGATATTTTTAATATACCTATTATTCCGTACACAAATAATTTTTGCAAAAATAAAGTTGACGAAATAAATTTCGATTGTGTTTTACCGTCACCGATGGCGGATGTGTGATGTGAGTGTTTTTCCAAATAAAATATTGTGTTGGGGCTGTTCCCCATGTGTGTTTTAATTCTTTCTTTTCAATCAATAATTTTGTTTTCTATGCTATCTAATTTTGACAATTTGATAAATTTACTTTGAGGCAGCCATTTCCTTGAAATTCCCGCGATCGGGCATCATGCTTACATGCCTCCTTAAGTATTGATGATGGCGCCATGCATGTAAAGTTGGATCTGGTGGCGGTGGCCAGCAAGTTCTTGAAACCGTTGGCGATGCTGTGTGGAGCCAAAGCGATAGCTGGGTATCCAATTTGCAAGCACATAGTAGCCAAGTTTGCTACGCTATTTTGGAATAAGACGCGTAGATCATCTGGCTTGATGTCAAGGATTTCTGGTGAGAAGATTGAGCCAGAGTCGTAAACTTGTTCGATGACCAGTCCGCATGAGAACGGGGAGATGTTCCACATGTTGAGCAGCGTAGCCTCTGAAGTGCCGATGTTGATGAAGACTATGATGTCAGACCTCGAGGCAGCTAGCTGATGCGCTGCAGCATGTAGGCGACGCGACGGTTGTCCTTTATTGGGTGCGCTGCAGCATGTAGGCAAGGCGACGGTTGTCCTTAATCGAGTGCGCTGCAGCATGTAGGCGAGGCGACGGTTGTCCGTAATCGAGTGCGCTGCAGCATGTAGGCGAGGTGACGGTTGCCCATTTGTCGGGTGCGCTGCTCTGATCGGGCGGCTTCGGTTAGGCTACTCCACTACTCCACTTGTCTGCTCCAGTAAGATATAAGGCGTACGTGCCTTTTCGGGGTCACCAATTATAGGAAGTGTATATTTCTTCCTAATGTAAAATAAATAAAATGGTATGTGAATATAAAATATTATTTAATGCTTTCAATATAAAAGGAGAATACTTACTAAACTTACATTCTAAATACATTAAAAAAGAAAACTTTCTTAGCCTACTTTGAATTTATTAAATTTTGATGTTTGTTTAACTGTAAGGTGTTTGTGGATTGTGGATGTGTATTAATGTTGTGTATTTGGTGTTCCCACAGTGTTATAAATGCGAATCGGATAATGTTTTGGAATTTTTTAAGCCCATGTGTGCGGTGGGTGCCTAAAAAAGAACGCGAAAACTTGAAAATTTTTAAATTGCGATAACTTTTGACAGCGCTATTCAATCATTACGAAATTTTCAGGACATATTAATATTAGTTAGTTGTAGATTTATGTAGCTTTTAATGAGCGTGCTGGCAACCCTGTAGCTAAAGCAGGCACTGAAAATGAAAACCTCCAAATCATCGTCTCTCTTGAAAAAATGCTGTTTCTTCAAAGAAAGCCACTCATATGTAAATCTTGTGCTTTGTTTACATAGACAAAAAATAAAATTGGATAGGTATAACGGGCACGCCTGGTAACCCTTACCCAATTTACCTATATTTTTAATATCAAAAACTTCTGTTCACGGAAACTCACGATCCAATAAGCAGAATTAATTGAAATTTGCAGAATGTATTGGTCTTAAATAGGACCAGGTCTGATAGAAGTGATTTTGAAATGCGGGCGATTCTGTGCCAGTGGTGCCATCTTGAAAAATCACTAAAAAAGATAACTGCTTTTAGCCCTATAAATTCTGATTGAATCGTTTGATTTTGACGAAATTCACACAGTAGCTGAACCTTACTTCAAACCACGTTAGTTGAAAAATTTGGTCGGAGGTGCCAGCTATGATAATTTTGGTGTCTTAAATTTGAAAAATAAAAATATGGAAGTGAAAACATTCAAACCACCGAATATCCTAAAAAATGTCCGTTTCTTACAATAAAACCAATCTGTATACAAATCTTATGCTTTATTTACACGTTCAAAGTAAAACTTTGGAAATTTCATGTCGGACCAGAACGGTAACCCTTTCCCAGCTAACCTATATTTTTAGCAACAAAAACTTATGTTCACGGGAACTCACGAATCAATAATCAGATACAATTGAAATTTACAGAATGCATTGGAATTAAGTAGGACCAGGTCTGATCGAAGCGATTTTGAATTGTAGGCAACTCTGTGCCAGTGGTGCCATCTTGAAAAATTACAAAGAAAAAAAAATGCTTTTTGCCCTATGAAATGTGAATAAGTTACCAGATTTTCATGAAATTGACACAGTAGCTGAACCTTACTTTAAACTCTGTTTGATAGAAATTTGGTTGAAAAATTCGATTGGTGCTGCCAGCTATGGTAATTTTTGTGTCTTTGATTTTGAAAATTCGCTCAGGAAAATGAAACTTTTTGCCCTATAACTTCCAGTGCAGTCATGCAATCAATACGAATTTCATACAATTAATGGAACCTATTTTAAGCATACTTCAGGCCAAATTTGGTTGAAAAGCCACGATAGGGTTGCCAGCTATTGTTGGTTTTGTGTTTGTTTGCAATATCTTTATTAAGCGGTTTTATCGTAGAATTTTCAAATGGTTATGATATTGTAGTGACAATAAACAGCAAATATTAAGCTTTCGATTATTTGAAAAAAACTTGCTGCAGGTAACCCTAAATTTCTTTATTCTCCTATAACTTCGAATGTAATATAACAACGTGAAGCAGATGTGATATATTCTTGGCTTTGATACTGGCGAAAGGTTGCCAGCACGAGTCGGTTGTGCGTCTTTTGTATCAATAAATGCTTACAGTTAGTATACATACCGGAAACATTTACAATGAAAATAAATAACCGATGTTTCAATTCCCAAAGTTCTGCGAATTTTTCGGATCGCATCCCCAAACACCAACTTCAGTTACAGTGCTGCAGGCACTGAGCATTTTCTTCATTGATGTTATATGAGATGCTGCTTTCAAAATTTTGTGAAATAAGCAACTGATGACGAATATAATTAACAAGTGTTTTGCTCTCATAAACGTTGAAATTCATGCCAGTGGTAATATCTGAAACCTTCCACCATATGAGTTACAATGCATTCTTGAGACCAAAGTAAAACGTGGCGTTTGAAACAGTTTGGCCGTAATAAGCAACTCATGTGGTGGAATATGCACTCAAAACCTGCACGATTCTTCTACTGTTCTTCGAACATTAGTATTTCTAGCGGTTCAGGTGCGCTAGTTTTTTTTTATTTTGTTCATGAATTTTATTGAAAAAAGTCAAAAATGTCAGAAAATGCATTAAATTTAAGAATTTATTCCAAACGTTCGATATAGCCGCCTTTGGCGCTGGCTATAGCCTTAAGTCGGTCAATAAAAGTATCGCATGCTGCCCGCAACTGGCTCTGCGGTATTTTGGCCCATTCCCGGCGAAGCGCTTGCTTGAGATAATTAACACTTTGGTATTTTTTAGTGCCAAATTGCTCTTGAAAATACCCTAAACAGAAAATTTCAACGGATTGGCATCCAGAGAATTTGGCATCCATTGTCATAATAAAATGAAGCACGGCTTTTTTAGCCATTTTTGGGTGGTGTGTGCTTTGTGCGATAGTGCTGAGTCCTGTTGGAATGTCCAGCGTCTGGAATGTCTGAATATTAAAATCATAGCATTCATCTTTTGAATAAATTTGTTGTAAAAATATTCGATTTTTTTTTCAAATACAGCTCATTCTTAGATTAAGTAACTGTACAGCTAGAAAAAGTGATTTTTGAATCTATCGTTGAACTAGAAAAAAAAACAATTTTTTTGTCGCAGTTTTAATCAGCCGGTAAAATGTTTGATGTCTGCTAATTAAATTTAAAGAAAAGCCCCTTTCAATAGCTTTTTCTATATCTTAAAACATGCTTTTCCTCATCGAATAAATCTTTCGGAATCTAGCCCCTTAGTGTACCGTTATTTGGGTCGTGTTTAGCAAAGTTTGAAAACATCCCATCTTTAACGTAACGTTAATAAGATATTCTCTCAGGGGCGGATTTGCCACTAGGCCCGGGCCTAGGGCGGCGAATTTCAGGGACGGCAAATTTTAGATTTTTTTTGGGCGGCCACTTTTCGATTTTTTCTGTGGCGGCAACTTTTTTTCTGTCATATGTATCTGAGTTGAATGAACTAACACCTCAAGCCAACCGAATTCTCTAAAAAATCAATGCACGCGAAAATTCACCTCCGATGATTTTTTTCGGATATTGAAAAGTTTGACTTATAATAAATATCCAAATACGATCACGGTTAAGGATCAAAGAAACTCAAAAATACCTAAAATGTACCTAGAAAGTATCTGAAAATACCAAAAACGAGCCTAAAAACACCTAAAAAGGTCCAAAAAAAGAATCCAAATAATACCTTTTCAATTTACGAAAAGCTTATCAGAGATAAATATTTGCGTGCGTTGATTTTTCAGAGAATTTTTTTATTATTATGGTACAGGGTATACCAACTACATGCGATTCTCTCTTTATTTTTGACGTGTTCTTTCAAATTGTACTACATTATTGAAATTAATTTCTATAAAAAAATGAAATTTAGAACATCACAGGTCAAAATATCTCGTGTTCATCCTTAATTAATAACATGTAGATTAATTTACATTAGTCGAGTTCATAGTTGATCTCCAGTCAAGTGCGGAAGCAAACTTTGAACTTAATTACAAAAAATATATGAGTGAAGACGTTGGAATTATATGCGATGTAAAAGTGTATACGGTTTTCGACTGTTGAAAATTGGTACGTTTGGATTTTTTTCAGGTTCTTTACCGTGTGTGTATTTTAATAATTATTTGTGTGGCAAGGGCGCAATAATAGGGAACTTTTACGAACGAACCGGTGCCGATTTTATTCTGATATTCCTTTTTTGTGAACTCGAGCGCCACGAAAAACAACGAAATATTCTATAAAATCGGAAAAAATCGCGCATTGTTACATATAATATAATTCACGAAAAGGGCGGCAAATATTTCTGAGGCCTAGGGCGGCAAAATGGTCAAATCCGCCCCTGTATACTCTTAAAGACTTTCGTTTCATTTGCAAATAGGTAATAATCCTTTTTATTGTACGAGGGTTGATCAATAAGTAATGATAATCGGTTATTTCCAGTTCGGATAAAATTAAAAAAAAAAAAAAATTTTCTACCACATATACTCACTAAGTCAACATAGAAAAAACATATAAATATGTTTGCTTCGTATGATTCCAGGAAGGTACATTCATTTGAATACAAACAGTCGAAGAGAGAATACCAAAATCAAGATAAACGAAATTGCAGCTGTCATTAAGTACCACTGTTTGAAAAAATTGTCTACCAGATACATATACGGCGACATGGTGGAAACATAAGGGGACTCTGTTCCTCCATATTCCACCGGTGCACGCTGAGCGAAAGAGTTTAAGCTGGGAAGAACATCCAATGAAGGCGAACACTGCGCAGGATGTCCAACCATGTCCCCCACTGAAGACAATGTAAAAAAAATCAAAGATGTCATGTTGGTAGATCGAAGAGTGGCCATCAGGCAAGAAGCTGAGGTCACAGGGATCTCGAATAGCAGTGTTCAAAGAATCGTTACCCACGAATTACATATGAAGAAGGTCTCTGCGCGTTGGGGGCCGAGAATGTTAACTGCCTAGCAAAAGAAGAAACTAGTCGACATTTCGAGAGTGAATCTCAAAAAGTTCCAAGCAGATCAGGAGATTTTTTTGATACGTTTCGTGATCATGGATGAGATTTGAATCTACCATTTCGGTCCAGAAAACAAACAGCAATCCATGACGTGAAAGCAACCCTCTTCACCATCGCCGAAGGAATTCAAAGTATTAAGCTCGGCGGGGAAGGTTATGCATGAGTTATTTTGGGACCCTGAGGGGCGGAATATTTGGAAAAGAGAGCCACTATATCAGGCTCTTACTACGCCGACCAAATAAGAAGATTGCGAGAGGCAATGATGGAAAAAGACGCAGCAATATGCGAGCCGGAATTCTGTTCCATCAAGATAATGCACCGCTTCACAAGGCTGCAGTTTCGATGGCTGCAGTTTAAAAAACAGGATTTGAAGTTTTACATCTTTTCTCGGAAAACTTCCTTTACATCATCTAGTGACTTTTACATCTTTCCTCGGCTCAAGAAACACCTTCGGCGTAAGAAATTTGAAGATGATAGCGAAGTGATGGCCGCTTTTGAGGCATTCTGGGAGAGTCAAGACAAATAATTTTTTTCTAAGGGTATCCTGAGTTTCAAAAAAATATGGACTAAATGTATTAACTTGTTAAGAAACTATGCTGAAAAATAAATATAGCTTTTAAGTTTAATCACCATGATTTATATTAATTATCATTACTTATTGATCAACCCTCGTATTTTTAAGTTATTTACGCATAGTAGAAGGTTCAAGAGACTACTGGCAAAAACGTGTGTCTAAAAAGTAACATAAAAAAGTAGTATTTTCTAGATCAAATCACTTTGAGTTTGATATGTCAAACAAAATGCAAGCCAGTTGAAAAAATATTTTTTTCGAAAGTTTTCCAAAAGTTCGTAACAATGCAGTCTTCTTTCTGATCATTACTATCGATTGACGCAGAAAAAGTATTGGAAAATTTAAGTTCTTCGTATGAGAAAACGCCTAATATGCAATGTTACGACCGGAATTAATCCCTCCAAAAATTAAATGACCTAACTCGGTGGCTATATTAAGGCATAACTGTTCTTTACTTCAAAATGCATAAAAAACATCGAAAGGCGGGAAAGTTAAACAAGCGGCGTAAAATAACCGATCAGAAAATATACCTACTCTTTAAACTAATATTTAGTATTTTGTCAGCGTTGCCTGCTCGTAAATAAATCTTCAGATTTATTTACGAGCAGCAAAATTGCACAGACGGTAATAAATATTTGATTTTATTCACAAAGCAGCAGCTCTAATGTGCTAGAATTTTATTTAACTTAAATCTAACCTTATAAAAAGTCACGTTTTAAACGGTGGTTGCAGTCTTCCCCACAGTCTAAAAGTAAAATTAAAAATATTAAAATGTAAAATATAAAAGCTTTTCTCGGACAAAGAAAAAACCTTTAAGTGTTTTACAATAGTATTTGTTAAAGTCAACAATACTACTGAAAACTCGTAAATTTTCAAAATTTATATCACAACACCGAACATATTTGTACGATAACCCAAAACTCGAGGTCGAATTGCGTGTTGATTAAATTTCAACAAATCCCACTTTTCGGGTCACAATTATTATAATTTCCTGATAGTTTTTGTTCGAATATGAAAAAGTACTTCGGAAGTCCAATCTTAGCAAAAAAGCGTGTTGTTATCAGAGACATAAATTGTGCAATAATTAAATGGTATTTGTATGGATTTAATTTTATAAATAAGCATGCAAGTGAAAGCTAATGCTTCTGAAGAATATATAAAATTATGCTTTCTACTGATGTGTTGTTCGTGTTTCGCAATATTCAATTTGCGCAGATAAATATATGACCAGAGATAATACATTGTAGGTATATTTATGTTCGAGAGGACCCAGTTCAATGATACCGTGCTTGGTAAAAATCAACGGATAATCTAAAGCGTTATAGTGTTTTTGATAATTTTCTTATCAATTTAGCTGCTCCAAAAATATTTTTGCTTAGAATGAATAGTGTTTTACTAAACTGTAAGTTTTTTTGCAAAGGAAGCGCGGATTGTGCCTATTTGTGATAGTAATTAATTGTTCTTTGTACTTTGTGAATAAAATTTATATTTAAATCAATGAAAACAAAAGTTTATTGACCAGAAGCAATCATACTAGTAAATTCTCGTTTTTAAAAATCACATTCAGATTTCAATGTATACAAAGTCATCTACCTTGTCATGCAA
Organism: Nemotelus nigrinus; assembly: GCA_947369275.1. Classification (NCBI taxonomy): domain Eukaryota; kingdom Metazoa; phylum Arthropoda; class Insecta; order Diptera; family Stratiomyidae; genus Nemotelus; species Nemotelus nigrinus. The sequence continues at coordinate 40,395,673 of OX376373.1, read as the reverse complement.
GATGACCTTTTTCAATACCGATGTCTTTGAAAAATGTAATACTGTTAAATAAATTTCATAGCATTTAGGTTGATATTTAGGTAATTGAATCTAATTATATTGTTGAAAAAAAATCGAATCTATTAAATTAAATTTTCTTCTACATAAATTATCATTAGTGAAGAGAAAGTGTATTTAATATATTTATTTCTACGAAATAAATCTAATAGCTTGTTAAAAGTAAAACATTTCTCATTCCCATCAAGTGGAAAAAACTTAATATAATTTATTTTATTTTAGAGCGGATGAATTCGATAAGTACCGGATTGATGAAGAGGCCTCAATAACTTTTTGTTTGCGAGAATTTCGTGCTTTGTTAGGATTTGCTGAGTCAATTAATATGGATTTAACTTTACATTTTGAGAATGCTGGCAGGTAATATAACATTTATTCTTTCGTCTCTAATTTGTCCTATTCTAAAATATTCAAAAAAGTAACACGAAAACAAAGTACCCAATTTCCTTCTTAAAATTCTTTCCGTTAAGTTCGTCTCGGTTGAAAAGCTCTCCTTGAAACTATAATATCGGAATATTTCGATTTTGGTTTAAGACCTGCAATCGCCAAACTTTTTAGTAAAAACCCTAAACTATGCTTAGCAGAAAAAGTTTATTGAGAATCGTATAGTGGAAGACGCTGATTCGGTAGACATGAAATTACATGCATATAGCTCTTCAACTTAGTAGATAATTTAGCTTAATATAGCTGCCAGACCTTAAAGAAGTAATAAAAAATTGTAATTCGTTTTAACCGATTGTCTTTCATTTTCAAACATCCCCGGAAGCATAGAATGAAACGAAACTTGGTATCATGTTATATATTTATTAATATCATTTTGTGATTTTTTTTCAGGCCCGTTGTTTTCATCTTGAACAATCTTCACACATTCGAAGCGAATCTCGTGATGTCCACACTTTCACCAGAAGACATTACACAATGTGAATACTCTATGCAAAACCAATCAAGAACTGAAGCTCGTAAACGTAATTCGGAACGAAGCGAACCTCCTGAAATACCAGACTGTAGAGCTACTAAAAGAACTAAATCGAGCTTTACAGAATCAGAAGTGTCGACACTTAACGAAAATGAACTCTTCAACTTCCCAGTACGCAACGAAACAGAGTCCATAGACATAGCAAGAGGCAATACGCAACAAAATATTGAAACCCAGCTCTCAATACCAGCTGTAAAAACTACTGGTAATTTGCTGATTAACTCGGAAAACAAGGAGTCGGAAGGAATTTGTGTAACGTTCAAAGACACGGAGGATTTAAACAATGAAGAAGAAGCTGTACCTAAATCGCCAACGGCCATAAGACGTCTGAAAAAAACACGAGTAATTTTTAAACGATGTTTTGAAGCAACTTTTAACCCTAAAAATGTTACCGGTGCGAACCAGATTTTGGCAGCAAGTTCGGATACAGATGATTGATTTGCTTTATTATACGAAAAACTCAGATAATAATTGTTTGAAATAAAATTTAAAATATATTTTTATGTGACATATGCACGGTAGATTTTATTGAACTGAAACGTCATTACTTCTCATTTTGGCTGTACTAGTCCACAACGAGTTATGATTATCCTCTGTTTGGGCTTTCCGTTTTTGGTTCCATAGCTTCCTATAATTTTCAACAGTTTGAAGCCTTTCACTACTCGACCGAATGCTGGACGTCGTCCTCTTAACAGTTCTAATGGTCTGAAATTTATTGCAAACAAAGAATTCACCCGTCCGTCTGCTCCGACAGTCATAGAGATTGTTCCTGTATTCAAATAATTTGCATCAATCTTTCTTTCAGCATTTAAATAATTAAATATAGTTCAAAGAACCTTCATAATCATGAGGAACATTCAAACTTTCTGGGTAAAAGTCTAAACCACGAGCGGCTTTCCCCGTAGCGCCATAGCCAGTGACCATATCGCCTCCTTCAAAGTATAAATCTGGAAAAATCCTGCAATATATAAGAATAGTAGGTGCACAGATTTTAAGGACCTTGCAAAATCATTTTTTCAAAGAACATATTTTACCTATGAATAGGAGAACCAGCCAAATGCGGGAAATCTGATGCCTTGGGATTACCTTCGATTTTTTTCTTCGAATTTTCGCACAGAGCCACAAAGTTTGTAACGGTCGTCGGCATTAATTCGAGAAATAATGATAGGACTAGTTTACCTAATATATTTCCATCTTCGATTCCGATCTCTAAAAACACTCTAATGCAGCAGCGTCTACAAGTTTTACCATATAACACATATTATGATCATTTACTTAGGACGATATTTGTCGCCATCATAAGGTTTTTCAACGTTTACCAAGCCAGGTAGCGTTAAAGGATATTTCACAGCTCTTTCAATTCTCTCAATCATTTTCTTCCAGTTTGTTTCAAGCTCGGCACGTGTCGGAACCCTACCTTTCTTTAATGGAAAATTATATTTATGAAAATAAAACCTGCAAAAAGTGGGGTTTAATAGAAAATAAATCGTTTACCGGATTTTTCAGCTTATGATAAAGTTGCAAGTTAGCAGCTTCGATTGCTTCTATGCGTTTCCACGTATCACGTAGCTTACTCACCTCGGGATATTTGGTTCGATTAATATGATCGACAGCACCCTACGGCAGAATACATATTCGATCATTTTCTCGCTCAATAATATTTTCAATTTACAGTAGTACGTCGAATTTTCACGATTTTAAATACTAATCTATAATTTTCTTTTCTCAATTCATTGATTCTCTCCAAATCGGAACAAAGTTTGTGTGGACGTAAAAATGTATCTACTGGAAAGTTACATGGGGTCGAATCTGTTCGAGATGGAACTGTACGATACTGTATAATAAAATAAAATTCGTTTATGTGTCATATGATTTATTTATGTATGGACAAATAATATGTACGCTAAACCTACTCACATATCTCTGCAAATCTGCTGTGGTAGCTGTTGCGAAAAATTCCGCAATTTCTTTACTAGAAGATTTCGCACTGATCAATTTCTTTTTGCCAGTCTGAAAATTGTTTTCAATTAGTTTCGATTTTCCGAAAGCAAAAACACGTACCTCTTTCTTAGCCAATTTTGCCTTAATTTTTGGCTTTAAAGCTGTGCTTTGATTTTTCGAAACCTTGGATTTTTAAAATTAAGAATCTGCTGTTCATTACCGTAAAACTAATACCTCTTTCAATGCTTTAGGTCTTTCTTTTATCCAAGGACTCATTAGAGTTTTAAATAATTGTTCCTTAAACAAAATTGTTTTGTCAAATATATGTCAATTTGGAAATATTAACAATGATATCGAAACAATCTTTTAAGGTTTTCATTAAGCTTTATTAATTAGTCTAATTTTTAATCTAGCTAATTTATCACGAAAAATGACGAAGTGGCAAAGTCGGGAAAAAAAAACATATTTAAGAAATGAGATCCTGTTTTAGCATGTCGAATTTCAATCGTGTATTCCACAATAATATTTGTATTTATTTTGAAAATATTTTTTATCTTTCAATAAAGCCTACCGTGTATGACTTAGAATAGATGCAACAAAGATACCCCCCGGAAGATCAAAACTAACTTTTTTTTAAACTATTAAGTATGCATATTGGAAAAATATATTTTAAATTAAATCGCATCAATTACCTTCTCTTCCATTGTTAGTGGCGGAAACTCGATTTGATCATGCTCCTTCGGAAAATCATCAGGATTATATTTATCAGCAGTTCCGCCGTCGAAACGATAAACAGCTTCGTGGGTTAATGTTGGCCCGTTGGCTACATTTACCGGATGAACCTGCAATAGCATTATTACAAACTTTCTCTTCACTAATGATAATAGTTTGTGGCAGTACCTGTGTATCAATTTTGAATGGCAACTGTTCAATCTGGTATGGCACTTGAGCATTCTCAAACGGTACTGCAACATCATGCTCACTTTTACTTATCTGGTCCAAGTAATTTTTTTAAAATGAAAGAAACCTTCCAATATAAAATTTAATACCTTCCTAATAAACGTTCTATATGCCTCCTTATCCTTTTCCTTTTGCTTCGTCGCTTTCAGTTGGATTCCAGAAAAATATGTATCATTCGTTTCTGGATTGTAGGAAAGACTCGATTTCCTCGGCGGATTGCTCTTCGGTTTCCATAAATCAAGACTAGCATTGCATTTGCAGCCACTACGAATGTCTTCCATTTTGAACGATTTGAAAAATTTCTCTAAACGCTTTAGTAATTTAGCGATTACAATAGTTGGGTGCTTTGAAAATATTTATGACAAATGGTTGCAATCTAAAATGTAATGGACATGGCATGCTGATAATGTAATTGATTTGAATAAGATGGAGTCTATTATTCGGTAATAAATTGATTGGCGCGCCTTTTTAGGACCAAAGAAAGATTAATTACACTTTGAATCAAAACGATGAGCCCGGATGAACACCGCTGAAATCAGGAGTTAAAATATCCGTAGTAACAGCCGACTTAATCAGGCTATAATGATATTTCCCATCATTGTGTGCTAAAAGAAACAAAATGATATACTAAACTCGACTACGTGCCCTCTATAGCCGTAAGGCAATTTTACGGATGTATTTTTTGTGTTTTTGTGGCGGTGTCTTTGTTTTTGAGGGTGTTTTTGTTTTTTTGTTTATCTTCAGTGTGTTATCTTTTCGGGTATTTTTTGTACGTTTTTGTTAATTATTCGTCAAGCTCTCACCTCTCCTACCACTAGAAGATCAACAGGGATCAAACATTGAAGAATAACTAACAAAAACATACAAGAAATACACGAAAAGAAAACACACTGTAGATAAACAAACACATAATCATTAAAAAAAACAATAGGTAAAATTGTCTAACGGCTATGGGGGGCACGTAGTCGAGTTTTACTACAACTACAGCTGGAACGCCAGGAAGGTCATCGGTCACAAAAGTTGCAACATAATTATCCAGTGGCTTCGACGAAAACTACATACGGGTCCGGCAATGAAGTATGGTGTTTTTGAAAAAATTGACACATTTTCATTTTTAAACATACATCAAAATTTATTATTTTAATACATTAGTGGAATGATGCCATTTAAGTAACATAACATAGTCAGGTGCGAAAAATTACATCAGTTAGGTGGCGTCCATTCTTGGAGACGGATTGCAAAATCGTCCATACTCCTTTCGAGCATGGCACGAGGAATCCTTTCAATTTCGTGCGTTATGCTTTCTGAAAGAGCCTCAAGAGTTCGTGGTTTGTCTATGTAAACTTTGGATTTTAAGTAGCCCCATAAAAAGAAGTCACAACATGAAAGGTCTGGTGCTTCTCAGAAGAGAGAGATATAAGGAAATGAAAATGGCAGTGAGAATTGAAGCAATTTGCCTGAGGCTGAGCGTCAATAGTAGTAAGGGAATTTGACTTTCACTTACTCCGCGAACAGAAAGATAGAGTGAGATAGAGAAAGAGATGGATAGAGAAAGATAGTAGGCCATGTGTACGTGAATTTGACAGTTAGTAACTCAGCAACAACAAAAGCTCGTAGAACTAAGGTATTGGGGAAACCAAGGGGAATATCTGCGGTAGCAATTCTCTCGATTTGTTATATTTATAAACTTTACATTTGTAGTTAAATTGCTTCACTAAATTTTGTACATGTATACGCTTGTTTCATTTGCTTGGGTCTTTCTGTTCTGAATCCAGCTTCCTGTATGCTGATATCATCAAAATATTCAGAGCAACTGAATCTCTCAACAATTACCTCCAACTTCAAAACAATCTTTGCGCTCTAAATAATTGGTGCTTGAGAAATTCACTTGCTTCGAACATATCAAATTTATGCCTTGTGCATGTAAAGAGCTACCTTTAATATACTCCTACTCTCTTGCTGGTTTTAAACACCTTGGTGTGAGTTTTGATTCTAAACTCAAGTTTGATCTACATATTGCGCATAATGAATCCAAGAAATCTCGTTTGACCGGTTTTGTCTTCAGATCTTGCCATCCTTTTGGTAACTTGTCTACGTGAGTTCAACTGCTTTGTTTCTTTGTTCGCAGTATCCTCGAGTATTTCTGTCAAGTCTAGTCCCCTCACTATAGATATCTGATTGATGCCGTGAAACATGTCCAACATAGATTCACATCCTCGGCTTAATATTTAATAGCTGTATTTAATGACTCCAAAAAAAGAGCAAAGCATCTCAAGGCTTGTTAAAATAGAGCGGCTGCCAAAAAAGTCGAGTAAGTTAGAGCAATTGAGAGGAAATTGCCAAAATTGTTTGTTCGCCAGAAGTTCTACCTATCAACCCACTAACAGAAAACAGCTTCAGTCACAATTATTTGTTAAAAGTCGGTTCCGTGACACTTAACAATCAGATAGTTGCTTGCCCAAACTTGTTCTACCAAAAATCGTGCTCTAAATTGCTCTAGTTCAATTTAAAACAGGCTCATGAAATACAAATCAGATCAACTTCGAGCAAATTAGGGCAGCCGAATTGCTCATTAAACACATTTTGCTGAGCTGTCTCCGCCTAGCTCAATCTAGAGCGGCTCATTAAACACAGTTAATATACAATTCGCGTGAATTGACGTATATTTTCATTCGCCATAGTTGCATATCTCCAGAGAGACGACAAGCTCCAGCTTGGTCCTCTATCGCCGACGTATTTAAGCATCAAATCAAAAATTCAGGTTTAATTCCTAGCCTTAAACCCTGAATAATGCTTCATAATAATTATAATTTTTATTGTTATTACCTTTATTACTATCATTATTTTTATATTATCATTATGCTTATTCCTTCCACCTTTTTGATAGATCTTGGTTTATTTTCGTTTATTTTTATAATATAATTTTTCTATTTTTGTAATTGAGCTCCGGCCTGTGAAAATAGTTGATAAATAAATAAATAAATAAATTATTAATGTCTTAATATGAATGAAAATTGACCCACCGTTATTGACTCTGGCTTATTTTGCGAAACTTTAGAGGTGCAAGATTTCTGTAGAATATTGTATGTCCGCTTGAGCATTTTCGGCTAGAGTAAAATAAGTATAATAAACAGAAATTACCTTTGCCAATCTGATGTACTTTGCGATTTTTTTTCTAATTTTGAAGTTTCCTCATATTTACTCTATCACCCCTGTAGATCGGCAGCCACTTTAACCTAACCTAACCTACTCTATCCTAGAAATCAAATATTGAAGTCTGAGAAGAAACTGTAAAAATATACTTAATATGTCAACTTAAAACACACTCTTTTAGTTTCAAATCAATTTTACTCTTTCATAAAATTTCGCATTTTTACACATGACTATTTGATTTTTTCATCTATGACCAATGATGTAACCTTAAATATTTTCATAGTTCCCATTAAAATTTCTATTCTTATTGCCAACAACAACAACACATCTTATTACAATTTTAGTTTACCATTCAACTGCATATGTACATACATTCGAAGGGATAAAAGAAATGGTCCTCAATTTAGTTACGGTATTCAATAAGCATTCTCAAGCACAAAAATAATTTATTTAAATAGTAAGGATAGTATGCATTATTGAACTTAACAACTATAGTGCTCCACGATACCATTTTTTGACTGACTAGTGCTTCAAGTTCTTCCTTTGCAAGTAATCACAGATTACAGTTAAAGTGTATTATGTTTTTTACAATATTTATAGTAGTAGTACATTTATAGTAACATTTACATTACATTACATAATTTGTTTTGTCTAATCTTTGTTCTTTTGTTTAACACTTACTTAATGCTATAATTGGAACTACTGAGTCATAAACAATTGACAAAGTATTTGACGATGTTGCTGAATATACAGTTTCACAAATAAATGGAAGATTGTGGTGGCGGATTTAGTTTGGAATTTGACGTTTTCAATTTTATTTTGATGAAGTAATGTTTGGAAAACCATTTGAGTTATCTCTGAAAGGGTAAGTTAACAATATTCACAGCTTGAATCCCAAAGTATTAATCAAAATTAAAAGGCATAGTTAGATAATCATTTTTTTCTGAAATGATTTATCGCTTGCTCTATTTTCGATTCTAAACTGCATTCATTATTCTTAAAAAAACATCTTTCCTGCTTTAAACTTGCACTTTTGCTCTGTATTTACAATTTGTTTAGGCCATGAAAAGAAAACTAATTGACATAAGTATTATAGGACAGTACAACAAATTTTTGCAAGGTCAGCCGCGACTAGATACAGCTTCTGTGAAATATACTATTTTACAACATTAGTAACATCCTGCAGAATATGGTTTGAAATGGTTTTCGTTGATATTAAATTCAAACTACGACTGTTTGGAATGGAACATCTTGATTTAGTGCTGATTAAAATTGGACACATCGACTGTGAGTTTTTTATAGGACTCTTCAAATTCTCTTGATTTAGCAGTGCCACTTTGCATTCATTCTTGTCGCTTTCGTCCAGGATGGTTTCACTCGATTTCGATTTACTGCTGTCATGGTTGCAAAATCGTATTGCTGTATTATTAAGTTCGAGTCTTACTTGTCGGAATTCATGATGCTTGATTTCACTCGGTCTCAGAGTATTTTGCTGCTTGCTCGTCAGATCTGCTAAACTTATGTCGTTCTTCAAAAGTATTTCCAAGTTTTCTATCGAATCCTTTAGACCACAACGTTCAGTAGCCAAACTCTGTTTTATTTCGGTCAAAGGATTTTTGGGACAAACATTTCCCGGGAGTGACTTTGAAATATCCGCTACGAGTTTTTTTGATATACTATTATAGTCAGACTCAGGTTCGTAGCATGCTACGGCTTTTACGCTTGGAACTGTTTGGCAACTGGATGTATGAAGACTGCTACTGTTCGAGAGGCTTGGTGACATGCATGCACTGAACGTCGTACCGAACGATGACGATATGTTGTGCTGGCGGCATAAGGACTTACGCCTTTGTGCTGTTAGGTTGCTCGCATTCGAGTTGATGTCTAGATCCTGCGATACATCCTCGGAATTTGTACTGTTCTGATTAGGGAGAAAGTTTTTTGTCGGTGCTACGGATGTTGGTGTGTTTTGTGATGGCTTTTGTGGCGGCTCAGTAGATCTGCCTTTCAGAAAATATGTTACCATAGATCCTTTGCCTTTTACGTTTACGCTGCCGCGACATGTCAGCTCGAAACCTCGACATTCGAGTATTTGATACATTTCTTGGGTAACCTGAAACTGAATCTATTGAATCTTTTCATTATTTTAAAAATTTGGTTGTATGCCTGTATATGATCTAAAACGCCCGTCGAGTCCATTCTACTAGCTACGTTTACAGCATTTCCCCATATATCGTATTGAGGCTTTCTCGCACCGATTACTCCGGCTACGACTGGTCCGATATTGATACCTGTAAATTTTTCAAGAGTATTTTGTATTTTTTTGATAAGTATAGTATTTTTTTGAACGAGTTGAAGCTCCTCGTATTCAGTAATTTTAAAAGTTGAATATAATAATTGTGAAGGTTGGCTAAAACCTCTAAGTAATGAAACGATTCATAGCAAAAACAAAAGTGAGAAACAGCCAGGGTTGGATTTGAACCTCTTTCCGCGTCTGGGCAGCTGTGAACTTGGCGCACCTCCCCCATTTCCACCCCGCCCGTCTGATTCCAGCTCCAAATTTTTCGACTAAAATCCAACAACAACGAATTCAACATTTTTTCATAATTGTTTTTATTTTTTTACTAGATAAATACTTATACTTGTTGACTGAAAGTACGGGAACAGATCCTCATGAAAGAGGGGAAATTTTCAGTTTTCAGTCAAACGGCGTACGGAAACGGCTTCATGGCAATGCATTGCAATGCATGGAGTATGGGAATATACCTCTAATTAATAAAAATGGAGCACGACATATATACATAGCTACTAAGGGCGCCAAGCGAAAGTTTGCATTTTTACTGCGCGATGTATAAAGTAAGATGTACCGAGTTAATTTAAGGAATTCTTTCAGAAAAATCACGCTGTGATATCGTACTTATTAAGTATAAGAAGTCTATGATTCAAGAAATGCATAATTGCTTCAGCTTTTGCTGATTTTCTAAGATTAGAATTGTATTTTGGCAACAAAACTTGAAAGTCTTAGGTAATATGAAACATTTCGAAAATTTGTCGCCCTTCCACTACTCCCAAATATTTGCCGTCCAGGGCAGTTGCCCATAAGCGCCCATCCTCAAATCCGGCCCTGAAAACATCTCTGACTCAGGAATATTGGGGAGTATTAGTAGCGAATGTTTTGCAAAGAAATTATATAATATTAAAAACATATCCCCACATGAATATAAAGTATAGCTTTGGAAGGGAAACCCGTCCTTCAAAATTTATCAAAAATTAATCAAACACATTTTAGAAACACCGAACGGATTTTTAGTAGCTTTTTTTTCCTCCTTTTCACATTATTTTTTAAATCGCATTATTGATGCAATCGACTTTACTGAAACTACATCGACAATTGTCATATTGCTATTTTGCTAAGACTGGGTCAGCTTTTCCCAGTGCTTTAATGCTTCGTGTGCTTCCTTTCGCCAATATTGTGCGGAATGAAGGGATTTGGACAGCAATTATTATTAATCTGAATTTAGAATAAAGTGCTTATGGAAAATTTCACCCTAAGCATACATTGACATTGTGATGGGAAATGCTTTTTGACACATCTAGCAACAAAAAACAGCTGTCTTGAATTTAAATTGTCCTTTTGCTCTAAATTACTTTCAAATTTCTCGAAATTTTCGTGTAACAGTAGTTTAAGTAGTTTGTTTTTGTTTGTATAAATGTTCGACCCTCTCGAAAGCAACACTGCAGCATATCTGATTACAAGTGATACTGGATTCACTACTACGAATCCAATTGCAGGAGCGTCAGAGGGTTTAGAGACTACAACTGAAATCGTACCACCACCAGTATTTGAGCCGGAACAAAGGGCAGCGTCATCGGGTTGCATCAATACTACTGCTTGGGTTTTGCAATTTCTTATTATGTATGCAACTTTAGTGTACATATTTCCTTGCTTTAAATACTTCAGTAAGGTATCGTCTTAACGTATATTTTGGAAACAAGGTTAAAATGAAAACTTTCTTTACAGATGTTGGCAAGAAAAAATAAAAACATAAAGCGTAGTAGTTTCGCATCGCTCGAAAGCGACGACGAATGAATAATAAACTAAAATTGTACTTTAGAATATTACGTATTTATTATGTTGTAAAGTTAGTACGACGTTTATGGATCTCAAATAAAAGTGAATGAGTGTTCAAAATTTCGCCCTCTAGTTTTCTTAGGATTAAGTTCTTAGGACACCCACTCCCTTAAAAAACACAAAGAAAAACGGACTGCCAAAAAGCAATTTGTCGCAACCGTTTGGTTGACAGCGTTTGACTAAATATGAAAAAAAATAAAACAAATACTATATCAAAACTGTATGGCTTATTTCATAACTATTGCCTTCATCTGAATCAACTCTTAAACACAAATAAAAAAAGACAGAAAACATTACTATTATTTATAACTCACCTATTCTCATTCGAAAATTGTTGAATGAATGCTTGTTCACTTCATCGATCTTCTCAAACAATTGCAGTGCATATTCTGCTAATGACGTAACGTGCCGATAATCGACCATATCACAGGTATTGGCGGTAAGACCGGATGCAGCCATATACGTTGCACCCGTACTCTTTATTTTTTCGATGTATCTGTTTCAATATAATAATGCATAGTTCCAATTTTGCGAAAAAGGTTCTGTACATACCTAAACCTTGGTTCATTTAATAGTTCATCGAAATCCGCAATAATTTCATTAAGTAGTCTTAGACACTCCACACCTTCATTATTGGCTTCCAGTTCCACATAAAACTCTGAGAAGTTTGGTATCGACGCAAACATTATGCATACACTATCGCACTGCTCATGATACAAGTCCTTCATATAACGGCATAAAGAGAACAATTAAATAAATTTCCTCTTGATTCCTAGAAACTACCAGATGCCAGATCTGATTTCAACTTACGTCGATGTTTTTGTCTCTGCTCAGGAAATGCTCGGCTACGTGAACGGGCAGAATGTTTTCGAGAAGTTTTCGATTGTAAGCTTGCAAGTGCTCCATATCCTCCTTCTCTTCTGCAACGAGCGGATATAATGTTGTTGGAGTGATTAATTTAGCTGTTCGCCTCGACGAACGTAAATATTTGTCTAGTTTAAGAAGAGTCAGAACGTACCTGTTGCTTGAAGCTTCCAGATGAAATCCAAACGAAACGTTGCCTCCGTTTGATGGCTATGGAAAATTAGCGCCACCATAAAGACAACCACTAAAATTAAGTCAACAGTGTATGCAAGGAGTGCTGCACCACCTTCCTCTCTACAAGATAAGTTTTACTTTAGATGCATTTTAATTTGGTTTGGGGTAGACTTAAGTGAACATTTTAATGCAACAGATATGCAGAAAGAATCAAGTTAATTTACTTATTCTCGTAATAGTAATTCACTTCGGGGACTATGAGAAAATATGGTTTAAAACTTTTTCATATAGAAAGTTTTATGTTGGATAGAGTTGTTGTCAAATATTCCACTTTTTAATCCGAGAAACGGCACAGGTCCGTCCTGCGAAGACGACAGGACAGCAGCAAAAAAGTTTACTAATAAGCACTTTGCTATCTTTATGCTTGTAACAATTAAATTAATTTAAAATATTTAATGAACATTGTTCATTTAATTTTAAATTTTTACTTGTTTCGAAAAAATGCTTTATCTCTGGGCCGGACTGGCTTTTTTATTTCCAGGATTCTGATCCATGGATTTGACATAAATTAACAGTAAAGCCATGGAAGATAAAACTACGCTGATACTTTCTATATTTTGTGACATTAGCTACAAATGAGGAGAATGATCATCACCCTTTCTGAAGGCTTGCTTAAACTTTACGATTAGAACTTCGATCAGATCTATTTGCTTTTTTCCGAATAGTCCTCTCGAAAGTTTTCGATAAACTTGGTAGGAATGGAGAACATTTCTGATTACGTGTTTTCACGATTCAATTTCGAACGCGTGACCGTTTTTCTCTGAATTTCATCATTTTTCCATCAATTTCATGAGCGAACTTTACTTGTCAATAATTCGCAATCAAAATCACTTTTGAAGATGCGTTGACACAGTCAAAAGAACTCCAAGTTACAAAATTCTTACAAAATTGTAAAAATCGTTTTTCTTATTCTCTTTATTGCATTATTTAGATTCCTGCCTATTAGATCTTATAACGAATCGAGAATCGGTGAGAATCACTATAACAAGAACAAACACTACGAAAAGGTAATCAGAAGGTAAGTATGTTCCCGTACTTTCGGTCACTGAATTTTTTACTGAATTTTCCTGAATCATGTGGTAGGGAAATTCATGAAAAGTACGGGAACGCTATCATTGCATTTCCGGAAAATTGACAACCAAAAGTGTCAGTTTTCGGTTTTGGGAGAACAATAGTGATTATAAAGTCATCCTAAGCGGTGATAAATTATCGCCACAAAAATATTCGTCTTTCATAATAACACTACGCCAAAAACCGTTTGACACTTTTCAGTATATTTCAGTAGCTCAGACCATACTGAAATTTACTGAAAGAGGGGAAATTTTCAGTTTTCAGTAAAACGGCGTACGGGAACGGCTTCATTGCAATTAATTGCAATTAATCGCAATTAATTGTAGTACGGGATAATACCTATAATCCAGTAGATGCAATGAATTTGGAATATTACATAATTCATGTTTGAGAGATATTTTCATCATAAACGAATCATAGAGAATCAATTTTACCTAAATATATAAATTTCATCCCTCGACGAGTACAAATAAATAGAGCCGGTTATGTAGATAAGTCCTATCGCCAGCAATAAAGCTAGTTTAAACATTATACGAAGCACCTGGTATATAGCACAGACCATCATTGACAGGAGTGTAAGCAGTAGAAAAGTCTAGGAATCAATTTCAAATTAATTAAGTATATTCTATATTTAACAATACTGACATACATTGAAAATAACGTAGTAATCACAATCTGCTTTATCAAGTATATCGTCCTTTGTACAAAGATTTGCATAGGCAGCTAGAATCTGATCACATGCAGATATTAGATTTGCAATAATTATTTCATGAATCAGGTTCAATATCAAATACTCACTATTGAAACAGCAGCAGGCGAGTTTATCAGTATCACTGCAAAGAAACAGTAACATTGCGATAAAAGTCGATTGCTATGAAGTCGACTTGCGAATCTCTTAGCACCAGTTGGAAGCTAAAATTGTTAACATTAAGATAACAGTTGTTTAAGAAGCTCACGCACATACCTTAACATTATATTCATAGGCTGCTATCAAGAACATTAAGGAAAGAAGAACAAAAATCGCTATACCACTTGTAGCGTAGTTATAAAAACTCCTGTGGATAGTTAAAATTGCATTGTTTTTTTTTATATAGAAACTGTTGTAAAAGATACGTACTGCTTAAATACTATTAGGCGCATAGAAACCATTCCAATTAATATTAAGAAACTGCAGTAAAAATATAGAACAAGCATTTCATCCCTTTCTCTTGCATACTGCAAAATAAATGAAAGTAGTTTTCATTCCTCAATCGATTCGAAAAATATATAGTTCAACCCACCTTATGTTCTAGTGATGTGTCCTTAAACGACAATAATACTGATTTACAATGCTCCGAACGTAAATGGTCTATACTTCGAGCATCTATCGCTCGCATTAGATAGTCGTTGACTTCGTCTTCGGGGTCTTTTGTGGAATCCGAAGCATCCGTGAAACCGAGCCTAAATCAAAAAGTGTAGTAACATTTAAAAAATAGCTGAACCGCAGTAACATAGTCAAACTTGAAATGGAGGCAAAAAATTGTAGAGAAAATATCGTACTAACATTCCAAATATTCCTGCATATATTACAACTATAATACCTACTTCAAGTTGGTACTTCCCCCAATTTGAATGAATGTTAGTGAATTATGGAAATTTTTGAGAAATTACGACATTTTTCCACTTCATTAAATCGCTTGCTCGTTGAAATAAATTTATCCATAACAAGGCAACAATTCATGAAAAAACTCAACTAAATCAATTTTTGCCTCCATCGCTACTAACTAATGCGATTAAGTTACTTGGAAGCGTTTTTCCGTGTGCCGTGGCCCATCATCCTCAGCTCTTTGGAAATATTACCATTTATCGCTAAGTTGCTATGAGTTTTTTTATGCTAAAAAGTTGGAGTTTAAATTCAACTGCAAAGCATTGATGCAAAATATATTTACAGCTCTGTACGTATCACCAGGTACAATTAAATAAGTTTCAATTTGATTATCTTTCAAATATGAGTTTCGTTCGTAGCCTCGTCCTTCCTCTACTTCATAGTCACCGTCGAGGCACTTCAGCGTTTCTTTTGTGATATGAACACGTCTATATTGAAATATATGGCGAAATCATGAATATTATTTCCATATTCACTTTCAGTTTGTTTTTGCATTACCCGGGAATACCGCCACTCTCCATATGGTTGGCCAGCGTCACATCGTTTGACCATACATCAAACTGCCATTTGACTAATCCTAACACTCCGCAATGCACTCGTCCTGTGTGAATTCCAACACGCATGTTGACATTGACGGCCATCACTTCGCGGACGAGCCTGGATGAAAAAAATATGAAACTTAATTTCGGATGGATGAATTTTTAAATAATTCGGGAGATTTTACGCGATAGCATCAATCATATCCAGACCCATCTCGACGGCACAGTGAGCGTGATCCGGTCGTGGTTCAGGCAGTCCTGAAACACAATAGTAGCAATCACCGAGGAGTTTTATTCGTAGACAGTGATGCTCGGCTGCAAGCCTATCAAATCTGAAATAGAAATATTTGTGAATTGGAACGGAGGTTGATTGTGTTTTCATGCGAGCTATGCTGTACCTGGCGAACAATTCATTCAATAGACGAACCAATTCTTCTGCAGTGCATTGATCCGAAAGACTAGTGAAACCGCAAATATCTGCGAATAAAATGCTATGGACGAAAAAATGGAATATTAATGTACGTTGAGCTATAGTATTCTGGAAAAAAAACAGTGTAGAAATGAAAAATATGAAATCGATTGAAAAGTTCATAGAAAAAATTGTAAATGCAAGCTACTACATTCAGGGTACTCTGCGGATAATAATCTGAATTTCAATTATCATTAGCCTTGCATGAAAGTGAACGATCCTAACGATTATTCTGGGTGCTTTCCATGTGAAACCTATAAGCATATTTTCAAGAATATGAAGTATAGAATGTTTTGGTATAGAATGTTTGTTTTGTAGCCTAATAGACCTACTAGGTTGTTTGAAAAGTGATGCGCCTGACGAAAATGTCTTTGGCTTGACAAAAAATTGCCAAATTGTGCTTGTAAACATCAATTCGTTCTTCTTTTTGGGCACCAATCAAACCACTCGGTGCTTAAGGTGCGCACAACTTTCGCATGTTCAAATGGTGATGCAAAATGATTAATACACATTCTTGAGTGATGTTTATTTATTTCTATTCCAGACTATTTTAATCTTGGTTATCTAGTGACGAAAATTTCGATTTTTAGATCATTTCTGGCGTAGTCTCCTCTTGAGGGCCTACTTGAACGTGATTCATCTTTTGTGCTCGTACGGCAAATCTTAAATTCTTCCCCCCACCTTATGGCGGTTGTATTTGATGCAGCAAGGTTGCCATAATACTTATCAGGTCTCCTCTTTGTTTCTGATAAGTTTTTGTTAATTAAGACAAAAAATTCGTCTTGCCTGCAGCACAAAACGTAAGTTATTGGATAATTGTCTACGAAACTATACATTGGACTTTTTAAATAAGGCACTTGTAAAAAAAATATAGGTTTCAGGCTCGAAACTTTCCGATCAGCCTAATACATATTGGGTTCTTCTTGGGAGTCATAATACTAACTAAAAAAAAATTGAGGTAATCATTGAGTTTGTATAAAACATATTTCTTCATTGCAAAGAATGGTTCGCAAAATTAAATTTGTAGGTTGGTAGACACATGGCTTTACAGCTTTTTTTTTAACACTATTAGTATTTTACGTTTGGTGTAATATTCGAGCAGCAGACTTTTGCGAGTGCATTGTGTTTTTTTTTTTTGTTTCGATCTGAAAGCAGAAATTTTGCTTGCTGACAACCCATTAAGCCAAAAACAAGCTACGTCACTAAATATATTAGATCTGCTCTCTTACTTTTCCCTTACAGGTAAAAACTATTCGGGTAAAAAATTACTTCTTTGGTGCGAGATAATTTGCCGAAAATCAGGAGAGTAAGGGAACAGATTTCGCGTAAAAACTTACAAGGCTAGAAGAAGAGCCAAAAGGGGCTACTCCTTTTCTACCATAAACGACTATAAATTAATCAGCTATTCGACTACTTCACAACCAAAACCATTTTTCCAGAAATCGCCAGCTAAACAGTTTTGGCTGATTTCTCGCAAGAAGGAATCTGACCTCTAACGGAAAAATGAGGCCAACGCATTTTGGGTAAGTTTGTGTACTCGTGGTTGGGCACCCACGGGTACACAACCTTACCAAAAACTGAGTAAAAGAACATACCCATTATAATTTTTAGATAAACACTTTCTACATAACACTCTGAATGCAGATGTACTGAAAAATATGTGAGCAGAAAACGATCACACAGTCTGCCAGGACGATATCGCTTTGTTCACGGAAGAATAACTACGCAGCGCGAGCGTCAGAATGAAGAACCAAAAAGCCCCAGGCCCGGACGATATTCCAGTAAAAGTAGTGATGGAGAGACATCCGTCAACATTATTGTAACATGTATAATTAATGTTTAATAGCGGGTGTCTTTCCGTCACCAAGCAAAGTGCTCTTATTGCAAAGGTAAAGAGAGAGCCCCCTCTGCATGCTCGATACTGCGGAGATACTTCTAGAAGGGTTCCTGAAACTTCGGCTAAAGGCAGGTATACAAAGGATTCCGCAGCGGCCACTCAACAATAAATGTGATCTGCGAAGATATTAGCGCAGAGGGCACTTGTTATCGGGCTAAACACAGAACTTTTGGTCACGATGGACGTCCGTAATGCTTTTAACTCGGCGAGATTGATAGACATAGTGGATTTTCTTCAGCGACATTTTCAGATAGAGGAACTTACTAGCAATTCTGCGAGACTACTTGAAGGATCGCCGTTTGATTTATGAAACTAATCAGGGAACTGTATGCAAAACGATTACAGTTAGAGCAGTACAAGGGTAAATTTTTAGGCTAGACCATAGACATATAAAGAATGGACACGCAATCACAATGCATGAACCCGTACGTGAATGAAGCAATTTTACTACACATGCAATTTTACTCTCTGTAAAACAGCTTTCCCCTCAATGCCGTACGCACCACCCCTCAGCGCTGTAGACTCTCTATGTAAACATTCATTTCAATCCATCCTATCTACGGGGTGGTTACGATAACGGGGAAAACAATACATGGACACAAATTTCCAAATACATCAACTTTCCTGAATGAAATTTGTTGTTGTTTTACACAAACACATTGCGACCAGAGGTCGAAAATTGCTTCATTTCTCTCTGCCCATTTCGTATCTATTCTTCTTATATCTATGGGCGAGACCTATGGAATATTGCTTATGATAGTCTCTTGCGTCTCAAAATGCCAGAAGACGTGCTCTTGAGGGATAATGCCGATAATGTAGCGACTGTCATCACATTTAGAATTCCTTACCGCGCCCAACTTAAACTCAATCAAGTAATAAGAAAGGTTGGCGGCTGGATGGAAAGCCATATTCTCCAGCTGGCAATCGTAAAAACTGAAATTGTCATGCTGACGGAAAAGATGATACCAACCATTATACCAATGATGATTGGCTCCGAAGAACTTGAGACCAGATAATCAGCTAAGTATCTTGGAGTGATGTTGGACTCCAAGCTGGCTTATGGAGAGCACATGCGAAAAGTATGCGATAGGGAGCTACTGGCTGTTATATCACTTGGGAGATTCACGGCAAACGTTCGCGATCCTAGTGCGAGTAAACTTAAATTCATTAAGACGGTGGCTCACTCGATACTGCTGTATGGCACGGAGATATGGGCCACTGCACTAAGGTTTGAAAAGCAATGAGCTAGGATGGTGAGCATTCAGCGTAGAGGAGCGATGTGAATTGCAAGCAGCTACAGAACGCCGCGTTAGTGATAATGGGATGGGAGTAATCCCAATTGATCTATTGGAGAGCAAACGCAGAGAGGTGTTCTTGAACAAAGCAGAAGCGACAAGAGAAATATTGGCTGCTCAATCACGAGCGCAAACGCTTGAACTTGGAGAGGAGCGCTGTGCTACGAGCTCGAAGGAACATGGACGATTAGGCTGATTCGCGCCTTAAAACTTTGGCTTAATCGCGAACACGGTGAAATAGATTTATACTTATGCCAGTTCCTATCGGGCCACGGCTACTTAAAAAAATACTTGCACAGAATGGGAATAGACAGGACGGAGTTCTGTAAGTATTGTGCTACCTATTTCCATTGCGCACACTTCAGAAGGGAGCGATACATGCTTTTCTCTGCAATTGGCCGTATGACGCCGGAGCCAATCATGGAGATGATGCTACAATCAGATGGCGCCTGGTTACCTGTGTCAGCATGTGTGGACTCCTGAATGCCTGATAGAACGGAAGTAGGCCGGCTGGACACCTATTAGGTGCTAGTAGCACGGCCGAGCTGAAGTATTACGAAAGTGGTTCCGCTTCGGATTTCCGTGGTTGGCGGGTGATGTTTTTTAGTGAGTACGAATCTCACATAATCATGTATCATTCACAGGATACCTATTGAATATTTTTGACACCTGTTCCTAGAACAATATTCTTCCATTGGCATTAAAATTTAATTTAGATATACTTTTCGATGAGAATGGGACAACGTTTTGTTATTACTCTTCCCTGATTTATCTGGCGAATGATGAGACATTAATTCTAATATGATTAGATTCAATGTCAGCTTGGATTCAAAACGGACCACCTTTACATAATTGTTCTCAAGTAATAGATGAAAAAGCAATAACCTTTTTGTGTCTCTTACACAATCATTCTCAACAGCAATTATTTTTTTCTTTATGTATTCAACATTGAAATAAATAATCTAGAGATGAAATGTAGCATCCATCTCAAAGTGTTGCTTTCCGTTATTTTATACATTTTGTCCATGTACGTATATCCTACATTTTCCTCACGTAAACCTCAGTCCGCTGACTATATGGCCATCAAATTAAATTCGAAAAGATATCTTCAGTACATTTTCTCTATTATCTAAGCATTTCTTTATGCTTAGCTCTTCCTTACAGGTGTAATTAATGCTTCTATAGTAATCTTTGCTAATGATATGATGACTAGTTTCAATAGCGAGAGTTTCTTTTTATAGCTTTTTATCCATGCCGTCGACGGTATAGGAAGAAAGCTCTATTCTTAGTCACGAGCATAAAGTGACATGATTCTCTTGGTTTTCATCTTCTAATGAATAATACTCGTACAGTAAAGTCAAAGTTCATAATGAAAAATAATAAATTAAGCTAAAATGTAGTAATTTTTATACTATTCGCAGAGCGAAATTTTTAAAAATATATCTATTGTATATTGATTAACACCTTTTTATCGCTACTACTCATACTACTATTCTAATTAAATATTTGGTCTACTGCTAATACTTGGTCTTGCAAATGTACATATTTCTTTGCATTTCCCAGAATTAATAACTGCTTATTTGAAATAACAAGAATGTGGAACAGCCTACCACCTATTGCCTTTTCTCTGCGAATGTAGTTGCGAGAGTTTTAGCGACACGTGTAGAATTGTTACTCACTTCTTATTTTCTTCATGTCTCACCTTTCCTTTGGCTAAGGACGTGTTAGCATCGTAAGCAGGAAATTCGACCAAGACTGGCCAATAGAATGATACACGTGTCAAAATATTGTTAGAAGAGAGATTAGAATGATGGATGAAATGTTAGAAAAATTTGAGGGTGATAAAATAAACGTCCGTGTATGATTTTTTTCCATTCAATAGGCTTATTGTTGAAAGTACGAAACTCACAAATTCAGTAATAGTTTTATCTGATGTCAGTAATATATGTATGGGATGGAATGGGTATGGAATGGATATACATCTTTTATTGAAGAAACAGTTCACTTTTATCTAAGCCACAAGCTCGCTCAAAACACATTTTCAGCGAGTTTAATTTGTTTTGCGAATTTTGAAGTTTTTTATTTTACCAGATATATTTCGTGAAATGTGTAAAATATTGAACCTTGTATGCGACCAAAATGTTCTTGGAAACATTTGAAAAATTATATCATTTAAGATATTGAAAAAAAAAAATTAAAAATATATATAGAAAATATTAAAAATAAAAAAAATATAAAAATTGAGAGAAGCTAAGTTGTCCCGCTACAGTCCATTTTTGGAGTCCTGAAGAGTGGAGGTGCTAGAGTTTCAATTTTTATGACCGAAATTTTCGTGAGTGCGAAATGATTACTTTTTCCCTGATTTGAAACAGATACCTAACCTAGTTAGAACTAGATTAACTTAAAGCTTGATTTAAATTAACTTTAAGCTTGATTCAAGCCAAGGACACCACACGCTAGGAGCCAGTGCTCGAATCCACTAAGCTACTCGAGCTTATATCATCTTTAATATCATATATTAATTTGCATAGTAGTCACAATTATTGTGAATATCAACGGTATAAAATTCTGACCCCCTAATCCTTTTATCTCTACGTATATTAATTATTTTCTATTTATTCTTTCTTTGGTTCCGTCATTCTCTATTTAACTACACGAATTCGGATTTCATTCAACAATACGTTTTACGATTATGTAAAAGATATCCGATTAATATCTGAAAGGAAAGGTTTAAAGTAGTCATCAACAAAAAAATAATAATATTATACATCAGAGACCTAGCAAGCATTCTACATGGAAACGATGAATAAATCACGCTTGAATATTCTGCAATCATTGAAAACAACAGTCTTTGCAGATTAAAAATTCGATGAATTAATGATACTGAACTGAATAGTTTTTTCTATCAAAGCCACTTCTCCCCTTGAGAGTTTTACCAGTGTCATTTAATTTCATAACAAGTTGCTTTACCGATTTTTCGAAAAGCTAATTAGCAGATGATTAAAGTCTAATTGCATTTATCATTAATTAAAATTGACGAGTCTATTTACGCACTAGGCAAATGTATGAAATTACCTTACGTTATCATGCCGTTGAATGTAGATTTTATGGAACTGAGCCTCACGTGGTTGTCCGGCGATGTCGTCTTTCATTTCCATGGCGACATGTCGCGGCAGAACAGATAGCAGTAAGCGCTCCTAAATATAGAATCTATTAGACATCACATGTGAAACAAAAATTTTCACGTTACGAAGCATTCACATAAAGGATTGGGGTTGAAAAATCATCACCTGCTGTTGATTTTCACGCTGTGTTTTCAGGCGTGCTTCGATGCACTGTCGTGTCTCGATGAACGCTTTCCGCTGCGCTTTCTCTTTGGGCCAATGCGTGAATATTCCAGCTAAATTTGTGCAGAGCAGAGCCAAAATCGAGCACCATACCTGAAAAATGAAATTGGATTTTTGCAATTTTGGATTGTCGTTTAATGTGAATGATTGGAATGCATGAATCGACAGAAAATTCGATTGTATAAGCACTTCACGTTATGAAATATGCGAGAATGCATGTTGCTAACATATTCATATGCATTTGGTATCTGTACCTGTTCATGCCGAATAGTATCTATAGCGTATAGTGCGAAGTAAATATGGGCTGCAGACAGAATCGTTCCACCTATCATAGCCTCACGTAAGCGAACCGGAAGCATAATATACGTTATATATACAAAAATTACAGAGCACCCGCTTCCATTTAAGGCTTTGCTGTAATGAAAAGCAATAGTTTGTACTTGTATTTATTCGTTATTACATACCCTATGAATTGAAATGTTCAATTTCAATGTCCGATTGCAAAAACATAAATATTTTCACTTTGCTGTTGAATCTTATTGACCAGGATTCAATGAATAATGAATTGCAAATTTCAATGAAAATTATTGTATAATACGCATGTGAGTTAAAATTTATGTTAAAGTTGAACTATGCATACTTTTCAATGTTTTATTTTAGGAATATTTCGATCGATACTGTTCTTAAGCGTCAGAATTATTACTGTACATACTATACAAACAAGTAATATAAAAATAGATTAACCGATCTCCGAATTTATATATTTATTATTGAACCATTGTGGCGAATAGAAGCTCTGTATTCGGTTTCATAATAAGAGGCGAACATTTTTCTT
The DNA here is from genome assembly GCA_947369275.1 of Nemotelus nigrinus. Taxonomy (NCBI): domain Eukaryota; kingdom Metazoa; phylum Arthropoda; class Insecta; order Diptera; family Stratiomyidae; genus Nemotelus; species Nemotelus nigrinus. The sequence continues at coordinate 40,372,261 of OX376373.1, read as the reverse complement.
TAAAATAAAATTTTTATAAGCATTTTCAAACAAAGCAGAAACATGTCTGAACTATTTTTAAATAAAACAGAATAATTTGAAATGCTGTCAAGTATAATACACCCACGATATTTTTAAAATATCCTGATTTTCACAAGAAATTTCGTTTCTATAGAAAATTTCAGCACAGTGCACATCGAATTCATTTCGCTTCTAAGCGAATTTTAATTAAAGCACAACCATGTCTTGTTTTGTTTCACAACACTGTCCTTGCCCATTGGCTTTAGGTCGATTTGGCTTTTATGAGTTTATGCTTCTGATTTTCAAACGGAACAAACAGTTCGGAGGCAAAATCAAGTTTGAAGAACGTCTGCACTTGTTTTTGAACATGATATAATAAACAAGAAATCATTTGATTTATAGACACTGATGAAATATCTAATTGAGTAAATAAACATTGAGTTAATTTTTAACAAATCGAGCGGTATACAGGTAAAATCTGAGTGAAACTGGGTAGAAAGTACATAGCGCCCAATGTGGGCACATCCATTAAACACGTATATAGTTTACCAAAAATTTACATTACGATATGTAAATTCTGCTCAAAAGATTGAATCTAAAGTCTGCTGTTAGTTTAATCCTGATTTGAGAGGTTTCTTTTTTGCTTGTTGGTGTAAAGATCTATCGTAGATTTTGATTTCTTAATTAAATATTTCAAATAAAAAATGAACCATCTCCAATGAATCTCGAAGATGAAGATACGCTGTAAGTACGTTTTCAAATTAAATTTTGAAATAGTTTTTAAATTTTTAATTTTATGTGGCTTCTCTTTGCTGATTTCTTCACATGAATTGAAAAAATACTAAAGAAAAATAAGGAGTTGAAGAAAGTTGCTATATTGTTGAAAATATTGTCCTTTGATCCGATTTATGGTAGTTTGGGGCGATGGTGATAGTTGAAAAACATATTCTTGCGTTGTATTCAAGAAACGAAAAAAAAACTCTTATGCATAGAACCAGGAGAAATGCTAACTTTTTAAGCTTGTGTAGCGTGTCCTTACAGCTGTGTTACAGCACTTATTAGGAGCCAACCAAACTCAATTTCGTTTGGAGATATTTTGGTGCATGCTACTATGTGAGACATTTTTTGTTAAAGTATGTTGGGTGTTTTATCTTCTGGGGGTTTCGTTTCAAAGTCTTGAGTTGCTTCTTGACTTGAGCGGGAATGCGGAAATCACCAGGCTTAAAGTCTGAGCAAAATTTCAAGAAGCTATGGTTTCTGTACTACTTTCGTCTATATTTTGAGTGGAAAAGTGCGCTTTGCTCTAACTTTTGGCTAGAATGTCATCCTTCATGCTTTCCTTAAATGCCAACAAGCCATCGGCAGTATAAAATGAAGGAATATATTATAATTTGCCTTCTAAAGATTTGCAATGTTTCCATAGCTTCTCAGAACCTTTCTTCTGCGAGCCTACGATGAAGTTACAGAGGTGGTTGGTATTCAAATTTCAATGCACTTAGTAGGGTAATACACATCAATTTTATTTAAAGCCTCATTTTGTTTCCAGTTTTATCTGTGTATAACGAATCAGTAAATATGAATAAACAAATAATTTATATATTCATCACAACAGTTTTTAAGTCACATAGCATTATTTGTGATAACTGGATGTGCATGAAAACTTCAACATTTTTGACTAGACATCACTTGACTAAAAGTAAGTAATTACAGTTGTTTGAAGGGAATTGTCATTGTTTGTAGTAGTGCTTTTCAATTCGCCTTTCAATCAGTAAAATATCATTATTTTGCAGAACACTTGATTACTTTTGAAACCATTTGCTATTGCACTTTTTTGTGCACTTATAGTTGAACTTTGCAATAATAATATTTTCAAGCCTTGTTCAGAGCATTCTTTGAATATTTGTGGAGGTTTATTTTAATTTTAGGATAATTCAACGTTTTATCGTCGAAAAAAAAACACCCCTTCCCCCCTCCTTTTTTAGCCAATGATTTTGTTTATTTGAATTACTATCATGTCTTTAAGTCGAAAATCACATGCCAGACATGGTCCATTTATAAGACTGTCTACATAAAAACTACCAATTTAAAAGCATATCGAAACAAAAACAAAAACATGCCAAAGTATAGAATCCTATTTGAATTTTTTCATTCAACAATATTGTAAATAATCCTGAAAACAATCAGTACAAAACAATCAGGGAAATAAATAAACAAATACGAGAAATGCTTTGTGACAGGGAGTCAAAAATAACATTATTTTCTCATTAAATATTTCCAGCTGTCACAACAGAATCGTACAATATACATATGTATATACCTACAATATACATATGTATACATATTTCTCTGAAATTCATCTTCATCGCTCATGGCTTAAATTTCCATTAAAGCCACAAATCACACAGATTCCAAACTCTAACGAAACGTGCCTACACTGTGATTTCGTATTTGATCCTACAGAATGAAGCTCTTGTAACGGAATCACACAACTTAACACTATATTCATCTTCCATACAGCACCAGGTATGCAAATTTACTATCCAACTGTAGAACATTATGATTTTTTTTATTTTAGCAAACATGAATAGCAAGTGACGACATTGACAGACAGTACCGCGAAAAAAACGAACTCTGGAGGATTTGTGAATAATTGAGTGTTGTGTAGCATACGCAAAGGATTCGATTCGTGATACGAATAAAATGTTGTGTACTGAATTATTTAAAGAAAATTCAGTGGATTCAAGATTTTAAGTGGAACAGATATTCATGTATTGGCGGATGTTGTTACTATATCCATACCATCACCGAAAAGAAAACGAGAATATGGTCCCTTGTGTACAGAATTCTTGACATTTGTATTTCTTTGGTTTGGTTGTTTTCTATAAATTTCCGTGTATCGACGGTAATGCATAAAATTTCAATTTGAGGATCCATCACTCAAAAAGCTTCAGTGGCCGGGGGTGAGTAAAGCACCGGCTGTTAAAGTGTCACACATCAGGCTTTGAGTCAGTCTAGCTATGAGAAGGTACATACTTTGTCAAATCAGGGGTAGTGAGTAATGCAACTGATCATACTCGTAAATGATTGTTACAAAAAAAGACTGTAAATTTCAACCCGAAACGATTTGTAGTGGGGCGAATTTACTTTACCAATCCATAGAAAAAAAAAATTTATTTTTCAACAGAGAAACATTGATTTCGAGATTTTTAATTCAGGATTTGCCAGTTCTAAATTTAAGTTACCTTCGAAAATATAAAACGGACTCAGTCGCAGACATGATTTTCATATGATTTTCATATAATAACGAGACTGCGCGCCTACAGAGCGCCGTAGAGGGGTAGGGGAAAAAACGAGTAGTGCATTGGGTATCTAGATATCTTGTCTATGCTTGTACCAAAACACGTTCTCGTCACTATTATTGTATTTGTGCAGAAGCGGTTTGAAAATCATCTGTGACGAAAAACAGGAGCAACGTATCAATCTCAAATTTCTCGTTAAATTGAAAAAAAACTCCGATTGAGTGCTATAAATTGTTGCAAGAGGCCTATGGGGACAATTTTCTATCTTGTGCGCGTGTTTTTGAGTGGTGTAAGCGCTTCAGTGAAGGCCGAGAGAGCACTGAAGATGACCAACGCGCAGGTCGCCCTGTCACTGTTTCAACTCCGGAAACAGTGACCAAAATCAACCAAATTGTGCGTGCAGATCGTCGAATGACCATCCGGATGATTGCCGAGGCTGTATACGCCGATGAAGAAACGGTTATACAAATTTTACACGAGGAATTACACATGACAAAAGTCTGTGCGAAGTTCGTGCCAAAAAACCTGACTCCCAACCAAAAGCTCTTGCGTCAACAGGTCTGCTCAGATTTCCTTGAAAGGTTAAAAAAACAAGATTCCGGACTGATGAAAAGGCAATGTTGATCGTTTTTTTCGACATTAACGGTTTCCTGATGACTGAATGGGTTCCAGAGGGTCAGACTGTCAATTAGACTTACTATTTATCAGTTTTGGCAACACTGCGAGAACGAGTTCGTAAGAAACGGCCCGAGTTGTGGAAGAACAACTCGTGGATTTTGCACCAGGACAACGCACCTGCCCATAACGCGCTATCTGTGAAGCAGTATTTGGCCGGTAAGCGCACTCCAGTGCTCGAACACGCACCGTACTCGCCAGATTTGGCACCGTGCGACTTTTTTTTGTTTCCGAAGATAAAATCTGCTTTGAAAGGGACCCGATTTGAGTCGATGGAAGCGGTAAAGCAAAAAACGGCAGAGCTTCTAAAGGCCCTCACCAAAGAAGACTTCGAGCAATGCTTCGATCAATGGAAAAAACGTATGGAAAGGTGTGTGGGGAGGAAAGCGGAGTATATTGAAGGGGAGCATTCGAATGTAGAATAATTTTTATAATAAAACCCTTTTCCGTAACCAGTCTCGTTATTTAATAGCCAGACGTTGTATTCATGATCCTAAGACAGTAGTTATATTTGCTTCATTTTTTCACTCTCTGCCCATTTTTTTTTAAAAATAAAATCAGTTTGATGCTCATATATTAGAACTATTCGGACAAAAATGTTTATGAGAACCAAATAAAAACGTTGAACATATTCTGGCTTTGTTGGTCAATGCCGATAGGGAAACGCTTGTGTTGCCCTATTCTTTGGAATAAATTCTGCAATACCTGCACCATCAGCAACCCCCTGAGTTTTTGCTTCAAATTCATTTATAATTAAGCGCCAAAAGACAAGTCAGTCCGATTTTCTAGTTACCAGACATTTCATTGAGAGTGCATTTTACACAGTCAATTTAAGGGGTTTAGTGAAAACGTCATTGGCATTAATGTCTTCTCTCATTCCCTTTTCACTTCCCATCATTTGTTTTTCAATGTAGGATGCCAACCAATTTTTGTTCACAAACTTCAAAGCAATTATTATATTTACCATAGAAATTAGTTAAAGTTGCTGCCAAATTAGCCATTACTACTTCCCCGTATTATTTTCAGTCATTTCTATTGCATACATTAAAATATGTATATGTGTGCATATACGATTCATCAGTTCCAGATATGTTTCACTGTTCAAAACCATAAAACACTATAAAATGTGTGTATACAGACCGTTCAACATTTTCTTTATGTCCCAAAATGAAATTTGTTTTTTTTTTATTATTCTAACAAACACTAAAATCACGAATCGGTTCACATATTCATAGAGCTTACCTCGGTATAGTCGCATAGGCTATTGATATTTCGATAGCGAGAAAAGTTCCTATTATAAAATATGACACCAGCACGAGAAAAATTTCATTCATTGCTGGCTTGGATAGAACGATCAACAAAACTGAAAATAAAAAGATAAGCAAAAATTTTTTAGTTATTTTTTGAAAATTGTATCTTTTTCATCATAAAACATTTTATTATATTTTCTGGCATTTGTTCAACGAACCCAGCCGAATCAAAAAATCCAGACCGTCTCACACTCACATGTATAGACAGTTGCACAAATTCCCAGGATTAATAAAAGTACTATGCTACTGGTTGATATCACGAAATCGTTTACTTCTTCGAAATTTGATTCCATTATAACGGACTGGTTTTCCATATCTTTTATTTCAAGTGTTGCTTGCTGCTGTACAGTCGGCACTGGCAGTACAAACATTCGCTGTTGAGATGGGTCATCTGCAGTACTGTCGCGGAAGTTTTTATCTTCAACATAGCTGCGATTTCGAGATCTGAAATAGGATGACGAGCGAAAATGAATGAAAAGTGATGGTTTCCTCGAAATAGAGTTCATTATTCTTATATTAGGAAATAATTCATTTCATGAGTGGGATGCTTGGTGGAACAGAATACATATACCATTTTCATATGTATCCTTGAGCTTTCTGGAACCCAACTATTTTTGAGTTTTAGATTAAAAGACAAGAGATGCGTCCCAATTTCAACGGAGGAATACGAATAGCACGAGAGTAAAGCCTGAAGATTTTTTTATAACTGAAATTTTTAATGGGAATAAGAGCTAATAGAATGGAGTGGGGAATTAGTTGCTCAAATGTATGATTTTTGTCGGAAGAAAATCCACTTTTTCGGTAAAATGTTGAGAGACTCGAGAACATTTGCCATTTTAGAAGATATGGAAGGTATTTGAATAAACTTTGTAGGTATGCGTAGTTTGTCATGAAAAGAGGATTTATTTAAATTGGATTTTTTATTTAAACGGTTGCTCTGAGTAGTCCTGGGTATTTGGTCAGCAAGCCAACTTCAAAGTTTTGAGAAAACTAGAAGACGTCATCCTGATGCGTTGTCACACAAGGACAAATGGTCCCTTCAAATTTTTTTTTAGGTAGCATTTGATCCTTCGTAATCCAGTACACTTTACTTAAAAACAAATATTGAAAAAGCCTAAACTAATGCCAACTGCTGCAGGTCTTAATGAAATAATCAAAAACTACTTATGCAGAAATTGGGCTGAAGATAAGACAAACTTTGTTCGGAGTCTGATGCAAACTGCAGATAGCCAGTTTTTGTCCTCCGCTTACGATGAATGACACTGGCTGATGCAAAGGCTAGTAGCGTGCGAAAATCAGCACTCGTTCGACTTCTGCAAGCAGTTGATCTTTAAGTTGGGAGAACCTTGGGTTGGGTACCAAACTAAACTGATCTGGAAGGATGCAATTCCCAGTCACCCAGATGGAGTGCATGAACTCAAACATGCAATGTCAAAAATAGCTGTATGATGAACGTATTCGCTTTCGAATAAGCATTAGACTAATCTTTTATTGTTAACAGAAGTATATTTAAGCAAAAAGTATTTGCTGATGCTGTGAAATAGATCATAAAGTAAAACTACAGAAATTCGAGCAAAAACGTTGATTTAGGGGAATATCCCACATTAGCGTTTTCATTTTCATAAGATATTTTTTCCTTTTACCATCGACTTGACGTTAAATGTTCCAATCTTTAGAAAGCTGCGCGTTGATTCTAGAACTAATATTACATACTTATATTCGGACTGGCAATTCAAATCATGTATAAAACCAGTAAATATTGTATTTTCAGTATATAGCAGAATGAATCATCAAATCGTGGTCTGCAAGAGAATGAATAATACTTTTTAGAGCTAGCGCCACAAACTACTTTGTACGGACAGACTTATTCTAGTTTAATATTAGTTTCCATTATGTTATTATAATCTGGCAAACAGTTTATCATTCTAGGCAACAGCTTTCTGTTAACTTTTGCTTCCTTTGTTTTCTCAAAGGTTGCCGCATGAGAATGAAGAGCAGGACGTCACGGCATCTAGCACAACAATATTTGTAGATGGACACTTGTACTGCAAATATGTATGCAGTATGAAGTGCATCGTGGTAGTACGATACGAATGAATAATTTCATGCTGGTCAGTTGCAAAGCATGCAATGCCAGAAAGGGAATGATCTAGTCATGATGGTATCTATAAGACTTAACAATTATCTGAGGATATAAAATCACAACGTTCGTCGGTTGCATAGCATCCAGTTCGAATCAAGTGTTTCCGCAATATGGAATATTGCTGGTTCGACCATTTCGTTTCGGTAGTACTCAACATAACCCACACTCATCCTTGAAATACTTTGAATTTCATATTGCATATCAACCTTCAGGGCTGTAATATTTTCTACTGCGCACCCAGTATCCTTGATAGAATCAACAACAAATCCCTAGAAAATACTCATATTTTCATAAGCTGAGAGTAAATCCTTCAAGTACAGAATGCTTTCGCAACAAAGTCGATCTTTTCATTAAATTTCTTCCTGACTTACCTCTTTTTCAAACGATGTTTAAATATACGATGATATTTTCTTTTCTGTCGCGTCAGAACATGATTTTGGTAGTTATCAACTGCAAATGGAATCCTTTGATGTTGAATAGGTAATTCAAGACGAAATTCGGGATGATTGCTCCTGTTCACGTCCGTTGTCACTGTCGAGGCGGCTGACGGTGGCGTTGTGGAGAACTCGGTAAAATTTATTTGTTTAATATACGACAAAACTGATGTATTTTCATTGTGATGCGTGGCATCAAAGTTATTTTCGTAAAAAACTTTTGTGTGATTCTCCCTAGACAAATTCGAAAAATTTCGTTCAATGTTCATCATATTAAAAGCTAAATGTACAGTAGCTAACGCCAGTACTAAGACCAATAACAATGCCAGAATATGTGTGGTATTGCTTTGATTCATACGCAGAAAATATCTTTGGTATAACATCTCCACCTGAAAAACACAAAAAGAAGTATTTTTATGCACTTATGCATTTATGTTATCAATCTGGTACAAAAGCGTGATAAAATTTGCAAAGGAAAAAATTGTGCTTACCTGCAGATTTTTAAATTGATGTGTACTACACAGTCTTATTATAACCTTGTTGAGGCGAAACCAAAACGATATTGTCGGGCTATGTAGGTTAAGGTGTTGATCATTATTTTTAGGATCATCATATCCTGATGGATAAAAAATGCATTTTAAACATTTTATTCAGTTATATTTACGGATAATAATATGAGATTTAAAGTAAGATTTACGGATAATTGTATTTAGTAAAGTAATCCTTCGGCAACCCTTGTTGGGACTAGGGGTTGAAACTGGTAGGGAACTTCATCTAAAATTTACAATCAGTGTGAATATAAGTTTGGAGTGATTAGTTCCACGACACACTTTACTCCTGTTTAACTCAGGTACCTATTCAGAGCTAGATGAAATAAAAGCCCACACACAAACGGCCAGTGCTCTATCTACTAGGCTACTCAAGCTCGTTAATTATATTTTTAATGTATGAAAAACTGAGATAATGGGTGTTGAAATAGTCTGAGTATATTCATATTGTATGTAATGTTCTTTTGATGATATTTCCAGTCCTTGATAGAATTACCACGAAAAAAACCTGGGATTATACGTGGCAGATATCTGTTTGCGAAAAACAGATAGAATATAAATATGTCTCGCAGAGATAGATTTATATGGCTTTTTTATCGCAATCAACAGTTAGTCGAAGGCAGCTATTGAATTTTTATATCAAGCGACAAAACACAGTTACTTTTCATGGAGAAAAATTCATTGGTATATCAAACGAGCTCGTTGAATAAAATATACTACTTCAGCACATAGAAAAGTTTCGATTTCCAATCTTTACGCAAAATTACCAATGTACAACCAACAGGACCTCCTTACGTATTCACAAATGTGAACGTCTGTCGCAAATCAAAAATTCTTTTTATGTATTATATTTATCTTGGCTAAATCGCAGAAGTATCATTCATTCATTCACATTATGTCCGAATGCATAATAAAAGATGCATGTAATAAAAGATACAAGTCAATGTATCCATATTGAATATTTGATGTACATCAAAAAATGTCGGACTTTTTGTTTCAAACATTTATGAAGGTACAAGAAATATAAGTAGAAAAGTGAAGAATATCCCGATTGAAATCAATAGTTACTGGTTTATAAAAAAAAATACCATATAAGTTTCTCATTAGCGATCCAGGCTAATTGTTTGTTATCAAAAATTGTTGAATGAAATAATTATTTGTAGTCCATTAAAAGTAATTTCGTGTTGTTAGCCCATACTGATAGACTCATAAATCACAATTAGCTCACTTTTATGAAATATACGAAAACAAATGTCCCCCATAATATTAATGTAGTTTTTATATCGAAAGTTGAAGTACAAAAAGTTCGTCGTTAGTGAGGTTTATTGATTTAAAGGTGTATTTAGATTGTTTTTATGCAAATGTAACTTGACCATTTGCTATTGCACTTTTTTGTGCACTTATAGTTGAACTTTGCAATAATAATATTTTGAAGCCTTGTTCAGAGCATTCTTTGAATATTTGTGGAGGTTTATTTTAATTTTAGGATAATTCAATGTTTTATCGTCGAAAAAAACACACCCCCTCCCCCCTCCTTTTTTAGCCAATGATTTTGTTTATTTGAATTACTATCATGTCTTTAAGTCGAAAATCACATGCCAGACATGGTCCATTTATAACACTCACTGAAGAAGAGGTAAGACTTGAAAGATTAAAAATTGTATAAATAAATCACATAAATAATAACCTATAGCACATATGTAGGTGCTAATAAAAATTGGTTTCGAATTATATTTCAAGGTTACAACCGGAGACAAGAGAATCTTTTTACGCAGACTATTGATTACGCGCTCATTGATTGCGCCGATGCTTTCATCTTCAATTAAATTATATTGTAATTATTGTAGCTTGAATTGTCTAGCACTGGTTTCTTGGGTGTGAGGTTTCTGGTTCAAATTCAGGTTCGAACGGGAGACCGCGCAGTGTGAATCAATGAAAACCGAGCTCACTTAGCTCTGACTAGGTTCTTGATTTAAGTCAGGAGTAAAGTGAATTGTAGAACTAATTACTCCGCACTGGTAGTAACATTGATTTTAAATCTCTGCAACCCCTACAAAAAATTGTCATGGAATTACTTACTTTAATTTTGTCTTATATTTTCAAAATAGTTTTGTGTTAACGTTGAGTATGCAAAAACTGGCTCTGGTTCGGGTCATATTTTCAAGAAGACTGATTTAATTTTCATACATCTGTTAATATTGTTGTTTTTTTGGGCTCGCACCATCTAAATTATTTTTTTTACAGAATTTCAACACTCGATTTTACACTTCAAATATCAGAATTTATTTCATACTATTCGGTTTATAAAATTATCTTTGAAAATTAAATGGCACTGCATTTAATTCACGCTTTAAATCTTTTTGCAGCAGCAACTGCTAAAGGAAAGTTTTACGATTCGAATGATTTGTTCACTCATGTTTCATCGTTGCTTTTAAAGAAAATGCAAGCAGCCTGTGAAGCTTTTTGTTGATTTTTCAGACATTATTATTGCTAATTGCGGCTTAGAATATTCACATTGTTAACTCGAAATCAATATTTCAGAAAAAGTGCAATAGGTGTGTTCTTCCTAGATTTATGAATTTATTTCACGAGGTAACACTTTCTTGCACCAAGAAAATAACCAGTTTCTGAGGATTAATCAAAGCATAAGTAGAAGCACTCAATACATTTTGGGCTTTTTGCAACAAAAAAAACACAGTTTCAAGGGAGTTTTATCCCACTAAAAAGTATTTCGGGTATGGTGCGTGACGTTGCTAGAGTCTTCGAGACTTCGATCAATGTTTTGATTTATTTGTCCACGTCAATCTTCGCCAAGCCACTGTATAGAGTGGGACTTATGTGGAATGTTTCATATCCTTTTTTGGCTTTGAAATTCGCTTTCTCGTTTCACTGGTGGCCCTCATGGTGGGGATCCAGATTAGTTCTATTTAAATAAGGGAATTAGTTATTTTTAAGAGCATAGCGGGATTTATGTGATCACGATTGATAGCTTTAGGAGCCACTTAGCTATCGTACAGGATCTTCATTCGAACCGTTTTAGAGCTCCTTTGGCCTTAAATATGGCAGATAATTCTGATTTGCAAATGATGGGTAAAATGAGAAGAGAAACTAGAATGAGGCCGAAAACGCGAATGACGCATTTAACGCTAGGGTTCTACTATCAGTGCTCTTACTCTACAATTCACCTTGAGCGCCTTTGCACAGGAGAGCGATTGGATCACGGTCATGGAGAGCAATTGGGTCATCGTATCATTTATTTTTTCATTTATTTTATGATTTATTTTTTCATATATCTGTGACCTTGAGCCTTTTGCGAAAGACTGTTTTACCTTTATTTAATTACTGAAGCTCAGCATTTTAACCACGAGCCTAATTTCTTCCAAAATACTAATGTGGCCCCGTAGATATTGAGATTTTTATGGCTCGAATCGTGATTTCGAAGAGCTTTCATTTTCCATTGTTATGGTGCCCATTTCTTCCAATCAACAAGCACCCATCCTTTGAGTTTTGTTGAACCTAGTAGCATAAGTTTTTGTATAGTGTTCTGCCATCAAAATACCATCACTGTTTTTTTGCACAACCGTTTGTTTTTTTGTTTTGTTTATCCAAAATGTCTGCCTTGGAAATATTCCCTAATAGCGATTGAGCATTCACTTTCTCGCCCAAAGTCCCTTGGTGGCCTTCAGTATCGTTTTTTTAGATGCTATTTTAAGATGCATTTGATATTAAGGGGGATTCTTATGTATTTTAGATCTTTGTCCTTTATTTTTAGGGCCCCTACCTTGATTTTTTCTCTTGTATGCGGTACTATGTCACTTTTCTATGAGTTTATCGTTTAAGCGCCTTCCTTGCACCACTGCACTGTTTCATTTAAGAACTCTTGTTGAAGTGAGTTATGGTTTTAACAAATTACCTTAATAGCAAGCGTTGACGAGAACAGAGTGATTGCAGGATTATGCAATCCCAAAACAAATTTTTTGATATGAAATCAAAGACATCAAATTATATAAGATGTGGTAATAGCTCACCCTGTAATAAAGGTTGTTGAACGTCTCGTTGTTGAATCATCGGACTATTACACGTCGAACCCGAATTTGTTGAATCTATCGAATCATCTATATTACATCGTGTTACACCAACCTAGAGGCAAAAAAGAGCAGCATTATTGTCGTATCGGTTTTGAGCACAATATTCAAGAAATTGTCTTCAATAAAAATAAACGAGAAAAAAGAAGATATGATTATGAAAATCTTAAGAAAGAAGTTAAAAGCATAAACTAAAGATGTTGAGAATGAAATACAATTTTAATCGTTGATAATTTTTAAAACTAATCTTTCGGGAGATGCACATGTTGCCTACATTATACGCAAGATCATAAATAGATCATAAGTTAAGATCATAAATTAAGAACATATTATTAAACTTGAACCATTCTGTTCAATGTATTATGAAAATAATAGACTGGCAACTAAATTTGCTTTCATAATACTAAACTATTGATACCTAATCGTTTCAGCTCCACATAATTTTCCCTGCTCTTATCCAACAACCAAACTTGAGTTTCACACAAACCGTCAATCAATATCTTGTCATGTTACATAAATTGGAATATTCTTAACCAACACTTATGCTAGCACAAGTTCCTTACCGCTATCAAGCTGCTACTAACTGAGCTACGACCTGCTTTTGACGGGTTGAAATGCTCGATAACTTCCCAGTTTGATTTCTTCGGCGTTGCAGGCTGAGTGGCAGGCGAAGGATTTGTTAGCGGCTGCACTTGCAGTTCAAGTGACACTTGAGGCGAACGTGACTGTCGTAAAGATGCCGAACGCCTTGTGAATTTTGTTCTTTTCAGAGTGTTGTTATCCTGGAATAATAAATGAGAATTTTTATTTTGTTATATCACTAAAAGTCAGTCATATTTCACAGATGAAATTTAACTCTGCTAACGATAGATCTGTAGTAAACTTGATTCAATTCAGCAAACGTTTACTTTAAGGGCTAGCACACCTAATCTCCAAAATAAACGTCGTAGGCTATTAAATTCAAGTAGATGGGTTCATATCATTATTGAAAATTTCCGAAGCCAAAGGTTTGAAATATATTTATACGTGTGTACATAGTGTATATATCTCTGCCGATGATACACCACCCTATTTTATTCTATTGCCTGTGCTCAAATTTGGTCAAGCGAACTTTAATGCCATTATCGTCCTATGAATTAATTCTGTTTCAAGGCTGGAATTTAGTATGGAACGTAATGAAAGTATTCAATCGTTCTAAGCTTCTAATAAATGAAACAAATAAAGTCCAAGACAATGAAAATTCACCTGTCGACAGTTCACAGGAAACAATGATGACACTGAAAGTCGCAAGGCTAAAGTAAACAAGTTTGGACGGATGATTGGATGAAATGCAAATTGGGCTTCCTCTTCAGGTTCGAAATTATTAATTATTGCTGAGGAATGCGTGAAGCGTAGCGAAATTTGTTGAAAAATTTCAATTTACTTAGGACCTTTTTTTTTTAGCTTGGAGCCTACCCCAAAGAAATTGGGGACAAAATGGAAAGTTTTTTGGGTGTATATTTAATGTAATTTTGCAGCGACTACGTCAGAGTGTAGACAGAGGGTATAAAACATACTTTCCCCACTATTGAATCATTTTCGGTGAATAGTGATTTAGTAAAAGGAAAAAAGATTCGTTGTGAAAAGGACACTATCACAAATTTAAAATCATTTATCTGTCAAAAATGTAAATAGCAGTTTATGTGTTTCTTTCGTTTATTATCAATTTCAAGACATTTCTCAAAACTAATATGTTATCATTTGTTCAAAGAATCTGCACGGTAGCATGTATCTGCATTACTGTTGAAGACATTACGCGAACTCAAGAGTATCAAAAGCATATGTATCTAAAATTAAGATATGTGACTATCTGAGCATATAAAAATCAGTTAAACTTAACATTTTGTAGAAAAATGCTATTATCACTCGTTTGCTCGGACAGAAGAGCACGTCAGGTTGATCTACAAATGAGACCTTTGCCACCAGTAGCAACGAAAACTGACATCCTTGGTTCTCACTTCAGCGTACTTGTCATATTTCTACTTAAAATGTTCCAGGTTTATGATGCTTTTACGTCGAAACGTTTCATGTGGTTTCTACATAAAAGCCTGTGAAAGTTTTACGAACACGTACGTGTTGCTAAGTCGTCCAACGGTGGCTTGTCTTAAAAGGCATTGATGTGGCTGGGATTTAAATTATAGCTTTACGCTAAAGCGTACTAGGGCATGCAATTTTATGCTCATATACATAGAGATAAGTGATCGACATGTACTGATAAGTGAATCGGGGAACACGACATTTGTAATAAAATCATATAATGCATTCCCGATTAGGGTGAGATTGTTTCAAATGAAAGGTTAGAAATATGACACCGATTCAAACAGTGAATATGACAACGAATAAATACAGTGAATTATTATCTAAGAAAAACTCTAGTGACTAGAACGCTTTAGAAATATTGATTTTCGAAGTAAAACATAGCAAGTGTTTAGGTTTGGAATACATGTTTGGACTACAATCGTACTCCTTAATGCAACTAGTGATGGGCGTTTCTGTTGTTTTCAGAAAACGAAAACGAACTGTTTTTTTCCAAAAACAACTGTTTTTTGAAACTTTTTGAAAGCTTTTTTCACTCAACCAGCAGCAGATTGATACTGGGTGTTACCATTAGCGATGGGCGTTTCTGTTGTTTTCAGAAAACGAAAGCTATTTGAAAAAAAACAGTTTGAAAAAAACTGTTTTTTTCCAACTGTTTTTTTCAAACTGTTTTTTTCCAAATAGTTTTCGTTTTTTGAAAACAACAGAAACGCCCATCACTAATGGTGACACCCAGTATCAATCTGCTGCTGGTCTAGTGAAAAAAATTTTCAAAAAGTTTCAAAAAACAGTTGTTTTTGGAAAAAAACAGTTCGTTTTCGTTTTCTGAAAACAACAGAAACGCCCATCACTAAATGCAACCAACCTGCATCGAAGGTACGATTTTGACCATATGTTAGAAAGGTTTCCATGATTACGACTCGTAAAATTTTCAAAATGCAGGAGAGTAACAGACCCATTTTATTATCCTTATTTATTTATTTATTTAGTGCTGGCAGCACATTTTTAGGACTACAACCAAAAGTCTACAACAATTGCTTGACGTTTATATCAACCTATTCTGTGAATTTTGATATTATCCGATGATTGTATGGGTAGCTATAGGAATAGAGGGACTTTTGGGACAACCATTCGAAAAATTTCCGGAAATTGGAAAGCTGGAACATTCGTTTCATATATTCATTGTAGATTTTAATCATATGAGATTTATTGACAGCATCTGTTGGTATGCTAACACCACAATCAAAAGTACCTATTTCAAAATTGTTCCACGTTGAAGACAAGCCATTTTTTACATTTTGATTGTTCTGATGATTGCATTAGAAGCCATAGTGGAAGAATATTTTTTGTTCTAAACACCCGCGAACACTCGTTGAACCTGAATGTTTAAACCTGAACGTTTTTTGTTTGCTTATAGCCTCAACATTTTTGACCCTAAACGTTTAAAAAATTAAACTAAGTATTTCATTGCAACATCGCTAAGAAAAAAAAACTCTAGCGCACCTGAACCACTAGAAATACTCATGTTCGATGAACAATAGAAGAATCGTACAGGTTTTGAATGCATATTCTAATACTCGAGCTGCAACCTGTTCCGCGTGCAAAACCATTTTGATGTTAACAATGCATTTAAACTCATAGGGTGGAAAGGATTTCAGTAATTTCAAGATTTAGGAAAGCCAAACACTGCAAATCTTTGAAAGCAGCATAACATAACATAAACAAAGAAAATGCTCAGTGCTTGCTACACTTTACCAGCACTTGTCAAGTAATGGCATTCAACAGTTGGAGTTTATTGAATCAATGATGGATAAATTTGGTAGTCTGGAAATAAAAAAAAAAATTTTTTGAAGCACAGTACCAGAAACCTCGGTTTAGATAAAAAAAATTTGCTTCCAGCATGATAATGGTCCAAATCATACAACCAAGATTTGAGGCTCCTGATTGATCTACCATGCCACGAAACAACTAAATAAAAATATTTTAATAAAAAACCCGATTTTTCCTTTCGAAGCTAGATATATTGAATTGTGTGACAAATATCGATATTTCGAAGGTAATCTGCCCTGTTCTTCCCATGGACACTGAAGAAGAGGGCAGATTACCCTCGAAATATCGATATTTGTCACACAATTCAATATATCTAGCTTCGAAAAGAAAAATCGGTTTTTTTATTAAAATATTTTTTTACAAGCTAGGAAAAAACTGGTACACATTAAAAACAATCAACTAAATAGGGCACAAAGCTTAATCAATGTGGGCATCGTTAAAGTGGAGAATTCGTGAATATCAAATAGCTAGTAAGGAAATGCTGAAAATTCTTAGAAAGGAAAAATGGAATAACATAACTGAGGAGAGGAAATCAAAGACTTTAAGGTGTCAGAAAGAATCGAAGATACCGTACCAGCTAATAATTAATAATTTTGATCTGAAAATTTGCTATCGTTTGCGTTGTATTTAAAGAAACATTTTACCTCTTAAAAAGTAAATGAAGGCTTTTTGTACTTTTTTTGTGTAGTTTTCTGCCAAAAGTGCCGTTATTTAAATAAATAATTTTTTTGTACGTCAAATACAAATACAATTTAATGAATGGAAAAGAAGAAAAGTGAAAAACCCTTTTTTGTTTTGCATTTCTAACGGTACAAACTTATTGGAAGCAAGTGAATGCAGACTTTTTCTAGCAAGAGTAAAAATCTAAATATAACTCTGTCTACATATATATAAATATGAATTTTTAGGCAACGTGATCATAATACAAGGTTTTTAAGAACATAACAATTTCGATTAGCATAAAACAGAATAATTGAGTTATCGGGCTGAAATGGTCGCCAGCACGTTTGCAACAATCGATTCCTTGAACCTAAATTTTCACGCACAACTCTCCACATTGTCGACTGAGATATTCCTAATTTCTGTGAACGAATCAACTGATTTGGCTCGTTTGAACTGAAGTGCTTGCGGTCGCGATATTTTCGGTACTTCGACGTTCGACCGGTGTTTTTTCTCAGGAACATTCAAAAGTGTATACGTTGACTCGAATTTATCCACTATAGCACGCACGAATATCAAAATTAGCGATCACTGACTCATACATAGTTTCGGTAGTATTTTTTTACAATTTTCAATACATTGCTGGTTCGCTAACTGCATCGTATTAAAAATGCTAACCTTAACTGACAATTTACATTGACAGTTCATAAAGAAAGTTGAATGGTGCGTTTGAATTAAAATACAAAATTATTATGTGCTATTGGAAAACTTGATATTAATTTCCCTCGAAAAACAGTAAAAAATAGATAACTATCATTGCAGTTTCATTGAAGGCGAGAATTATCGCCCCGTTCAACAATTTGTTGTTTGATTGAGTTGATTTGTCCACTTTGCGCACATTTAACAAACTTTTTTTTTTAAGTTGACATAATACAAATTGACAATTGACATAATTGAATCAACAGTTCTCTCACAAACTAGGAACATCAATTGATTTTCGGACATTTCTGAATTTGGCCATGTACTTTACAAATCAAAACATCATCAAACATGAATGGTAATAATAGTGAAACTATAATAATAGTGCTATTTCGCAACGATATACATACATACAGTGGCTCACAGCTTAAATGATGTGAGTACTTTTTACGAGGAAAACACTTGAAAACTCATGGAAAATGGAAATTTCTTTTCCTCAAATAAACAAAACATTTCAGCTTGTGGTTTTATTATTTCGAATGAAAAAAATTATAAAAAAATTATCCGATCAGCACAAAAAAATAAAAGTTCATCATCAACACCAAATATCACCTCAGAGCTTAAGTGATGTTCTCTCAGAAAAGTCCTCTACTTCAAACTCGAATAGTTTTTTTTCAAACATTTATTCAATATTTAGTTGGATATCCTGATTGTTGCAATACCGGACGATCTTGCATTGAGTGCACCCATTTGTGGTGTACTCCGGTGAAATAGCCTCCCATTCCTGTTAAAGTGCCGTCCTTACTGCTTATCGGATGTTTTCTGATGCCCTCTTCTAGTTTTAATTATAAACGTTCGATAAAATTTAGATCTAGCGAATGAGCAGGCGTTTTAATCTGGTTTGGGCAATTCCAAATCAACCACGTTCGCACTAGTTCTGAGGTGTGCTTGACGTCGGACTCATAAAACCGGAAAATGTCTTTGATGTGTAATTTTTCCGCACTCTGCAGTAGATTATCCTTCAAGATATTCAAATACTGAAATATGTCCAGATACTCCTCAATGAACACCATGTTCTCCACTCCGGAAGATGCCATGCATCCCCACACCATCACGTGGCCACTACCGTGTTTTACTGTATTGCATAAATTCCGTGGTCTAAGTTCAGCATTTGGTTGTCTCAACACATAACCCTTTCCACCGCTTCGGAAAAGGTTGGATTTGGCCTCGAAAAGAACGGTATCTCAGAACGTTGTAACTTTTGTTACGTGTTCACGAGCAAACTCCATCCTTCTTGCCTTATTTTTAGCACCAATATATGCACTCATAACTAATAAATTTTGTGTGTACTCTTCCGTTAAAATTTGCATCCCTTAAAACACTTCCTACGGTTTCTGGGTTACGCTTTTTATTAAGAATTTTTTCCGCCTCCTGCGCTAGTTTTGGTGCGCTTAGCTTGGGATTTTTTTTTCATATGTTCTACAATCCAGCGACAATCCCTTATTTTACCCTTATTTTCTTTGTGATTTTCATGGACAAACCGTTCAATTATATGCTGGACTGTAAACTTTGCTTTGCAGGTGATTTTCGCTATCTCTTTTTGAGTTTTTCCTTTTTTGTAATGTTCAATAATGAGCTCACCATCGTCCATTGTTGTTCGCCGACCCATTTTCAAATAAACTGTTTTTTCCTACTTCTACTGATCAGTCCAAATGATATTCACTAGAAATCCTTAACGCACTCCACGGCTAAAATAACAATGAAAATGCAGAAATGCTGAGTGAAATACTTAGTTGTTATTTTTTTCATCGCAAATAATTAACAGAGTAACGAGTTGAAATATTATGTTTGTTTGAAGAAAATGATTGTCCATATTCTGTATTTTTCCTTCATAATCATTTGCGATTTATTTTTCTTTTTTGAAAAATATATTACTTATACACTGAAATTTAAATGTTCCCTTTCGATAAATAATCAATACTTTTGTAGCGCGACGAAACACAGCGGTTAACAGATTGCTTGCGATTCTCAGGAGTAAAATTTAAAAGTACAATTTTTCAGCTCAATATCTCATGAATAGCTTCTGAAAAACTAACGAGAAAAACAAATTGTGAAACTATCCAACGGACACTCGAAAATTCTTTGTTATCGAAGAAACTCATTAAATTCTTCGTACTCGAGGTTTTTCGCTTTAATGAAATCCTCAGGATGGAGACTTTTGTTGGAACTGAGAAAATATTATTTTTTGAAATTTCTTTTGAAGCCAGGAGAGTATCAGCTGTTGGCACGTGATATTGGTCTTCATTTCAGCGTTGCCACAAAGGACGCCCACAACGAGAAGTGGAGATAAAAGGAGACACCTATAGTTTGAAATTGCGACTGGAGCCGATGTGATATCGATATCAAATTTCACCTAACGCCGTTGGTGCTTTTATTAAACTTCTTGCGAATTTTGGGTTTTCGCAATGAACGGGAATGGTGTATGAAGGTTTGAGGATCTCTTGGCATTTATTAATTGCGAGGATGAAGTGAGTACAGCTGGAATCAATCATTTCGTTTGTTGGAAAGAAAACTCCTCAATCATTGGACAGTTTAATGTTTTCATATCAGATATAATCGCCCTATTGCTGTTGTCATACAATTGTTGAAAGACTTTAATTTTGCCGTATCATAATTAGCAAGTAGAGGTCAACCGTTCCCTTCGGAATATTCAATAGCAAAAGTTTTCTCTAAGAAGCCAGATTAGTAAAGTTTTGCCATCCAATTTCTAAGATTGCACGCAACGTCGACAAGTGAGAGCAGAGCGACGGAAGGCGTCTGGCTGAAGACGACAAGTAACACAACTTCGTGCTCTATCTGAGCATTCGCCTTGACACTGATGCCAAGCAACAGTTGGTAATTTAATCAAAGCTGGTTGGCAAATATTATCGTGTGGTATATCTTGATATTAGCATAAAAAAATCAAGCATATGTTTTGAATATACTCAAATATTAAGAATATTTCACAGTACGCATACCTCCTTGGAACGTCGACTACCACGCAAGGACAGACGCTTGCTCCACACCTTCTTCTGGCTTTCGGCTGAAAATGATCGAAACATTGGTGAAGATGATGATGAAGCCATACTACGAATCCCAGATCTGAAAATGAAATTATGAAATTAATTATTGATTAATACTCATGAACTGAATTTTAATATTTTTGTTTATCTTCAAAGCCATTGGAAAACTAATCTAATGATTATATTTAAGCTTTATGAATTTTTGAATATAGAATATAGATATTTTACATGCATTAATAGACATATTCTTTAAGGAATATGCTTATTTTATTTAAATATCTTTCACCTAGTTGTTTGAGTATTTTATTTATCACTCAACAAGAACTTAATTTGCAAGAAACCTTGTAACAAAGCATATCCTTAACTCTAAAGCCCAAAAATCAATAACGATCCAACCAAATAACCATTCAACTTTCGTTCCCAAATTGCCATACAAAGTACTCGATAAAAAAGGAACAAGTAATGAAATTATGCAAATATCCCCAAAAAACATCGCTCAAACCAAAAATACCACAAAAGTGCCCAATTCTAACTCCTTGCAATTTGTTTCGGTCGACAAACGTGTGTACAATAAGTACACAAGGCTTTGTGTAACGGTGAAGGACGTCGTACCTAAGTACGTATTGTACTTGTGGGTTTGCAAATAATGTGACAAGCGAGGATTGAATTTCAAATAAACTTCTCTGCAGGACTGAGAGCTCTGCTCTGAGAATTCGAGATAAGTGATTATTTTTCGAGGAGCGTCTCAATATAAGATTTCTTTCCGATAATGATGTGCTTTTGTTTCGGGAAACAGAACATAAGAAATCATAAAAAATGTATATCAAATAACAATGCTGTTACTAAAGATTTTT
This sequence comes from Nemotelus nigrinus, assembly GCA_947369275.1. NCBI lineage: Eukaryota > Metazoa > Arthropoda > Insecta > Diptera > Stratiomyidae > Nemotelus > Nemotelus nigrinus. The sequence goes on along the minus strand of OX376373.1, from coordinate 40,350,586 downwards.
TTTTGTATCCGAATTAAATGATTTGAATATTGGTTTTTGAATCGTAAGGAATATGACATGAATGAAATTTATCGTATTATTTGAGATCGTGTTCAAAATAATGAGCACTTTGTTATCTGAGAGCAGTTCTGACGTTTAACCTAATTATAACGGTAAAAAACATGATTCTGAAGCTTGAAGCTTGAAGCCATAAACTGTTAGTTAAGTATAATATTATAGTAAAGGCATTAATCTATTTTTTTCCATTACGTGAATAATAGAATGATGTCTATTATACTTATTGTGTATGGCATACAAAGGCCATGAGGAACTGATCGAGGGCAGATTACTGAATGATAATAACAAACTTAGGAGTCGAATTCTGATTTACAGTCATATTTTACGTTCTTAGCGTGTGGCAAAAGATTCGGTCAATCAATACGTAGATAAGGAGTGCTTTGGTCCCTTTAATTCTGAGGAGTCTATTAATTTAATTGAAGCAAGTCCTTTTTCTTAATGTTAAGAAAAAAAACTTACTTCAACTTTTATCGAATTTGCCATCATTTTGTATGAAAAAGTACATTAAATAAATTTTAAATTTCTTTATTCTATTTTTTGGTAATAAGTTAATAAGTACAATAGATGCGTTTTTTTTTGCACACCCAAGCAGATCAAATTTAGTTAAGTATATTGAATACAACAACAAAATCATGCACATGTCGCGTCACCGAAGCAGAATTTGCTAGGCAGCAGCTGTTTATGGGCTTACATATGTATATGTATGTAGAGTGTGCTATTAACAGTAAGGCTCGTTTCACACATAAGAGGTTCCATTCGGTTCGTTTTCGGTCGCTGCCGACAAGTGTGAAACGATATTTCGGTTTCTATTCGGTGCCTAATAGAAACCGTATAGAGCCGAATACTCCCTGAACACGAATAGGTTTCATCAGGTTTCTATTAGGTGTGAATTCGTGTCCAGGGAACAGAAAGCAATCAAGGCGTTCACACATGCACGGTTTGGTTTCGGTTTCAACCTGATTGGATCATTTGATTTTTTTTTTAATTTGCAAATTATCAGTCTGGATCTCTTAATTTCAAATATTTAGACGTTTTATCTAGTGAGTTAAGTCAGTTTTAGTTAGTTTTATTTTTACCTCCAATTTTTTTGAAATTATCAGTCGCAGTTTTTCGGATAAAATGAGCGATTTATACGATGTTGATGTGGATTGGCTGATTTGTGCTGTGCAATCTAAAGTGGCGCTGTGAGGCAAGTTTTGTGCAAAATATGCAGATAAATTTAAGACGCAAGAGGCATGGAAAAACGATTGTGTGAAATTTTCGAAGACTTTTATGAATTTTACGCAAAGTTGAGGACGAAAACACAAAACCTAATATGAACCGTGTGAGAACCGTGTATGTGTGAAGGGATTTCATTCGGTTCGGTTTGTTTTCGGTACAACCGAAAACGAACCGAACCGAAAAGAGCCTCATATGTGTGAAACAAGCCTAACGGTGTTCTAAACGGTTCGTACCACTACTGTTGACTTTTGTGAAACCGGCAGTTTGAATTGACAGAATTGGCATAGCACTCCGAAATTGTCAATTATTTTACATCAAATCTTGTAGTGTGCAGACTGTTTTTCAGTGTTTCAATGCACATTACATTGTAGATTATATCGATTAAAATATTATAAACTAAATATTAAAATATTATATTAAAGCCTAGATAACATTTCATTCACGTTTTTTTTTATGCGTCATTCTAATTTAACAACCAACTTAAGCGAAAGCTCAGCGAATGCAACAACATTTTCAAACACAGCAAGTTTTCTGCCCCGAATGGTTTTTTTTGCAGCCCTACGTTAATCTCCCCTGCATATGTGCGAAAAAAAGCGGCTAGCGCAGCAAGTAATAGTCGCAATTAAACCTACTGTGATAGAAAACTCACAGATATAAACCTTATGGGTCTCAATCATTCGCGAAGGTCTCCTTTGAAGTTTTTTCAATGAATTTGCCATCTTATTCTTTTTAACCAGAATTTATTTTTATTTATGTATTTATACATATATTTATTTTTATTTATATTTTTATTTATACATATATTTATTTTTACCAGAATTTATTTTTATGCTACAAAATATTGATTCAGCATATACTCGTACACTGCGACTCATAGCTATAAAACCAATGTCAGAGACTAATAAATAGTACGGAAAGCGCAATATTTTCTGATGGGTGAGAAAGGTGTGATGTTGAGGGTTTACGGATCAGCTGGTGCCTGGAAAGAGGCCGCACAAAAAAAGTACGTTTTTCTATATGTGAAAATAAGAGAAGCATATTCTCGGCCCTGACAATCGACCAATGAAAGGTGAGATCCCATCAAGAAATAATAAACGCAGCCAACATTTGCTGCCAACAGCCAACATTGTCGTTAGTGGACGGCATAAACGTAACAGAGATGTTCTTTTTATTCTCCAAACGGTATCGGAAAAAGTATTCCGCGTCAATTATCTTATCGCCGACCATTTTAATACACAGACTAGGTTTTAAGAAAATTAATATTGCATAAAACGCCAATCGCTAAAAAGGTGTTTCTGCAAAGTGTATGTACATTGCCTAGTGGGAATGAAAGAACGTATCTTATCGTAGCACTGCCACTGGCGGGGTATTTTTTGTCTTGTTTCAATTTTCGAAATCAAGTACTACTAGCTATTTTTCGCAATTTGTGAGGTAATGTCGCAATTTATATCGCAAATCACGCGCTTTCTGTGCTATTTATTAGTTTATATGCTCTGCCAATGTACAATTTTACAGTTTTCTAGATAAACTAGCGGAAGCAGAGGCAAGGCGGGGGGCTTAATGTTTGGAGCGTAATGAAACGCACATTTTTAAGTATTTTGAATATTTATTTATTATTAATTATTCATACATAATCGATTTGGAAATAAGGAACTTAAGAAATTTTTTACTCAATGAAAAAGAAAATATGACCAATTTTGACAAACAGGTCCATAACCCTATCTTACCCCCTAGGTCGGGAAAGACAGGGTATCCTATGGGAGATATATTCTATTTTTGGTTGCAATACTAGCAAACAAATACTGCCTCGTCACTCTCGTTATCTATTCCAACACAGCTACAGAGTGCCAAATCCCCACAGACAGAACATGAATATAAGTATTTTCCATGGCAGTAGTAAAAACAAGGGGTATTATTTTCATCGTTGTTTTTACATTTTCATCGATGAAGAGCTAGGATTATTGTTTGGTTTTCTTCTTATTCTTTTTCTTAGCCAATTCGATTTTCTTATTCTTTTTTGTTCTTTTATCTCTGTCTTTTTCTTTTATCTTCTGCTAGTTTCTTTTTTTTTCATTGTTTCTTTTAATTCATTTTTATGCTGGGAAGAAGTTACGATAGCCGTTTTTCGTCGTTTCTTGGTCACGCCTGCAGGTTAATTGCAGGATAAGGCATCACTTGCTGATTGTGGGGTATTTGGCCTTTGATCTATTTCGATATTGCTCATCCAAGTGGAACATTTGGGCTCAGGTTCTGTTTCAATCTCAGATGGTGTCATGACGACAAGCATGCAGCATATCAGCGGTTCGTCAATAATTACTTTGTTAGAATCTTCAACTGTTAAAACTGAAGTTATCTTTACAGGCATTGTTGCAACTGAAGCGTCAGTTGATGCGTATGGTCTACTTGGAGCTGTTGCTCTGTTTTCTGACGTAGTGGTTTCGGGCAATGTTTCAGTGATGGATAATCTCTGTGTATGTGAAATATCTGTCATCAATGATGGAGCAAAATCAATATCGGAAAAAATTATTTGATCATATGGCCAAATGCTACAATTTTTGAAGCCATTTACCGCCATTGCCACTGTAGAAGACAGAATATAGGCTTTACCAAAAATCTCTGCAACTTGATGGACAGCTACCACCATCCATAGATTACTACGAAGCCAGATTGTGATTTGTTAGTCATAGTGTGTGCTCAAGGGTCTCATGTATCCTACGTCGGTAACTTGAAGTTGATGATTCGTATGTGGGGGAAGCATAATATAATAGCCCCATTGGAAAGAACTTCATTAATGATGTCAAGGTTTTGTGTGTGGGTGCTGTGGTCATCTAACAGCAAGAACACAGGACGATCAACCGTTGCTCCATTAATAAACTTTTTAAACCAGCCCTGGAATAATTCAGCTGTTATCCAGACAGAATCGCTGCAAACACCCCAAGCTCCAGGAGCAGCATTGAAAATTAGCTGTGGGTCCATTCTCTTGCTTGGGAATATCATCATTGGATGCATGTATTGGCCACTGGCATTATAAAATATTTCTATAGTTATTGTAATACCTCTCTCCGCAGAAGTTATGGATGCCACTTGTCTTCTTCCTTTTCGTGCAATTATTTTTGACTTTGTTATAGGTACCACTGAAACTCCTGTTTGATCACAATCTTAAATTTTGTCCAGCGAAAGTTTGTATTCATCATAAACGTCATCATAAAAAAAATCTGTTCAACAGCTTGTTTATTAAATCTAAAGGCACGCACAGCTGAAGTGCTTTCTGGTTTTCGTATCGACAATTCTGGATGCCTGCTTAAAAATTCCTGAACCTAATCTTTGCCAGCTTCTTTTTTTTCAGAGTTAAAGAGATATTGCTTCCCATTTTTTACTGCCAGAGTGTATGCCAAAGCCCTTAAATATTTTGTCGTAAGTCCATAAAGATGACTCTCCATGTATATTCAATAGTTGCAAAGTTCTTTCTCTTCGTCATCAAAAAATTTTCACTTTTTTGAGCCTACAGGAACTTTCACAGAAATTGCAGGAGCAGCAGGATCTTCTAGGGCTACACTAGTTTCTGTAACTTTTCTTTTGAGGGTCGGTTGTGGCACAAAACATGTTTCGACGCTAAGTTAGACCCCATTTTCCCTTCGATTACAACATCTACCACATTTTTCATGCTCTGTTCACTCCAATTCCCCCTCTCCGGCCTTTTTTTTTATAATTTGTCATCGTCCTAAAACAAGAGAAAATTAAAATTAGTTTTTAAGTATAGTAAAGTGTCATATAGAAATCATGAAATCATTCGTCGAAAGGCAAGATGGGGTACCCCATCCTGTCATGCACATTTGAATAAACTAGCATACCTTAAATAATAAAGTAAAATATGGAAACAAACATGTTCTTACTTCCTGTTGTTATCATTGATAAAAAAAAATATCTTTCAGTCAGTTCTAGAGCACTAATGTTGAGATTTAAAGAAAATACATGCGACATATAACACGAAAATCACAAGGAACTTGAAGAAAACCGAGTTTTTGGCGCTACGGCGGAAACACGTCGACACACAAACTGGTCTTATTACTGCCTGATAAACAAGCAAGGTCTTATTACTGGCTGATAAACAAGCTGATAAGCGAGCATAATCGTTTGTAAGGTTTATGCTAATAATAAACGATATGACAACGTGATATATGTATATATATATATATATATATATATATATATATATATAGGTCCATGACCTGCTCAAATTCAGATATCTTTAATTTGAATTTTCAAGTACTCCTATATTTCCAAGCAGTGTAAATTTTAGTCAAAAAAAGTATTATGAATGAAAACTTATTATGTTTTAAGCTTGTTTACAATAAAGAATTGGAAATTTTGAGCCGTGTATGGGCGCTGAGTGCCTAAAAATAGGTGAGGATTTTTTTTCAAATTTTGATTTGTCATAGCTTCTGACAAAAACATTAGATCATCGTAAAAACTGCAGAACGTATTAATGTTGACTAAGACTTAGCACATATAGATTTTCAAGACAGTGCGAGTAACCCTGTAGCTACGGCAGGCTCCTGAAAAAAAAATCCTTCAAATCAACGACCCTCCTCAAAAGTTTTTTGCTTTTTAACAAAAACTTCATATCATTCATAAATTTTAACCTTTGTCTATCATGTCAAATAGAAATTTTCAAAATTCCGATTTGCACAAGAACGGCAGCCCATCACCAAATTACCTCTTTTTTCTCTCGAAACTTCTGTTCACGAGAACTGACGACCGGCTATTCCAATTATAATGAAATTCACAGGACATATTGGTATTAATTACAACCAGGTCTAATAGAAGTGATTTTGAAATGCAAGCAAACTGTGTCAGTGGTACCATCTTGAAACATCACTGAGAAAAAACATTGCTTTTTGGCCTATAGTTTCCGATTTAGCAACCAGATTTTAACAAAATAGGTGAACCTTACTTTAAGATAGGTGAACCTTACTTTAAGATAGATTAGGTAGGTGAACCTTACTTTAAGATAGATTTCATAGAAATTTCGTTGAAAACTTGGTATAGGGACGCCAGCTATGGCAATTTTTGTCTCCTAAATATTGTAAATTTGCTCAGGAAAACAAAGGTTTTTCCCTGTAACTTCCGATGCAGTAACGAAATCAAAACGAATCAAATGAATCAAATCATCAAATGCCAAGTATCCATTTTACTAAAAATTTATATTTCCTAACCTATTACCATTTCATAAAGTAAGAATAACGAATTGCTTCAATAAGAGCTAAATAAACAAATAAAGTAATTGTTTTATAGTTATGAAACGCAGTGTATATGTCTCTATCTTAGAAGACGGCGTTATTGTTATTTGGCAACCGCAGGTAAATGAAAGGTTAAGCGGAGAGAGACATACATAGGCTACAGTCTACAATATAAAAAAACGTCCTTTCTCACATCCTATTCAACCAAGATTCGCGAAAAAAATATCCGGGAAGCTTAAACGATCTTAAAGAGTATCATACATGGTAAAAAGTCGGCTGGTCGCAAAAATTAAAATAAACAAGATTTTCGGATTTTAAAGTTTGATATTTAGAGAACGTCATAAGTCATTCCGCTTAAAATAGAAGTGTATAAATTTGAATACAAAAGGTGCACAAAGTTTGGTTACCACCTGTTTCGAAAGGCGTACCTTCTGCCTCGGTTACCTCCTCCAAATTTCTTTTTGCTTAACTTCTTGTATTAAGAGCATCTTTTGTTGCATTTTTTGAAATAAATGCTATTTAATTCAAGTATTTGGTTAACAAAAATGGCGTTGAAAACATTTCCAACTTTGATTACGTTGTTTTTGCACTCAAAGACTTTTTTCTCAGCAATGGTTTGGAAAATGTTGATGATTCTTTTTTTTTTGTGTTTATAAATAATTGGACTTTCATTCGACCGTTGTATTTTAAGAATAATTGAGCAGTGACTTAATTAGGTTGGTTCGAAATTTGAAGAACAAAAATTACAAAAATTAAAAGCTTCACAAACAGTTCGAACATATATTTTTTCCGTCTCGAACGATAATAAAGCAATTAAGAAAAAAGAAAAAAAAATGTTATCTTGAGCTGGGGAAAAAAGTCGATAAATATACGTAGTTTCTAATGGGATTTGATGGCGACTAGTCCCCGCTTAAGTTCATCTATTATTAGGTTATGCTGACGACATTGACATAATTTGGCTAAGCGACCACAATAAATGGATTGCACATAAATGAAGGGAAAATATATATAATATATGATGGAAAGCCAGCGCCAAAAACCGCCAAACAGTTCAGGGTCACATCAAGAGTAGCAAGAAATAAAAGTCTGAAAAATACTTGTTTGAAAAAGTTTTTTTAAGTTAAATAATTCACTTTTGTAGCCTAAAAGCAGAGTAATCACAAAACAACTCTTGTCGGGTCTAAAGGTTTCGCAGATTTACAATCAACATGAATACGAGTGTGAAGTGATTAATTCCGGGACTCACTTCTCCACCTCTGATTTCAAACAGGTGCCTATACAAATCCAGTCAAACTTTGTTTTTCTGCAAGAAGCTTTGTTTTTCTACAAGAAAATATGTTTAACCATTTGGCGACAGTGAAAATTTCAATAAATGTTGAAGGAACCCTCATATATCTGCGAAAACAAAATATTTGGAAAAAAACGTATAGAAAATACACCATAAACAATAAAAGGTGTGCACTTTTCTTCAAAGCATTTTGAACATAATCATACTTGGATTAACATAAATATTTTTACAGACTTAGTTACTTGCGTGCATGGATAAGAACTTGTTGCCTTATACCATGCGAAATACTGTCGCAAAGTTCGAAAAATACTGAAATAAGTTACCTTTTCCCCTTTTATTATATAAATAAATATCACCCTAGAACATTACCCACTTTTTTCGAAACTTAAATATCAAAGATCTGGCATATTCCTAGATGTTTTTATTTAATCTATTTGAAAAATCCCATTGACCATTTTTCGACTCAATACTTTTTTTCTTTGGCAACACAGAATTCATCTTAAAATATGAATGTGTATACATTATTTAATATCAATACATCATACATACTCATATCTTATAGCGAATGCAGGATTTTATTATATATGGTCACAAATAAATTTCAACAATAAAGCGCACTTCATTTCATGAATTTTCAGTGGCTTCGTTTATTGGTAAACAACTCCACCGCATAAGACTACACAACAATTTGCCCGGTGATATCAGATTGGAAATCCTTCCCGACACCATCCCCAACACCGAGTCTTGTCACTTTTCATGTATTGTCAATACGAATTCTATCATTCGCACACATAACTTGTCTTGTTGATTTATTCGGTGACCAGCTGATCCAACCACAACGCAGGATATGACATACTTTAACATCTACAGTAACCTAAGCAAACACATTTGTATACATATCGTAAGCTAGAGAAATAGTTGGTGGCCTATTTATAATTGCAGATATACATTTGCATATCCAATTCTGCCTACAGCAATAATTCCATGCCTCCTCCACATAACCTCTGCACAGACGACTTTCATCTAACAATAATTAGCAACCATCTATGTATGTATGTATATCTTGATGAATTGCAAAACTCAAGACAACTCGTTAGCTAAGCATATCAGGAGTTACCAAAATAATTCGGTTTCAATTTTGCTCAAATTTTCACATGTGATTGCACAATCTGAATGTCAATTGGATTAGGACACGGCACTTGAAGGTCGTGATCTTTAAGCTAAAACATTTTTAGCTCGCTCAAGATTGTTTCGCAACCAAATACAATCACCACAAATCGGAGGCATGTGATATTTGCTAAGCTCGGATGATGTCAGAGAAAGCCTTACATGCCGCAAACATGAGAAATGAGAACATAAACGAAACGTCTTAGGCCAATGACAGACAGTTCGGTTTCACCGAAGCGTTTAACGCTTCGGTTTGGCGCGTCGGCTGCCACACACAGCAGTTTTCAGAAGCGTTTATTGTGTCGGTTCAGTTACAAATTACGTCGGAGTAGCAGATTTTCCTTCCCCTATCCCATGCATTCATCAATGCATCCAGAAAATTTCAGCTCGATCGGACTACGCAGCAATGAACTCATCGAAAAAAACGCTCGAAAACCGAGTCGGTGGGTCATTTCTCTCATCAACCGACGCGATTCCGAAACCGAGAGGCGGTTCGCACCGCGGTGTGTGTCATCACAATGCTAAAGTAATGTACGACTATACCGACTCGGTTTTCCTCTCGGGAAACGCCTCGCAAAAACCGCTGTGTTTGTCATTGGCCTTATAGCACGTACTCTGCTCATAATGACTGCGTTGGCTGACTCGTCTGAAGGATACATATAGCAAAAAGGCCAAAAGTTTTCTTCGACTCTCGTATGTCTCCTATAACAACTGTAGCATTTTATGACTTGTGTATGAGATGAGAGCTTGTATATTTTCGCATGAAATAAGCGAACATTCCCATCCGAACTGCGCTCTATGTCAATGAAAATGACACTTTTACGAAATTTCAAATGAAAAGCCAAAGAGAGATTTTCGCTCAGAGTTGACTCCTTGTCTTGTTGCAAAACACTTCGTCGTTTTGATATTGACTTGCTTTGGAATATTTAGCAGCAAAAACATACTCATGTTGACACAATCTTTGGTATGAAATTTCATCGTTTCGCATACTTTGTGACAGAAAAGTAGAAAACATGAATTTTCATTCTTCCAGTAAAGTAGAAAAAATCACTCGACAAAGTTTACTTCTTATTAAAATTTCATAAACGATACTATGAAATTTATAAGGGGTCGCTTTTTGAATATATGGGACTTTGGGTGGGTTTGTGGTGAAAAATGCATGTGCGTGTGTTGCTCTGGGAAACCTTTCTTTCTGTAAGCTTGGAGATGTTTACGATCCTTTGTTAAAAATCTTCATTGTTTTCTCAGTACTTTAGTAGAGCGAAAATAGCAAGCGTTATGGGAGATATACTACATGTGCGTTCGGTTAGGGGAAGATGTCAATAATGTGAGCAATTGATAAATCATAGAAGGGAAAAAGGATTTGTTGTTTTGGAAAACAATGTTATTGGATTCAAAGTTTTTTTTCTGAAACTTCAGGCAAATAAATCAATTTTTATCGAATGGAAGAAATTGCTTTCTTCATATTGAAAGTTGTTTGCTCGACATTCGATTTCATTACATATAGTGAACTGAAGCTTGAATATTGATCAAAGAGAAAGGTCATCTGTGCATTTGAAATTTATCACCTATGCTCTATAAGGTTTTAACAGAATGTTGAGGCTAGAATCATATTGATCAAAATGCTGTTTTAATAAATAATAATCAATTTTTTCTTATATACTGAACAATAAAATTGAACCCTTTTCTCTTTCGGATTGTTTAAACAAATAAAACCAGTATTGGGGCTAACAGAAGGGTCTTTATAATAGAAAAGTTAATTCCACTAAATATTATTTTGGAAGATTTTCTGAGCTTCAAATGAAAAAAACCCTCTTTATTATTGCTCAACTGCACAATTTTGGATTAGGTAGCCTTACAATTGGCATGTAGCTAACAGCTGTCCCATTTTATCTGCTGGCTTTTATAGTTTTCCATTTAATTTTTTTCAATGTCAGTATGACTCAATATTGGCTATTTCCTCGCTACTTGGAATCGTGCTAAAATGCTCTCGATTACAAAAGTTTCAGCTTCTGGTTATCTTTGCTCTTGGAGAAACTAATGCAGATGGTAACTTAGGGATAGTTATCTCTTAGCATTGGTGAAACCAGCGAGGTCATTCGGTTTTCAAGTCAACGAAACTGCTGTAGACACCCTAGTACTCAGCAAAAAAACAGTAAGCGATACCATCCAGAATAAAAACGCTATGGAAGCCTGCGTGTTTGATCTGTAGAAAGCCTTCGAATCTGTATTGATTGGTGATCTTTTATATAAAATAATAGATTCTGGATTTATGGCTTGAGTCGTCAAGATCTTAGACTGTTTGCTCAGTAACAGGGAAGTCTTTCTTATAGAATCAGGTTTACACCAAGGCTCTTTTCTAGGTCCGATTCTTCTCATCTCCGGTACCTAAAATACGTTTTTTACAGACTTTATTGCCAATCTGTATGCAGATGATATTCTTTTCTGAAATTCCCAGTATCATATTAGATTATCATTGATGAATTTGATGGCTAACTGAATGGCGTCGGCAGTGCCTCATAGACACTATTATTAATACGCCTATATATGTATATTTTAAATCTTAAGGGGCCTTAACCTTGAAGGGGCCTTCGACAAGCAAATTATATCCATGGATATTAATTTTTAAAAATATGGAACATAAGATATTATTCTTATATTTTTTCAAATCATCGCTTCTGGGGTATAAATTAGTCACTGAAGTGGCGTAAGAGTAGAAACTCTTAAGGTATGTATCCATATGTATCATTTTCGCGTATCGTATCACCGTTGCGTATCAGTGGATACGACAAACGTATCTTCGTTGCGTATCAAAATTTGATACAAAGAATCGCAACGAACTCGATCGGTCATTTGGCGGTTTCTTGCCGTCGCATCAAAGGAATGAAACGATACGCTCTCGAATCATATTTGGACAACTTGCGTTGCACAAGTCGCGTTGCATGATTTGACATTTGAGTCGTTAACTTGTCAATATTGTAGTGCAGTGCATAGATAATGGAGTGGAATAAAGAAAACATTCTTCAATTTATTGAAGTATATCGACGATATCACATTTTGTGCAAGGAATGATACAATACTAAGTGCAGTCATGTGTGGACACGTTGCGTTGTACACTATAGATTCGTGAATAAAAGTGTTGCAGCTGCGTATCGAGCTTTTTGCAACGGATCGTACTGATGATACATGGAATATTGAGTAGTGTGGACACCGTATCCGTTTAGTGAATGATACGCAACAGGGATACGATACGGAAGAAATGCAACATATGGATACCTACCTTTACGTTTACATCATCAGTTAGCAGTTCCCGGTTTTTTTTTCGCGTTCCAGAAAGCTAGCAGGCAAAATTTTCAAAATTATCAGATAAGTGAGGGTCAGGTTTTTGTACGTTTGATAAGTGCTTAAGATTTGGCTCGAAAGAATGAAAAATCTTAAGTATTTCTTGAGCACTAGAATCATTTGTATCATCCAGCAACATATTTTGAGACATAAATATAATTTACTAGGCTTTATGAGAATCGATTTCGGCATCGACACAATTTCTGTTATTGCTTCACTCCATCAGTACACCTACCTACGTTCCATGAATTTCGAAACTATTTTTAACATCGATCGCATGAGTAAACAACATGTACAGTGATTTTTCAATTGGAGCATGCCGCTTAACATAATCAATAGAGGATCGTGTATGATAAATGTTATATGTACTTTTCAAAATAACCATAGTTGTAGGTGTATCAATAAGCAATTTCATTTTGTTCCCCTAAATGATGGAAAATTGTTCTATGAAAATTTACCACATCCCATTGTCAACTCATTGACTCGTAGATAAAATTCAATTAAAATAAGTTCTAATGAAATTTTCAAAACTGATAACAAATGCACGTCCATTAATTGCCCACATCAAAGTAAATAAACACAAAATAAACATGGTCAAACACACGGGCTACCGTATATTTTGCGGATTGATACCCTAATCACTTTGAATGGATAATCAGAAATAGCCATCATGAAACCCTGGTATTGCTAGTGTAATTTAACTCAGAGCCTGTAATATTGAAAATTCCAGATGCCAGTAGATATGGGTAATGGTAAAATCATATCACAATTATGTCGCGGTCTGTGGTTGATGTTAAATTTCAACAGCTACATGCATAATTAGCTTCAATTAATGACACTCGCATTGATAGTAATTGATAAATGTCCAGTTACTGTAAATATCTTCATTAAATTATCAGGCGGTCGTGCGCTGTTGTGAAAAGCATTAGCTTTATGTTACTGCACATAAGTTTCTCGGTCGTACCATTAAGGATTATCTATCAAAAAACCATCGAAAAGCTTGCCAAAAAATCTTAGCTTTTCCGAGAAAAATGAACATCACGTCTATTAGCTTCATCTTAATCAACAAATTAAGGATGATAAATTGTGTCTGAGTTGAAAAATATCTACAGATCGCTATCTTGTCCATAAGTTCATTATGATTTCGGAAAAAAATCAAAATTCAACTATACCTACCTACATTGCAAAAAAAAATCTGACCGAACTCTGTGATTCCATTGATCAAATCAAATCCCACTCACGAATCTATTTACTTTAGCTACATCATTTTCGTCGTCTTTTCATTATCCTCACTTTTGCTTCCATGCATTCCCCCAAAACGACGTCGGTTACCCCTCATGAATTCTTGATGCTGCTCGAAGGCACAATCATTCCAAAGATTTCTTATGAAAAATTTAATCCCGAAAATCCTCTCCGTGAGATCTTCCTACTCAGAGTGTTCGAATCGTGATAGAAGTAAAAGCGTATTTTACCGTAAAACCTTCTTAATGATTTAAGTAATGTGCTCTCGCTTAGGAAAGATGTCGTCTTCCTGAGAGTTTTTCAATGAAATCGAATTACCACAGGGAGGATTCTATGTTCGAATAATATATGGTTACTTGTATCTTGTATTTAAAAAATATTTATAAGGTAGATTACATAAATGCATAAACCATAGTTCAATTGGAAAAGTTTGAATTTAACCTTCTGGTGATGGATTTTAATAACAAATCACCACTACGCAGAAGGAAAAAAAACTTTTTGTTTTTATAGGACAGGCAATAAATGACGAAAATATGTTTCTGTGAAAATTACGGGCCTGAAAAATTAATGTCCCCGAAGTTTCCAAAAGTTTTACATAATACCAGCTATTCGAATACATGTATGAGCTTGATTCTTTGTATCTGGAAAAGTAATACTGGAAAGTTTCGAGAAAGCAGTTTGCCGAGAAGTGAATGTTCTTTGCAGTGCTGAGAGAGGTTGATTAAAAGTTTTATTTGCATTAATGTGATTTTAGCTTTGAGCTGACACCTTGCTAAATGACTTCATGGATATGAGCGTTAACATATCCGTTAATACCGAATTAATTGCTATTTACTGCATGAAAGTATAAAAATTTTAGTTTACATTAAATTCTAGTACAGTGTAACAATGACTTTATATTCACCAGTTTGACCATTACTAATAGCGGAAGCCTAGTATGGAAAATTACAATTAAGCGTGCATTTTTTTAAGGCACTTTCATTCAAAATTGATCTTTGATTGAAAATAATTTTAATTTAAAACTTCAAAATCGAATATAAATTAGAAAATAAATTCCAGCTATATGGATTTATATTGAATTTATATTCTATATAAATTCCAGTTATATAGAAATAATTTTGGTGCGTTTATTTTTCTTTAAAGCTCTTAAGAACTATGCACATTTCCATAATCTCGTACTCCGTTCCGCAAATTTTTAAGTAATTCAATTTCAATTTTCTCCAACTTACTAACGGAGCAGAGCTTATGTCCTAGCATGTACATGTTTTGTTAAAGCAAATACATAAGTGAGGTGATGACGTGGAGTAAATAGAAAATAACCTTATCTGACTATGACACTTGTTTCACAAACCGTCGAGCGCTTGATGAAAAAAATGAAATTCTAATAAGAACAAACATATATACCTATAAACATTTTACGCCACTCGAATCCAATCTAAACACAAGCACACGTTCTTAAAACATCAATTTCCGCAAGCTCAAGGCATACTCTTTCATAAATCTCCGAATCACACAATCTTTTCTCCATCACCTTTAAGAACCAAACAATCCAGCCCAATAGTTGTTTTTTCTTCGCCTGTTGACAATATAATGGCGAACGGAATATCTTTATGGCAATAGTATCCTGCTGTTCGTGTGATCTTTGCTAGCGAGCGTCTACGGAAACAGCATGACACTTTGAACAATTCGCTTCCAATTTGCAGGCCATCAGTAAGCAATTTTTTATTATTAACTTAAGCGTGTGAAAAGGAAAGGACGAAACATTGAGTGGTCGTTACGCATGAATAGCCAAGGGTGGATTCTTGTTTGGCCTGACTGTGATTTGTAATTTTATATTTATGTTGTCGTTGAGAGTATTTAAGCGGACGTGAAAGTGGAGCGCATGAATGATTTCGTTCAGTCTAATAGATATGTTTCAAAATAAAGACTGCTTGATGAATTTTGTTCTTATTCTGGTTTTGAATAAAAAAAAGAAGCTAAATACCCGAAAACAGAAAATTTTAATTGAAATAAAGTATATTTCACCTGGTATTAATGACAAAAAAAAAGTGTTTGTTGCGAAGAAAAATATTCTTTTTAAATTTTTAGAATGCCTGTCGAAAAATAAGCGTGCAACTGAACAGAGGTTACTTTCTGGAGTATTGACAACATGAGAAAAGGATCAATGTCAAAAAAATCTTATAGCGCCCAACGTGGGAAGTGTATTTTCTGCTTCTAATAGATAATATTTTCGGTGTGACAAACTAGGTTTAAATTGCTTGAAAAATATTATGTCCCCCAATATGAAATATAAAACTTGTTTTATAATGTTTTGTTGAAAATGTGAATTTAGTTTAATTTCAAATCGAATAATAATGAGAGCCTGAAACGATCAATTAATTTTGCACTTTATCCGACTAAGTAGATCGCGAACAAGGGAACAATGATGTTTGACTCTCATATTAGTAATGTTCCAAATAGCACAATACTTCATTCCACATTGCAAATATTGGAAACTTGTCCACATCAAGAGTCACAGTTTTAAAGTAAGACCTTTTACATACAGTTGCTCACAAAAGTCAGCATACACCGCTTAAAAACGCGGAATTGGCAATATATAAGTAGAAAAAAAATGAAAAGACGGGTGAAAAACGAACTTAAAAGGAATATCAGAGACATTGTAATCTATTTTACACCGAATTAATGAGAATATACATATATATACACATATACATAGTAAATAACAAGAAATTCCGCTGAAAGTGAGGAAACAAAAGTCAGCATACACCACAGAAAATTCAAAAGAATCAGTCTAAGCGATGAGTCATACTGCGATAAAGATTGCTACCGTGTTAATATACAAAGATAAACATTAGTACATTGCAAGTCAATCAAACTAAAGTGATTTGGGTGCCTTTAATGCTTAAAAATGAGTACACGGAAGGAAAAGAGTTTGGAAGTGCGAAAAATCATCCTTAGTGAACGAGTGGAAGGGAAGTCGTATGGCGAAATTGATAAAATAGTTGCAAGAAGTCGGGCAACGGTACAAACGAGCATACGGAAAGCGGAAACGGAAGAGAGAATACAAAATAAACAACGAACAGGTAGACCGAAATCCTTAAGTAAGAGAGATGAGAGAGAATTGTTACGGAAAATAAGTAAGGAGCCACAAAAAAGTGCTCCGGCAATGGCAACAGGGAAGCAAGTGAGTCCAGAAACAATATGTAGAGTTTTGCGTAATCAGGGTTATAACGGTAGAGTTCCGCGCAGAAAACCTTTCATTTCTCCAGTTAATGAAAAGAAGAGGCTTGACTTCACTCGCCTGCATCTTAATAAGGACGAACATTTTTGGAATCAAGTTCTATTTAGTGATGAGAGGAAGTATAATATTTATTGCTCTGACGGGTGCGGATACGTGTGGAGGAAGCGGAACTAAGCATTGGCAAAGAAGAATTTGCATCCTACAGTGAAACACGATGGAGGGTCAGTCCTCGTATGGGGCTGTATGTCGGCCGCTGGTGTGGGGCAATTACATTTTATTGATATTACTATGGATCAATACATGTATTTGAACATATTGCGAGGCGATTTGATAACTTCTGTGCAGAAATTAGGCCTATAGCCAGGTTGGATCTTTCAGCAGGACAATATCCAAAACATACAGCTAGAAATGTCAAAGAATGGTTGCTGTATAACGTTCCTCATCAGCTTCACAGTCTGCCTCAGTCTCCCGATTTAAACCCTATAGAGCATTTATGAGAGGAATTGGATCACAGAATTCGTGAGCCAGACGTAAGAGCAACTATTACTAGCAAAGAAACCCTGAAATCTGCTTTTCTGTGTACCTGGATGAATATTCCACCCGAAATTACCGGAAATCTCGTTCGTTCGATGCGAAGGCGTTTAGAAGCTGTTATTAAGGTTGGTGGAGGGCCTACAAAGTATTGAGCTCAACTTTTTTGGTCATTCTCGTTCTTTTCAAAATATGGCTCGTAGTGTATGCTGACTTTCGATGGATGAATTTTCTTAGTTTTCATGGTTTATTTCTTTATGTGCTCGGATTTTCTTTATTGTTATGCTATGAAACTTATTTTTAATGCTAATAAAGCTACTTTTACGTTTTCATTGCATTCTCTCTTTTTCCACTGTACCATATTCGTGTTTTTACATGCTGTATGTTGACTTTTGTGAGCCATTGTATATAGATGATCGTGGTCCATTTAAATATCGTGACTATCGTGTACAAGTTAGGCAAATGCAAAAGAGCCACGTAGAAATATTTATATGCTTAGCAATTTAGATTATTCACCTCGAATTTGAAAGAAATATGCCAACAGTCGTTTTTATGAACGCGTAACAAAGGTCCATGGGACGCTGAGGGCTCTGTAGTCACATCTGTAGCAACTGCGAAACAAACTTTGTTAGAGCAAGCACAAAATCACAGCTAATTATTGAGTTCGCTGCGGAAATTTATTGTAAGACAAAAAAAACTCTAGCGCACCTGAACCGCTAGAAACACTAATGTTCGAAGAACAGTAGAAGAATCGTGCAGGTTTTGAGTGCATATTCCACCACATGTGTTGCGCATTACGGCCAAACTGTTTCAAATGCCACGTTTTACTTTGGTCTCAAGAATGCATTATAACTCATATGGTAGAAGGTTTCAGATATTACCTCTGGCATGAATTTCAACTTTTATGAGAGCAAAACACGGGTTAATTATATTCGTTAGCAGTTGTTTATTTCACAAAATTTTGAAAGCAGCATCTCATATAACATCAATGAAGAAAATGCTCAGTGCCTGCAGCACTGTAACTGAAGTTGGTGTTTGGGGCTGCGATCCGAAAAATTTGCAGAACTTTGGGAATTGAAACATCGGTTATTTATTTTCATTGTAAATGTTTCCGGTATGAATACTAACTGTAAGCATTTATTGATACAAAAGTAGCACAACCGACTCGTACTGGCAACCTTCTGCCAGTATCAAAGCCAAGAATATATCACATTTGCTTCACGTTGTTATATTACATTCGAAGTTATAGGAGTATAAAGAAATTTAGGGTTACCTGCAGCAAGTTTTTTCAAATAATCGACAGCTTAATATTTGCTGTTTATTGTTACTACAATATCATTACCAATTGAAAATTCTACGATAAAACCGCTTAATAAAGATATTGCAAACAAACACAAAACCAACAATAGCCAGCAAACCCTATTGTGGCTCTTCTACCAAATTTGGCCTGAATAATGTTTATAGTAGGTTCCATTAATTGTATGAAATTCGTATTGATTTCATGACTGCACTGGAAGTTATAGGGCAAAAAGTTTTATTTTCCTGAGCGAATTTTCAAAACCAAAGACACAAAAATTACCATAGCTGGCAGCACCAATCGAATTTTTCCAAACAAAGATTAGAGTAAAGTTCAGCTACTGTGTCAATTTCATGAAAATCTGGTAACTAATTCACATTTCATAGGACAAAAGCAGTTTTTTTTCTCTGTAATTTTTCAAGATGGCACCACTGACACAGAGTTGCCCACATTTCAAAATCGCTTCTATCAGATCTGGTCTGACTTAAGTCCAATGCATTCTCTAAATTTCATCTGTATGTGATTATTGGTTCGTGAGTTCCGTGAACAGAAGTTTTTGATGCTAAAAATATAGGTTAACTGGGAGAGGGTTACCGTTCTTGTCCGACATCAAATTTTCAAAGGTTTACTTTGAACGTGTAGATAAAACATAAGATTTGTATACAGATTGGTTTTATTGTAAGAAACGGATATTTTTTTTCAATATTCGATGGTTTGAATGTTTTCACTTCCAATTTTTTTTTTCAAATTTAAGACACCAATATTATCATAGCTGGCAGCTCCAACCGAATTTTTCGACCAAATTTCTATCAAATGTGGTTTGAGGTAAGGTCCAGCTACTGTGTGAATTTCGTCAAAATCGAATGATTCAATCAGAATTTATAGCGCTAAAAGCAGTTATCTTTTTTAGTGATTTTTCAAGATGGCACCACTGGGACAGAATCGCCTGCATTTCAAAATCCTTTCTATCAGCCCTGGTCCTATTTATGACCAATACATTCTGCAAATTTCAAATAATTCTGCTCATCGGATCGTGAGTTTCCGTGAACAGAAGTTTTTGATGCTAAAAACATAGGTAAATTGGGCAAGGGTTACCAGGCGTGCCCGTTATACCATATCAAATTTTTTTTATTGTCTATGTAAACAAAGCACAAAATTTACATATGAGTAGCTTTTTTTTGAAGAAACGGCATTTTTTCAAGAGAGACGATGATTTGGAGGTTTTCACTTTCAGTGCCTGCTCTAGCTACAGATTTGCCAGCACGCTTATCAAAAGCTACACAAATCTACAACTAAATAATGCAAATACGTCCTGAAAATTTCGTAATGATTGAATAGCTCCGTCAAAAGTTATCGCAATTTAAAAATTTTCAAATTTTCCCATTCTCTTTTTAGGCACCCAGCGCACACATGGGGTTCCAAAACATTATCCGATTCACATGTAAAACACGTTCGAAATTTATTTCGTCAACTTTATTTTTGCGAAAATTATTTGTGTACGAAATAATAGGTACATTAAATATATCACTTAAATGGCCGCCGGCGCCAAAAGGTTAACAATAACTGACATTTAGTGAGACCTGGACCTATTCGGCATATACACCAATGTATCCTGAAAGTTTAAACTCAATCGGATGGCGCGTTCCCGAGATTATCTCACTGAAATTTTTTGATGATATATATATATATATATATATATATATATATATATATATATATATATATATATATATATATATATATATATATATATGTATATATATATATATATATATATATATATATATATATATATATATATATATATATATATATACATGGAAATATGAATTTTTGGCCGAATCGATTTTAATGCTAATGTTCTTCGAACATTAGTAATAATACAAAACCGATAATACACACTTTCTTGTGTTCGAGCTGAAATTAGGCAGCTGACACACCACTACCTCGCATCACTCAATTAGTAACGTAAACAAAGAGTGATCACCAACATATTTGGCTGGCATCCTCCTTGCTTACACTTTGAGCATGATCTAAATCGTCAAGAAGGCACAAAATTCACGAGGGCTCGAAAAATACGCAAGCCCAACCTAATTGCAATAAACACATAAACAAATAATTATTCCGGACCTATACTGCCCTACTAACCATAAAGGGCTTATCTACATTTTTCTACGGAATCAAAAACTACATACTCAATTACATCATTCTACAAGATGTGAAAAACCCTCTTTTGTGGAAGTGTGTTAAAATCAATAATGAAAAATCCCCCCATCTACAAAAAACTTCACACTTCTAAGCATAATGTTTCTATCTACTGCAGATAGAGCCTTTATGCCTAGTAATGTGTAGATACAACCTTTATGCTTAGTAATGGGGCTAGTTTTTCGTTTCATACTACAACAAAAAAGTCCTATCTACATAAAACCTATCTTCCGCAACTATTTTCAACGTGAAAGCTTTTACTTGAGATGTGTCTCAAGTAAACGTATTTGTATTCATGTTCAAACTTTCGTACCGTTTGAAGCTGTCCGCAGCATTTAGAAAAACACAATATCTCGAAAGTGTTAAAATGTAGATAGGCCCTTTATGCTTAGTCGGGCAGTATAGCAGTCTCTCTGAGAGCAGTCTCATTCAAAAGCTGCAGGTGACAAGACAAGCTCCAGTAGAACGGAATTTGTTCCTGAAAAAAGAGGCGCAAAGCATCAGGACTGTAGTACAAAGCATCTGGACTTATCAGTAGAGTAGAATCATAGAAGTAGAATCTACTTCGCAGTAGATTTGAATCTACGTATTAGTAGAACTTCCTCTCCCCAGCCATTGTGGCAAGGAAGTTACTAAACGAAACAATTACAATACTACACGTCCCTAAATCCAGCGATTGACGGCATATTGCTAGTAGCCCAGTGAAATCAGACATAAAAAAGGCGAAACTTCGGAAAAATTAGGGGAACAAAATGTCAAAAGTCCCCATCGATCCGATTGCTGCGTCGCTTTTTATACGGGGTCAAAGGTCACCAAAAGTGACCTTTCCTAAATATCTCAGTAACGGTTACGTCTTCAGAAAAACAATGTATGACAAATTTGTAGCTTAGCAAATTTCCAACAAAAAAGATTATATAGCTTTTTCCTGTAACCATAACCGTTTTTGAGATATATTGATCTAAACATTTGTTACTAACAGCACCCTCATTCTCATCGGCATGTTGATATTATCCGATTTTGATTACGACTTGGCATGTTTGTGAGTTTGTTTTTGTATATTTAAGAGGCGCATAAAAAAAACATGTACACAAACTTATCTGCCAGACTCCAGGGTAGGTGGAAAAGTGTGCTCCGAAAAGTTCCCCCCTCCCCCTTTGCCATAAAACGGTATCCCTGAGCATCCATCCCAAATCTTCAGAAATGAAAAAATTCAAATGCAATTGTGTTTAATTATCAGATTAATATATAGTCTGATTATTATCAAAATAAATGAAGTGAAGCTTATTGACAATTCGTAGAAAGTTTTCGTTTAAATCGATCTTAGTGTTGTAAATAGACTTGGAACATTGATCGCGAAAATTAATCATTGAAGATGATATTTTTATCAATGTGTCCTGGTATTCTTGTCTTTGTCACCAATTGTTTTTCCGAATGATATCCAATACCATTTCTTTCATTATATGAACTCAAATGAGGACTTGAAATATTTGCCATTTTATATGAAAACTTTTAAAACTATTCATCGTTTTGATATTGATGTTATCAGCTCAACAATCGAATGTGTGAACCAATATTAGGTAAGTAGATTATTTTTTTGGAATCTTCTTCGCTCTTAAATCCAGCAAGAGTAGAGGTGGAAATCCAGCGTGAGTAAGAACTGTCAAATCATGTACACTTTAGGCAATTTGAGCATTTTAGACTTGCATTGATTTTTAAATAATTTATAGAAATAATTCAACAATAATTATACTCCTATATGTTTAAGCTTTTTATTAAGTATTTAATGTTGATTATCAGCCTATTTACAGGTAAATAGCCACTCACATCACTTAGATATCATCATTATCAATCATCAACAAAACATCCTCCTTTACAATTCATTTAAATTTTATGGAACAAACTCCCTCGTAGATAGTACTACACTGTTATTAAATTAGTGTTTTGTCACGCTGCTGCTTCAAATTCAACTCTTTCCAATTACCCACAGTTCAACGAGCAGACAACGAATGTTAACCTTTTCAATTAAATCAACCAGAACGAAAACAAGGCTAGTACATGCAAAATTTCTCTTATTTACATCAACCTTGCCAAATTTCATCTGAAATTTGAAATTTTGATAACTAGTTGCTTCGTGTCTGTGTCATTACTATTCTACATCGAAGTTTTCACCTGGAATCACAAATTGATATTCACAGCTCAGTGAGACTTGCATAGATTCGATGGTTTGAAAATTTTATGAAGCAATATATTTGAGTGTGGCGCAATCACTTTGGAGGTGAAGAATTGCTACGAATATGTGAATACATATATTAAGGAGCTTGAAACGGTAGTCAGACATCACGTGACGTCAACAATCTTTTTGCGTAAACATGTGGTTGTTCAATTGAATGCTTGGAACAATTTGTGAATAAATTTTGGGGTTATGTATATAGATTAAGTTTTCATCACATTATTTGCTTTTAAAATGAAGAATAACAAGTTCATAGAAATTCTGATATAATACTAAGAAAAAAAAAGAATT
Source organism: Nemotelus nigrinus (assembly GCA_947369275.1). Lineage (NCBI taxonomy): Eukaryota > Metazoa > Arthropoda > Insecta > Diptera > Stratiomyidae > Nemotelus > Nemotelus nigrinus. The sequence continues at coordinate 40,327,234 of OX376373.1, read as the reverse complement.
CCTTCTTTTTATTATATAAATTATTTCATATCTGAAAATATAAGACAAAAATGATGAATGTGCATCAGATCAAAGAACACAAATTAATTCTGAATCATAATGAAGTTTCATTTTACCGAGGTGGTGAACTACGTTTTGTGTTTTTCTGATATAAATTGCAATTTACCTGAGTTATTAATTCAATTGATCCAAAAAATACTTTGAAATTAAAATGGGTCTTGGTTCAGCGACGTAGATCATTTAATATTTCCAGATATTTTTTGCTGAAAAAAACTCCAAGTTATTCGTTACAAATATGCTTGGGAAAAAACACCTGTCGCAATTTCATTTCGCCATTAACTACTGATTTCAGTTTGCTTGGGCTATATCAAATAAGTAAGGGTCAAAGCTTCTTTATTTTGCTCTCGTTAATTCATTTTATTTTCCTTGGAGCGAGAATATATTATGCATAGCGTAAATTTTTTCCAATGTAGTAGATTCTGGACTGATTTCTTTTGATTCGTTATTTCAAGCACTGAATTTCCAGAGAAGTAAACTTATTTTGCTGGTTCAGATAATTTTTAGTCTTACGACTTTGAATCCGGTTCTGAGTCTTAACTGGTTTTGCTCTACAATCGAGTACCTTTACTATTCATGACTGTGATCTTCATGAATTCTGTTGAGTATAAAAACCTTTCTACAGTGATTTCGGCAGCCCAATATACATAATTGTACTTACATAAAAAATATTCGTGTGAAACGAGCCAAATGTCAAAATAGTCCATGCGGAACGTAACAAACTGCACATAAAACTTACGGTTATCAAGCAATAAAAACACTGGTAAAATAATTTGAAAGATTTGAGTGAATTCTAAAATGGCAGGAGTTGAGTGAAACGTTTTTTTGAAATACATATCTGAACCAATATCGGGACACCATTTTAAATTAAAACATAAAGAAGTGAATAAAAGTGAACTAAAATGTGTCACATAATCTCACTTTCATTCGAAATCTTTGAAAAAACTAATTTGGTGTTTTCTGCCAAAACAAAATGAAGCTTGAGTAGCCTAGAGGGTAGAGCACTGGCTTTTTGCGTGTGGGGTCCCTGGTTCGAATCCAGGTTCGGACGAGGGTCCGCGCACCAAGCTTTGAGTTCACCTAGCACTGATTAGGTACCTGATTTAAATCAGGGGTAAAGTGAGTCGTGGAACTAATCACTCCACACTCGTATTCAGAATGATTAAAAAACTGTAATGAAGCTCTCTACCAGCTTCAACCCCTAGACCCGTACGTAACAGAATTTTAATTGATCTAGATTCGAACCAGGGACCCCACACGCAAGAAGCCAGTACTCTACCCACTAGGCTACTCAAGCTTCATTTTGTTTTGGCAGAAATATATTTAAATATATTTGACTTTTTTTACCAGTTTTGAGACAAAAGCAGAACAGGTACCAGCTTTGCTCTTCATAAGCGGTCTCAGGCTCAAGGCTACCATAACTGATATTATTCAATTTCGATCAGCGGATAGTAACTGAATTTTCGATATGCACCGAATTCTACATTAATGCACCGAATGCTACATTATTCCACAGCTTTGCATTTATTCCTGCCTTTTTGGAACAAAGAACCGACGTGAGAATTTTATCAACTCTGTCACGAAACAGACATTTTTTTCAATTGCTGCCATCATCCAAGCAGTCATAGCACTAACATACTCAGAAATAGAGATTTTTGGATTTTGAACAACAACGCGACAAAAAAGTTTTATTTTAAAGTTTATTTTCCTACTCTTCAAATACATCAGTTCAACATTTTCAAAATAACTCAGCTTTATCGCACGCATTTTTTTAAAGGTTCAAAATCGACAAAAGCTTCTTACACGGATAGTCTGTTTTGTCAATATTTACGAATAAACAAACACAAGTTCTGAAATGAAGCCTGCGATAACGAGCAGTCTTTTAAATCAATTATTTGGGCAAAAATCATTTATTTTTATTCAAATTGTTGGCAAACCACGCTTAATGTTTTAGATGATTTAGACTAATTGATAAGTAAAATAATTTAAAATATATGGCAAATTAGCCCACGTTGGGCGCTCAATTTTTTCACATAGTTTAAATGCTCTTTGTTCTTTGATCAACCACAAATGAACTTGCAGTGTACTTACTGAATTGAGCATTTTATTGTTTTTCATAAATTAAACAAAAATATATTTTTTCACTGAAGCCTGTATACTTTATTTTATGGCGGGGTAACAGATGCCATTATTTGATGTGTTTTAATAGCAATGTATTCAAAGTGGAAGAACTACATAAATAGAAAACATTTCATTTCTTTGATTTGCCTTAAGTCATTAATAATGAATGTCGTTTACGTTTTTTGCATTTTTATTTTGGACTTGACTACTAGCCTAGTGAGCGCACTGAGAAAGGATGAGCAGCATTATCTTAAATTACTTTATATCAGTTTGATTTAAAAGTGGAACTGATAAATTACCCGAACATATTTTCCCTTCCAGATGCATGCAATAAGAGGATATTAACTTCATTTACTCCATTTTTCAACCACTAATTGTATTTAATAAATAAAGAATTTTAATAAACCCCAAATTGCTTGATTGCTTTCGGGCATTCTAAAATAAGCACGAAAAAATGATCGAAGAAAATGAATAAAAAAATATTTTTCTACTGATTTCTTAGTAAAACATTTATTATGTCTGTCTGTGGTTTCATTTATATGTTCTAATAAAAAATGTTCACAGCGATATTATTTTCCCTGGAGAAAATTCGAAGAAGACTGTTTTTTAACGGAACTTACTCTGATAACAACAGTGAATTCTTCACAAGAAATATGATTTCAAAGTCAATTTCAATGTGTATTCAAATAAAATTCACGTTGAAGGAAAAAAAAAATTCCGGAAAAAAACTTTAATTGTCAGGGGAGCCTATGCCATGCATTGTATGCATTAGAGATGAGGCCTATGCACTAGAACAGATATATGGAACAGGTACTTTTTCGGAACAGGCAGTACCTAGTAAGTAATTCAAAAATACTCGGTGCGAGTATTTTTGTGATTCATACATGTTATTAAGAATTCACCCAATACATTTTCTCCATTTGATTCATTCAAATCAAACAGCAACGTAATAATTTCCTAATATTAATATGGATTCGTATTTCATACTAGCTAGTACTTTCATACTCGTATTTCATAATTTTATACGAAATAACCTAGTATTGCCTACCTAGTATATTCGTACTAGCTAATATTTTTGTACCAAGTATTTCGTACCTACTATTTCATAGTTGCGAGTATTTTGCTCGTGCGAGTATTTAATACTAGGGTACTAGTGAGTATTTTATACTTGACTTTATGAGGTCGTCAGAATATTGAACATTTCTAACCTAGAACTTAGACTGACTTACTCTGGGCATTTTATTTCGGGTGTTTAGCGAATGATGGAAAAAATTTTTTGTAAGTTTTGATTATTGGCATTGATGTCATTACCGGCTGATTTGGATTAACCGAAAAAAGACTGGTATCAGAGATTGATTGACAAAAACGCATAAAGCTAGCAACAGGCCTAGATTGTCATATCTTGGTAAATTTTTCGACTTTGGCAATTTGAACTAATACAGAAGGTGTTTCATAGATATAATAAAATGGAAATCAATTTAAATTGATTAAATTTGATTGTTTTCCCCAGATGGTGCTTATAATGGACATACGCAAACAGGAGTGAACATAAGTGCCCATATAGCGCATAAGCGAACGTATGTTAAGTCGAATCTCATCACCACTTTACGTACGGACAGCTCATAGCAAAAATTGAGCAAAAGGTTGCTTAATGAGCATGCCACTTTTCTGGCTGTTCGGAAAGCTATGTTTGGGTGCCACCATAGACATATAAAGAATGGACACGCAATCACAATGCATGAGCCCGTACGTGACAGGCTGCCTCCACTAGCAATTTCCCATTGCATGAAATTTGAAATTGCCAGTGGAGGCAGCCTATGGTATGCAATATTTTATGGTCTGCCATAAATGGTAGGCAATATGGTATGCAATTTGCTCGGCAATCTGCCTTGCAATATTTTGACAGTTCTTGGTTTCAAAATGGCGCTGAACCATGGGAATGCTTTATTTCTTATAAGAAGATGTAGGTATTTTGAATTTAAAGGGATTTTTAGATGTCGTTGAGCAATGAAATGGTGGGAAATTGTGAAAAAATCGAATTTGCATTTCAAATAACTCCTTAAGAGCATTTGACGCTCAGATACAGCGCACGTCCTTCCCGCTCAGAGGCATTTTCGAAATGAAATTGCATGCCATGAAATTCCCCACGCACAGATGGCATACCATAAATTTGACAGTCGTTGCAATCGGAAATTGCAGAGAAAATTGCTAATCGAGTCCCGGTGTGAGTGAAGCAATTTTACTACACATGCAATTTTACTCTCTGTAAAACAGCTTTCCCCTCAATGCCGCACGCACCACCCCTCAGCGCTGTAGACTCTCTATGTAAACATTCATTTCAATCCATCCAATCTACGGGGTGGTTGGGATAACGGGGAAACTAATACATTTCAACAAATTTCCAAACACATCAACTTTTCTGCATGAAATTTGTTATTGTTTTATACAAACACATTGAGACCAGAGGTCGAAAATTGCTTCATTTCTCTCGGCCCATTTCGTATCCATTCTTCTTATATCTATGGGTGCCACATATGCTTTCCGTGGTTTACCTCGGCGCAAATGCGCACGTATGGACACAGACTCATCACTGGTTGGACCTTTTATGTCGAATCAAACAAAGATACTTATGAATTCTGTAGATGTCTTTTTAAGTTTATCGAATGTGTTGTTTGGCCTTCTACTTGGTTCAATTATGAAAATAAAATGATGTGCTCGCTTGTAAATTATATGACACAAAAAAAAAATTGAAACAACTTTGCTAATCGCGTAAACCAACATAGCTTAGATTATTCGCAACTATGAAATTATTGTTGTTTTGTGGAATAAGCCTCCGAAAGCAGAATCAAAGTAGAATTGTTTTTGTGGGATGATTAAAATTGAAACAATTTTAACTAAGTCGTTTCGAAAGTATGCACTGGTTCTCATCAGACATCAGCTCATAGTACAAACTTGACTGTTGTGACCACTTTCAGTGGGAGATCATTAATTTTTATTGACGTTAGCTGTGATAAATTTTAACATCCTCGACTTATTTTAACATCCTCCCACTGCAAGTGGTCACATCAATCAAGTATGCACTATGAGCTGATGTCTGATGAGAATCAGTGAACACTTTCGAAACCACTTGGTTAAAAAAAATTCAATTTTAATCACCCCACAAAAACCATTTTGCTTTGATTCTGCTTTAGGAGGCTTATTCCACAAAACGAACGAGTTTCCCGTAACAAGTATTCTCTGCTTCGATAATCTTTAGAGACGATATACGTTATCTATGCTGATTTATAGACAAGAAGGGAACCGTGATCACAAAGTAATAAAAATATTGTTTATACTATATATAATATATTATATATATTTAGTTCTATTTATCATATTTGAACTAGTGATAATCATCAAGCGATTTAGTTTCCCTGGACATCTTAAAGTAATCAGCATAAACACTCAGAAAACGATTCAATTAAATCAATGAGAATTTAATAGTATTCTAATTATTTTTCCCATTAAATATGGTCCATGTGATTTATGTGTATAATATCATTTCAACAATTTAAAAATTATTAAAGTTACTATATGTATATTCTACAGAACGAATGTGAAGAACTCATTGAAACAATGGGTAGGCTATTAAATTTAAGGAGATGCAAACTGTATGATATATTATTACTTCTTCCTAATTCAATACGTATATCTCCTGTAACGATAATGTGAAAACCTTATGAAAATAATGGTGAGGTTTATTAAGTATATCATTTAACCTATATCTTCTATTATTATCTCTAACTCAAGTAATACGCAGGAGCCTATAAATCTAATAAGAAACTCTATACCCTCTTGTCGTATGATCTCATTATATCAATAATATGTAGTCAAATTAAAAATTGTTTCCCATAATCTAAATCTATCAATCACATACAATAAAAAAATAAAGCGATTCAGTAGTACCAAAATGTTTATTAATTCTTTTAAAAATAAAATAAACTTAACTAAGACACTAACCAACATATTTTATTATACTATTATTATACTTCAACTTAATGCGAAAAATTATAATGCATTTTAATTTTGTAAAAATCTAAGTTTCTAATATCTTTTGAGTCGAATCACATTCTCACCGCCATTTTTCAACTATGTACAATTGAATATGGTTACAAAAACATTTCAGAGACCACTCTTTGCAAACAAAATGTGTGACACTTTCATCGCCAATCGTTAAATATCTGCCCCTTCAAATAAATAGGCAAATTCTTCTTTCATTTTTACCAAACAAAATCCATGTTTATAAAGTAAATCACAAAAATGATTTTTTTAGTACACCAAGCAGAAATAAACATTTAGCGAAATAACAAAACGGACCACGACCAATGCACTTTAATGTTCAATCGTTCAAAGTAATCTGCAAAGGACATTCAATGCAACGTAGTGCGATTTTATGAGACAATCGAATTATTTCTATAGTTTATATCATTCATATATCATTCGTGCTCTAAGGACACACGATTTTGTATGATACGATCCGATAATTTCAATACTGTCTACCATTAGTTAAAGATCGTACCTGCGTGTTGTTAATAGTAGATACTATTGACATTATGGGATCATCCCATTAGATACGGAATTTATGCTATTAATAATAAGTATTCTGTTGATAGTTTTGATCCTATTACATTAACGACCAAAACACTGTTAATTCTGTTCGATTTCTTAGGAATTCATGCGAAATTTTACCCTTTTGTTTTTATAAGACTGTAATCATGTCTTCAATGGTATCACAATTTTTGGGTGTAAAAAGTAAAGAAAGTTGACAGAGAAAAAGAGACCATTGGTATATACCAGGAATACTTTGATTGATGTATGCCAGGAATAACAAAGGATCCAGTGCCGAACCTTTAGAAAATTGAGAAAAAGGGTAGAATTCGGGAGAAGTAATAAAAACTCACAGATACAACACAGCTTCCACCAGAAACGTAAAATCAGAGCTAGGACAAGAGAAGTTCAGATGAACCCTAGTCTTCGAACTTTGCAAGAAGAAGCTTGTGATCAACAGAGTCGAAAGCATTTGCAAAACCTGCGTAAATCACATCAGCTTGGTTCTGTTGTTCTAAAGCGGAAGCAACCAAGTTAGTGCTGGTTAAGAGGTTAGAGGTGGAAGATTTGCCTTTTATAAACCCATTGTGCTCAGGAGCAGTAAAAAGATAGTGATTTGGGAAGCAGGTTTGGGATGGCGTCAGGACCTCAACCAACATTAACATCAAGACATTCAAGTAAGAACTCAATTTCTAAGAGGTGAGTATGAATAAAAAGAAGAATGAGAGAATTCATAAGACGTGATCGGATTGTGCTGGAAAAAAAACAGAGGAGAAACATTTTTATCACGATGCACTGCATGTCTTTATTTTTATAACATTTATAAAAGACTTGATTATTACAGATTTAAAAAAGTGTTCTTCATAAGCTACGAAAACATAGCTTTAATGTTATATATCTTTGAATCAAAAATATATCATACTACGATGGTAGTTACATACTACGATTGTAGCATTCTACAAATATATTACTGCCACTTAAATATTCTTAAATATACATACACATATTCCAACGAATGAATTTTCTATTGACACAGTGTCTGCTAATGAAAGCGACACACTTAAGAATGTGCGAAAATTGCATATTCTTCTAGCCTAACTGAAAATGCTTTTCAAGTTTCTTTATTGAATTAGCTCCTTTGATTGGCCCCATTTTACTTGAGGATACTTACCCATTGCTGCGACTCCCGCCGTCGTTTGCATTGTATATTATTATGCAACACATTGTGCTTCGCGCTACACGCTACACAAAATCTGTCTGCGTGATGGCACTCAGTATCCTCTTGAAAAAGTTTATGCTAATATAGACATCCGACACAGGCGCAAGTTGTGCATTATTATAAAGTTACAAGTTCCGGGACGGTTTGACGGCATCTAGTGGCAACCGAACTGGGATGACAACATTTTACTGTATCTTCGCTCGTACAGAAGGAGACGATTTTTCTATGGTAGCGCGATAACTAGGAAACTTTATACGAAACAGCATATGTAGGAAATTCTTTGAAACTGTCGTCACCAAAGTTTCAAGCTCGAGCAATAACGATTATTTTGTTTCCCAGTGTATAATGTCAGAGTTTAAGCTACTTAAAAAGACTTTTCTTCGTCTTTGTGAAGTAATGAGCGCATATTGACAGCGTGAAAGTGAGTATTGTCATACGATAGAATTTGTGGCGAAGGATGAGATTGGCTGGTTTTGCACAGTAATAATCTCTGATCTTCAATGACAAAATTTCATGGCAACTGAATTTCAATTTTAATCAAAAATTAATCAATCTTTGAATTGTTATAAGGAAAAATCAAGTGTAATTTAACTGGTTTGCGTTCATAATAGGAGCAATATCATTTCGTTCGAAGGGTTACCACCCTTAAGATATTTTTATTACTTTTGGTGCTCTGTAAGCAGTCTAGTCATGTCGTTACTATCAATTTAATGCTTATTAAATGACTGACAGTAAATTAAATTTTATTGAATTCAGGCCTCAGGAAACATCATCAGGCAGACCATTAGTTTAAATTTCCTTCTTGGAGCACATTGACTTGCCACCAAAGTAAATTGATATTTCTGTTGCAAACGTAAATAAATTACATGCACATATAAAACGAATGTACTCACTTTCATGTAATAATTCAAGACCATAAATGAAGCTAATACACACCGTCTGAATTCTAAAACAAAGATAATCCAGGAAAAAAAAAATGAAAATAATAATATTTCATTTTGGTAATGTATCACTTTTTTCTTTACTTATGGGCATTGCTCTGCAGACGAGGATTTATGGCATGTTTGAAATATTTCTTTCTTAGATCCTTCAGAGGCATACAAAAAAATATGCACCGAGTATAAATGACTATATGACAACGCCTCGTTGCTGGAAGTTTATAGTCGGCAATAATCGTAAGCAATAAGACTAAGTGGAATAATATTATTATATTAAGATGAACATTTTTGATTACTTTTTTGCACTGTTAAATTGAGAACAGAAAATTTTGAAGGCTAGTAAAAACTTTATAGATGATTAATGAAAACAGATTTAATTTTGGTCAAGTTTGTTTGGAAATGTGAAACATAGTAATAACACATTGAGAAAATGATGTAATTTGATGATATAACATATAGGTGTGAACACAATGTGGAGAGCATTTGCGCAGAAAGAATAATTTTGAATTGTTTAGTCTACGGAAATATTAGTTTAGTCTACGGAAAACAACAAAGTTGAAAACATTTCATGGGCACACTAGCTGCAGCATTGAAGTGATGCCATTAATAAGCAATTCGAATTACATTTCAATATTGTTTGTCGAATGAAAAATGAATTGTAACTTAGCAGAAAATGAAACATAATTTTTGGTATTTTTTTATGAGAAACGAACCCGTGCAAAAACTTACTTCCGAATAAAATGAAATTGGAGTTCACCGCTCTGATAAAGAAAAACCCCTAGAGCATCAGAGCTGCTAGAAACATTAATTTTCGAAGAACAATGCAGGATTTGTGCAGATTTTGAGTGTGTATTCTACTACTAGCTACTTCTGTTACTTTTACACTACACCCTAAGTAATAATATACCCTAAGCTCATATTAATTTCGATGATTTCATCGAAAGTTACAGCGATAGAAAGGTGTTTAGTGCTGCCATCCGAAAAATGTCCAGACATTAGAAAATTTAAACATTGCTTACTTATTTTCATTGCAAATGTTCGCGATGTGTATACTTAATGCAAGTATTTATTGTCCCACGTTGAAATAAAGCCGCTCCCACGTTGAAATAAAGCCGCTCCCACGTTGAAATAAAGCCGCTCTGCGAATTTCATATTGATCCGATGACTGCATTGGAAGTTATAGGGATGCAAAGAAATTTAGGGTTAGTTTTCAAATTTTCTAGATATTAATATTTGGTGTTTATTTTCACTACAAGACCACTACAATTTGAAAACTCTATGAAAGGTGACCGTTCTTGCCCGTTGTAAAATTTCAAATCTTTTACTTTGGCTATGTAGACAAAGCATAAAATTTATATATGAGTGGCTTTTTTCCAAAAACTGACAAATTTTCAGGAGAGTCGATGATTTGAAGGCTTTCACTTTCAGCATGAGTTGCCAATTTGCTGATTTCCAAATTTACAACTTAATAATACCAATTCGTCTTGAAAGTTTCATAATGAATTGATAGCTCGGTCAAAAGTTCTCGCAATTTAAAAATTTTCAAATTTTCCCGATCTCTTTTTAAGCACCTAGCGCACACATAGGGTTAGAAAAATTCCAAAACATTATCTGATTCATATTTAAAACATCTTGAAAATTCATTTCGTAAACTTAAAATTTGCAAAAATGATTTTTGGTTGGAATAATAGGTATATTCAAAATATCACTAAAATGGCTGCCGGCGCCAAAGGGTTAAAGATAATTGACAACTGGTGAGACTTGAACCTATTCCGCACATACGTATCCTGATAGTTTTAGCTCAATCGGATGGCACGTTCCCGAGAAATAGCCACGTATTTTTTTGATGATACATTTATATATATATATATATATATATATATATATATATATATATATATATATATATATATATATATATATATATATATATATATATATATGTATATACATACATATATATATGTATTTGTATATATATTTGTATATACATATATATATATATATATATATATATATATATATATATATATATATATATATATATATATTTGTATATATATATATATATATATATATATATATATATATATATATATATATATATATATATATATATATATATATATATATATATATATGTATATATATATATATATATATATTCATATTTAAGGTTTTTTTATCATTACACGCTTTTGTCATTCATGAAAAAACACTTCAAAATATATATCATTTGTGAAAGCAATGTTCGCAAAACTTTGTCAATTGTTCATTGTTTTATGATTTTTATATCTTAACATAACTACTACTTTAATATTTAATTTTGAATGAAGCAATTTCTGATAAGAATAGCCTTATGTCTCAAATACAAATGGTCCCGCATTGATTTTAAATGAATTTTTTGTGATCATAGTTACACGAACAAATTCAATGTATTATAATTTAGATAAAACCAAAAGCTAGCAAAAAAACTTCTTTCATGCCTTATAAACTTAAATAAATTATTTTGAACATACAGTTTCACAATGGACTTTTGGTACAGTATTTTTGATATCTACATGTACATGTAAAGACAATGCCGTTGAGAAAGTATCCGCATCTTCTAAGCAGAATGGGCAAACTTTATCCTTTGCAACACCTGGTGGTTGTGTATAGTCAGTAGACGTGTCATGGCTCCGCAGATATTTTAGCTCTTGTTGATGCCTAGTACTATACTCTTCGCGAAACGAATTCAACGGTCAAATCCCATACAAAAAGAGCTTTACTGACGAATTGAAAAGCTCTTTTTGTATGGGATTCGACCGTTGAATTCGTTTCGCGAAGAGTATAGTACTAGGCATCAGGAAGAATCATGCAATCCCATGGTTAGGCTCTTAAAAGAATACATTTGTTTTAATAGCCACATCAGGCCAATGACAAACACAGCGGTTTTTGCGAGGCGTTTCCCGAGAGGAAAACCGAGTCGGTATAGTCGTGCATTACTTCAGCATTGTGATGACACACACCGCGGTGAGAACCGCCTCTCGGTTTCGGACCCGAGTCGGTTGATGAGAGAAATGACCCACCGACTCGGTTTTCGAGCGTTTTTCTTTGTTCATTGCTGCGCAGTCCGATCGAGCTGAAATTTTGTGGATGCATGGGATAGGGGAAGCAAAATCTGATAAGAAAATAGATTTTTGAAGGATGGTTAGGATACAGTATTGGAAAATGAAATATTTGTGGGCACTTGGTTTCTGAAAGTAGGCAATTACAGATTTTCAAAGAAAATTAGTATTAGAATCATTTTGCCCAAATTTCATATGCATATATATACTTACATGTATGTATATGTATATACATATATATGCATGTGTATGTGCGCACGACTACTTTTTTCACAAGCATCTATATGATACTCCGACGTAATTTGTAACTGAACCGACTCCATAAACGCTTCTGAAAACCGCTGTGTGTGGCAGCCAACGCGACAAACCGAAGCGTTAAACGCTTCGGTGAAACCGAACTGTCTGTCATTGGCCTTAAGCTTTGCTTTACAATAACAACAGCGATTTCGTTCCCTTCAACACCCGAAACCCAGATCAGATGAACAGTAGTGAACCTGGCGACAGAGACCAATCATGCAATACAATCAGATCGCAAGATAGCAATCATACCTACTGTAAAGACAGAGTCGAGAGATAATTCCGACTGCCATTCGATGAATGCATATATACACCATCTCCAAACTTACCGTCTGTTTGCGAGCTTTCCGTGAAAAATATCTCGGAGTATTCTCCCTTAGATATATACACATAGTCACAAAATTGAAGGCACAATCTATATAAATGCCAAAATATAATTCAATGTTACTACAATTGTAGTAAATTTATCAAGTTGGCATTTTATTCTGTTAGTGCGTAATCTTCTTTATAAATGTGCACCAAATTAATACAAAAAAAGTCGAATCTACCCAAAAGTTTGCTATTTTGATGTCAACTGTACCACTTGCGAGCTACTCAAAATTGAAGGCACACGTGCATCTAACAAGATATTTCGTAGAATTTGATGATCCAATTACTTTTCTTTCTTTACAAATATTGAGTTTTAGGTAAACGTTAATAACTAGTTGAGTTGAGTTAAAAAAAAAATAAGTATTTGTACATAAATAAATAAAAAAAAGCTGAAACGGATAAACGGAGAAAAGAAACCGCAGTTGCGGAAAGAAAAATTATTATTAAGCTCGTTTATGAAGGTCAAACATATCGAGAAGTAGGAAAAATAGTTAGGAGACTATTTGCTTCAGTAAGAACTGTAGTCAACAAATGGAAAAATGACGGAACTTATATTAATAAAACGGGACGCGGATGAAAAAAGTTACTGTCAGTTATAGATGAGGAAAATGTCCAAAGAAGCCGATTAATAATTTGAGGGCTGAAGTTTCTTATATGATCCTAAAACCAATATCCAAGGAAACTATCAGAAGAACATTGCGAAACCATGGTTTAAATGGAAGAATAGCCTGTAAAAAGCCATTTATTTCAGAAGCAAATAGAAAAAAGTGGTTAGAGTTTGCCAAAACTTTCGTAAATGAGGGTTCAGATTTCTGGAAAAACATAATATTCAGTGATGAAAGTAAGTTCAACCTATTTGGCTATGATGGCAGATAAATAGTTTGGAGGAAAGCGAATACCGAGCTAAAGACAGAAAATTTGTGCGGAACCCTAAAACATGGCGGAGGTAATGTGATGGTTTGAGGCTGCATTCTGCAGGAGGAGTCGGCAACATGAAATTCATTGAGACCATTATGGACAAATTTAAATACCTCGATATCCTGAAAAGGAATTTAAAATCAGGTGCTATTAAATTAGGACTATCGGATGTGTTTTGGTTTCAACAAGATAATAATCCAAAGCACACCGCACATATTATAAAGATGTGGTTGCTTTATAATACGCCAAAACAATTAGAAACTCCACCTCAGTTCCCAGACCTTAACCCAATTGAATATTTGTGGCCAACAAATCCGAAAATTTTCAATTGCGAATAAATCCGAGCTGAAGTCAACAATAGCAAGAGAATGGCAAAATATTAGCCCAACCATAACAAAAAAGTTAGCGGAAAGTATGCCTAGAAGACTAGCAGCAGTAATCAAAGCCAACGATCAAAGCCAACGAATATCCAACTAACTACTAATAATAAATTATTTTATATTTTTCTAGTGATCTTGAAGTTTGTGCCCTTAACTTTGTGCCTTGAATTTTTTTGTTAATTTTTTCTATTGTTACTTAATTCTTTAAAAAATTAAAATTAATAAAGTTTTTTTTATTAATTTTTGTATTTTTAGTCTTGAATTTAATAAAAATAAAAAAAATTGTGATAATAAAGTGACATTAGTTTATATACGATTAAGAGTTTTCATATTTATTTTGTGACTAGATATATATATATATATATATATATATATATATATATATATATATATATATATATATATATATATATATATATATATATATATATATATATATATCAGGATTCTTCAAAATTACTTCATATCTTCTCCCGAAGTCGAGAAGAGATCTTCGCATCGAGCTTCTGATATAACAATGCCTCACATCGTCGTTGTCTTTCCATAGTCATTGGACAAAACGCATTGCCACACTCCGAATTGAAATTTCGAGTGGAGTTCAAGTGGGCTTTTAACTCCTACAGGCTTCTTCCACAGAAGTTTTGTGTGTAAGATATTTGACTTCATCTACAAGTTGTACCTTTCATTTTTGAAAGCACTAGTCCATCCAAATTTCCTTTTCATAGTGATCAAACAAAATTTTGCTTTACCTATATACCACACTCAGATCCTTACTAGGCCCAGCAGTTAGTATAATCATGTGTGTGACGCAGATTTTGCTACGGTTTTTAAGCTTATAATTGATTAGTTTCTACAAAACTGGCAGTAGGACACTGCTAATGGACGTCAATTTGTCGTCTCAGTACAGAAGTAACAGTTGGCTCCATCTTCCGACAGTAATAATGTCTGCGTCGGAATCGCCTGAGTGATTTAAACTAAGACGTTAAACCCTCGTATATCAACGTATCAACGTATAATCTACAACTAAGAAAGCAATCTAAGTTAGTTTTACAGGAAAAAAGAAATTTTGTCATAAGTATAATGTATAAAAGGACTTGGGCGTATCTAATTTAGCAGTAAAAATTCTTAATTTTGCTTATTTCTCTTTAGTTTAAGTTCCCATTTGAGACAAATGTCCCGCAGTGTCTCTCATTGCTTGGATAAAAAACAAACTGGCCCAATACAACTCATTGCTGCAGTAAGGTTTGCAGTTCTTCTCTCCATCTTCAATATGTGCATGTGTAGAGTGATTGATATCACGAAATTCGATCGAAAATGCCGATGTTCTAGTGACATTGTATTTATAAACAACAGTTGTAGTATTCTCAACAATTGCAGCCATTGAAAATTTAATCGGATTACCATCAGCCTATTGCGGAAGCTCTTGCAGCATACGCACAACAATTCCTCAACGAAAACTTTAAATGGATGATTCTAACAGATAAGCAGACGTACCTTCTGTTATTCCTACTAGTATCTCTATCATTTTGTGAAATCAGATCGAATATCACACGCAAATTATTTTGCCCTTGCATTCATTAAATTTTCATTGTCTTAAATTAGTTGAACATAATACCGCAATCAAAATAATGGCAGTAATTCCCATCAAAATACCTAAATATCTTCCACCATTATAATCATTGTCAATCACGAAATGCTGTTCAATGACAGTCCCATAAATTCTGAATTATTAATGAGCGAGAAATCGTGACATAGAAGTTCGCTGATTTTCGCTCTTGGTGCTTAGTTCCGCAAATCAAGGTAAACTCACTTGAAATGGCAATTCGTATCACAATGAACGAAAATATTTTCCCAGGTGCGGAAAATATGTAGATACACTCATCCAATGGCAGATTCTTTTCTTCCTCTCAATATCATGATGGATAAATCGAAGCAAATTTCTATTTATTTAAAGAATATAATCAGAGTATACTAGAGATGTTATAATGCATAATGAACTGAATCCAAATACAGAACCAGTCAGTTAAATACCCTCCAGTATGCAAATAAATGAGATTTGAGCTTGTGAACAGGACAGTCAGGCACAATAAGTTATGTGCGATTTAATTCGATGAAACTGCTTCAAATAATTCGGGGGGTTTTTATCGACTTGACCTTTATATATTTCATTCTTATTTGCTAAACGTATTTTTTCAAACTCAAACAAACGGACGAACTAACGTCTAGGAGAAATTGTTTATCGTTGCTTTTCAACTTGAAATCGGTAGCAGCTCAAGATTGACTTTCGGATATTTTTGTTTATCTAATACGTTAGCAAGCCAAACGAACATCGTAATAATAGCTTAGGAAGCTCAGAAGTTCCTACGGATTTCCGACATTGGCCATGTTGAATTAAATTTTATTTACAAATAATGTAAATTGTGTAATAATTATATCAATTAAGTAGTTAGCTATTGACTTCATGCATAGATACGTTAACCATTAGCCTTTGCTATTGATGCAGCACCAGCAAGTTTTTAATTAGTGAATATTGTCAGCTGAAAGCAAAATCTCCAGCACATTTTGCAGAGTAAATACTGGAATTGTAAAGAGAAATTGAAGACTTCAAAGTTTTGTTTAAGATTTGCGTATCTCCCTCCTGAGACTAGGCTAATAACATGTATTGCAATGAAATATAGTATATTTGATGAGTATGAAGCGTATTTATTTATTTAAAAGTTTAGTCGTAAATCGTTACTAAAAAAAACCTATAGTTATTGCATATTTCTGGGATAGGTTAAATTAAAACAGAGTGAAAGCACTAAAATTTAGCCCATGGTAGCTTAGTAAATGTTATTAGTAAATGTCGTTCATGCTTAAGATTGCCTTATTGAACAGATTAGAGATATTTTAGCTGACACTGAATCAGAGAGCCCATCAGTCATGTATAGTCATGTACATATAAATACCCACTTAGAGAGCTTTTGTTCTATAGGTGGATCCATATATGTATTTTAATATCCAATATTCACTAATCAATAACTTGGAGTGATATATGTAAGTTTCATCTAAATACGAGAGGATTATACTATCGTATCTAGGTGATACTATCCGCACTGCGTTTTGAAGGGATCTGCATTATTTTTTCCATCCCTATCTGTAAAAAATTTATTTCCGTTAATAAACTAATAAGCAAAATGAGCAAATAAGACTCACTTTGAGTGATAAAAGCATAGTTATATATACATGATATATACATTATATAAACAAAGTACAAAATCACATTTATCAAATAAAATATCAAATAAAAATAGAAAAGTAAAATAAAGTTAAACGTAAAAAACAAACAAGTTAAATAAGTAACAAAAAAAATTAAATAAGTAACAGATAAATTAATAAATAGCAATCAGTAAATAAAGCATCGGTATATAGTTTATAGGTTAGGGTGTACGGATGGCATGCAAAAAAGAGGATTTGAAGGATGATTTGGAAATCGTAGGGGAATATAAATTGCTGTTGAATATTCTGCAGCATCTGTTAATTGGCTCATTAGCTGCATATGGGGTCGAATGTGGATATTCTTTTAGGAAACGATAGGACCTAGTGTTCCTTAAAGGGATATTTATCAAAATTGTACTATTCAGGAATTCTACTTTAATAGCGAATGTGAAGCAGGTCGATATCACCATTCCTCTGGAGGCTAGCATCGATGAGATTAAATGACCCAGTCGGAGCTCGTAAGGGAGTTGGCTATTAAAATCATTAGCAATGTACAGTTCTCTTAAAGCGAAAAGTAAAAATTGCTTTTGTATTGACTCGAGTCTGTCACTGTGGGCTTCAAAAGCGGGGTTCCAGCTAATGCAAGCGTATTCAAGAACAGGGCGTGCAAGTGAAGTGTATATCTTTTGATAAGCCTAGCTGTTTGTTTGCTCGAGAAAGTATTTTATCCCAGTTTAAGGTGAAACGGAGTCTTACATCTCATACCGCGTTTACACACATGGCAAATGTTGGCGAGCCGAGTGTGTAAATGGTCACCTTGTTGATTCTCGGCTGTTTTTTTTTACATACCAAGATATGGGGGGAAGTAATTTCACAAGTTCCTCGACGAAACGTTGGCCATATGTGTAAACCAGCATAAGGGTACGGACAGGACGGAGCGAAAAGAGCATCGAGCAACAAAATCGGTCTGAATTGATCTCGTCGCTACGTCGCTACTATCACATTTCTGCTTTGGTCGCTGTTTTGACATGAAAATATATGAAATGTTTGAGCACGTTGCTCGACTCGATGCTCTCGTCGCTCCGTCTTGTCCGTACCCTAAGGTAACACCGAGGTCAGCAATGTTATCAACTCGAGCTAGCATATTATTGACGAGGAAGTACGTATTGTGTGTGACCGTGCATTTGCTGCAAAAACTAATAACCTGGCATTTATCAATAAATTGCACCAATGATCAAGTGAATCAAGCTTGGATTGGAGAAAGAGGGCGTCCGATTTCGATTCAATGGTCTGATAAAGTAAAGAGTTTTTTTATATATATATATATATATATATATATATATATATATATATATATATATATATTTTATATATATATATATATATATATATATATATATATATATATATATATATATATATATATATATATATATAATAAAAAAAATCAGTGATTATTTCTCGGGAACGTGCCATTCGATTAAGCTGAAACTTTCAGGATACACTTGTGTATATGCAGAATATTAATTATCTTTTAACCTTTGGCACCAGCGGTCATTTTAGTGATATTTAGATATGCCTATTATTCTATCAAAAAAAAAAGTTTAAAAAAACCCAATTTTGCAAAATGAATTTTGAGCGTGTTTTTCAAGAAGATTTGATAAAGTTTTGGAAATTTATAACCCTGTGTATGCGCTAGGTGCGTAAAACGAGATCGGGAAAATTTGAAATTTTTTGCATTGCGATAACTTTTGACAGAGCTATTAAATCATTAAAAAACTTACAGAGCATATTAATGTTATTTTTCATAATATAGTTTTGTATGAACGTGCGGGCAACGTTGCAGCTACGGCAGAAGCTGAAAGTGAAAACCCTCAAACCATCGAGTCTGCTGAAATATTTTCGTTTTTACAAAAAAAAAGTTAACTCATATACAAATCTTATGCTTTGTCTACACAGCCAAAATAAAACTTTGGAAACTTCATGTTGGACAAAAACGGCAATTTTCAATTTACTTATGTTTTTAGCATCAAAAACTTCTGTTCACGGGAACACGACCCGATAATCAGATATAGTCGAAGTTATTAGAATGTATTGATCTTAAGTAGGACCAGGTCTGACAGAAGCGATTTTCAAATTTGGGCAATTCTGTGCCAGTGGTGCCATCTTGGAAAATCGCTAAGAAAAATAACTGCTTTTGTCCCTATAAATTCTGATTCAGTCACCAGATTTTGACAAAATTCACACAGCAGCTGAATCATACTCCAAGTCATGTTTGATAGAAATTTGGTAGAAAAATAAGTTTGGAACTGCCAACTATAGTACAGTATTGTGGTAATTAATTGAGAAATGCAGTTTTCTTTATAAAATTCAGTTTATTTCAAATTTTCTCTGGATACATTTAAAACTAATAAGTGATATGACCTCCCCGAGACTTTATAACATCACAGACACGTTTCGGCATGGAATGTACTAGACTAGCACATATAGTTTTAATTTCAATGTCCCTGAACCATATGTCAATAACGGCTGAAATCAGCTTTTCCATCGTCGTACAGTCACATTTGTGAAGCCCTTGTTTGACAATAGCCCACAAATTTTCTATGGGGTTCAAGTCTGGTGAATTCCCGGGCCAATCCAGTACGGTAAGATTTTTTTTTGAGCAGAAATTTTGGATTCGCTTCGAAGTGTGACATGGCGCGCTGTCTTGTTGGAAAACGCCATCTCCATTCGGCCACAGCTTAGTCATGGTTGGAAGCACGTTTCGGGTCAATATGACTTCGTAACTGGCACTGTTCATCATTCCTTCTACGGGAACTAGAGATTCGGTCCCCGAAACGCTGAAACAACCCCAGAACATCTTTTTTGGTGGATGCTTGGGTGATTGATTGATGTGGTGCTGATTGAGAGGTTCTCCTTTACTCCTTCTCACGAACATGGATCTAAATCCCTGAACCACAAAATGGGTTTCGTCAGAAAAGAGAACCTTCTCCCAGTCCTTCTCAGTCCATGTTTGGTATTTCCGTGCCCATTCCAGCCTTTTCTTCTTCATGCGAAGCGTCAAAAGCTGCTTCTTGTACGGTCGACGTGCTCTCCGCCCACGTTCTAATAGCCTGTATCGCACTGTTGAAGGTGCAATATCGACACCAGCTGCCGCCATGGACTTGGATAGGTCAAAACTGGTTAATCGAGGATTTTTAACACTCATTCGATGCAAAGTTTTGTCGTCACGAGCTGAAGTTGACCTTTTTCGGCCGCATCTTCCAGAACGGTTGGTTCCAGCATTTCCTGTTTCCTGAAACCGCTTCCAGATCCTCCCGACACTTGCTGTACTCACTCCACATATTTTACCTATTTCCTCGTACGTCTTAGAAGTGTGTTCCCTCAGCGCAATCACTTTAGCACGTGTTGCCTCGCTGATATCCATGACGCTAATGTCGTCCGCAACAACTGAGAAACTGTCACTGCGGAACATGTGCCACCTAGCGTAGGAATTTGAACACCTGCTACTTACCAGGTGCATACAAACACCTGCTACTTTGATAGTAACTGTAATTTGAACACTGAGCTAATTTGGAATGTTTCTTCCTAAGCTTATGTGTGATAAAACGAAAAAAATGACATTTCTCAATTAATTACCACAATACTGTAATTTTAGTATCTTAAATTTTAAAAATTTGCTCAGGAAAATAAAGCTCTTTGCCCTATTGATTCCAGTGCAGTCATGGAATCATAAAGAAATTCATATGGCAAATTAAATTTATTGTAGATAATACTAAGCAGAAATCTAGTTGAAAAAGCAATGATAGGGTTGCCAGCTATGGTTGGTTTTGTATTTTCTTGTTGCATATCTTTAATAAGCGATTTTATCATACAATTTTCAAATCATAGTGATCTAGTAGTGATGATAAGCAACAAATATTACAATTTAGAAAATTTGAATGCTTTAGCGGGTGGTAGTGTACGTTAAACATCGATAGTACTATCGATAGTATCGATAGTTCAGAACTATCGAAAACCTCGATGTTTTTTTTTGCAATCGATAGTTTTTGAAAACAGAAAAAAATGAGTAACGTAACATTTCGATATCATCCCATTCACTGTGAGTATTTTACGTTTGCTTAGTTTTTCTCATTTAATAATATTTCCTTTTCTTGTTATTATAAAACAGCACAAACCACAGATAGCAGACCACTCTTATATTTTGTTGGTTTTGCCACTTGCTATATATTGTAGAATGAAATAACATCAAGAAGGAAAAAATGTAAAAGAAGGAAAAAATGTGTTGAAAATTTAGACTGAGTGAGAAAGAATTCCAAACAGTGATTTTGCTAAGTGTATAGTAATATATGCAGCAATCAATACAAAACAAGTAAAAACACGAAAAATTTATCAGATCATTTAAAACAGAAACATAAATCATAGTGGAAATTATTTTCTGTTGAACCTATAGCAAAAACTCATGGTCCTAGTAGCATCTTTGAGAGTAGTTCAACGAAAGCTAGAACAATCATCAAAAATTATTTTGCAACAGTAAAATTCTGCGCAGATGATTTTATTCGAAAAAATATTTAGATGAACTGTATAATTCGTATGGTTGTTTTGGACATAGTGCCTTTGCGGAAAGGAGAACATGAATGCTTTCGTGATTTCGTGGCTGATTTGGGCGGAAAACATGCAATTCCTGACACCAAATACTTCGAAGATGTTAAAACGCGGGTTCAAAATGCCATAAATGCAGTTCAACATATTTCTTTATCTACTGATATTTCGACAAATCCAAACAACGAGAGAATACTGATTTTGATATACAAACTGACAATTGCACAACGACAGCTCAACAAACCTGAACTGAAGTTAATTCAGCAGTTCCGTTCTCGTTGGAATAACGCATACGCCAAGATCAAATGTTTCTATGATATCAGGCAAGAATTGACTTTGTAACTAGCCAAATGTGTGAAAGCACCTGAAACGTTACTCACCGAAGATTTGAATGTGCTGAACCATTTGATGTGGCTACGAGACAACATTATCTGGCGCAAATTACATTACTCTTTCTTATATAACTCCGTTATTACTACAATTATCGAAAGTGGGCGTTAACATAAAAACACTGCTGGAAAAAATATTTATAATGCTTTATGCAAGTAAGTGCGGGAACGATGAATACCGTTTGAGAAAAGGGTCCTTATGATGTTAGCCACCGTTCTGGATCCAAGGTTCAAAAAATAAGTGAAGACGATGGAAACATAGTTGCCCAATCTCTTCAAACAGAATATACTTCTTTTTTGATGACACAAAAGCCCGAGTCAACTCAGAGTACTTATGAATTTACGGCTGTTTACATCTACAAGCAACTGAACTGGTGAAACTGGGGAAATTTACTAACGAAGGAATAGTGGAAAGCAAAACAATCCAAGGAGTTATTATTTCTACCTGAAGATCTATTCAAAGACAAAGCTTATAGCTGCCCAAATAATGATGCAATAAGACATAGATATATACCAAAACCTGGAGCAACCTCCCAGTGGAAACGACAAATGTCCCATCGATTACTGGTTAGATTCAAATACTGAGACAAAGAAAATGCTTGCTCTCTAGCATTTATGTATACTTGCGTCTTCTATTCCGAGTGAACAATGTTTTTTCGAAAACTGGTGTAATTCACAGTGATTGCAGCAACCTCTTAAAGTCTCAAAGCGTCTCAATGAATTGTTTTCTCGAAATCAAAATGCTCAGCATTTCGGATATGAATAAAACTCTATATTTCTGTGTTTCTCTATAATAGTAATTGCATTTTCAGTTATTTTTAAAAAAAATTAATGAATCCTGGGTGTATCTACTAATTTCGCAAGACACATATACACCATCGATAGTCTATCGATAGCCTATCGATAGTTTTTAAAAAAACATCGATATTATCGAAACATCCAACTATCGATGTTTAACGTACACTAGCGGGTGGTAACCCTAAATTTCTTTGTATCCTATTTCTATTGTTTCTTTGTATTGTAATTCAGTCATCGGATCAATACGAAATTTGCAGAGTAGGTTGATTTCGACGCGAGGCAGATGTGACATATTTTTGGCTTCGGTGCTAGCAAAGAGTTGCCAGCACGAGGGGTTTTTGTTATTTTCGTACCAATAAATGCTTACACTAAGTATTCACATTGTACAATCAAAATAAGTAAACAATATTTAAATTTTCTAAGGTCTGGACATTCTTCGGATGGCAACCCCAAACATTTTTCTTTCGCTGCCAATTTCGATAAAGCCATCGACATTAAATTGGCTTAGGGTCTATTATTACTTAGGGTATATTGGGCTTAAGTAGGAGAAGTGGCCTTAAGTAGCTAGTGGTAGACTACCCACTCAAAATCTGCCCAAATCTTCTGCTGTTCTTCGAACATTAGTGTTTTTAGCAGTTCTGATGCGCTAGAGGCTTTTTACTAATGTTCGAAGATGAACATTAGTATTAAAATCACTTTGGCCAAAAATTCATATTTGTATATATATATATAATCAAAAAATTTCCATCCGATTGAACTGAAATTTTTAGAACACATTGGTGTATATGCAGAATAGTGCCAGGTCTCACAAAAAGTAATCATCTTTAACCCTATGGCGCCGGTGGCCATTTTAGTGATATTTTTAATATACCTATTATTCCGCACCCAAATAATTTTTGCAAAAATAAAGTTGACGAAATAAATTTCGAACGTGTTGTAAATGCGAATCGGATAATGTTTTGGAATTTTTTAACCCCATGTGTGCACTGGGTCCCTAAAAAGAGAACGGGAAAACTCGAAAATTTTATATTGCGATAACTTTTGACAGAGCTATTTAATCATTACGAAATTTTCAGGACATATTGGTATTATTTAGTTCTATGTTTGTGCTGCTGAAAGGCACTGAAAGTAAAAACCTCCAAATCATCGTCTCTCTTGAAAAATGCCGCTTCTTAAAAAAAAAAACCATTCATATGTAAATCTTGTGCTTTGTTTACATAGACAAAAAAAAATTTGATATGGTATAACGGGCACGCCTAGTAACCCTTGCCCAATTTACCTATATTTTTAGCATCAAAAACTTCTGTTCACGGAAACTCGCGATCCGATCAGCAGAATTAATTGAAATTTGCAGAATGTATTGATTTTAAATAGGACCAGTGATTTTGAAATGCGGGCGATTCTGTGCCAGTGGCGCCATCTTGAAAAATCACTAAAAAAGACAACTGCTTATATTAAATTCTGATTCAATCGTTCGATTTTGACGAAATTCACACAATAGCTTAACCTTACTTTAAACCACTTTTGGTAGAAATTTGGTCGAAAAATTCGGTTGGAACTGCCAGCTATGATAATTTTGGTGTCTTAAATTTGAAAAAATAAAAATTTGGAAGTGAAAACATTCAAACCATCGAATATCCTAAAAAAGTCCGTTTCTTACAATAAAACCAATCTGTTTCCACATTTTATGCTTTATCTACACGTTCAAAGTAAAACTTTGGAAATTTCATTTCGGACAAGAACGGTAACCCTTTCTCAGTTAACCTATATTTTTAGCATCAAAAACTTCTGTTCACGGGAACTCACGAATCAATAATCAGATACAATTAAAATTTACAGAATGCATTGGACTTAAGTAGGACCAGGTCTGATAGAAGCGATTTTGAATTGTAGGCAACTTTGTGCCAGTGGTGCCATCTTGAAAAATTACAAAGAAAAAAAAATTCTTTTTGCCCTATGAAATGTGAATAAGTTACCAGATTTTCATGAAATTGACACAGTAGCTGAAACTTACTCTAATCTCTGTTTGGTGGAAATTTGACTGAAAAATTCGATTGGTGCTGCCAGCTATGATAATTTTTGTGTCTTGGTTTTGAAAATTCGCTCAGGAAAATAAAACTTTTTGCCCTATAACTTCCAGTGCAGTCATGAAATCAATACGAATTTCATACAATTAATGGAACCTATTTTAAACATTATTCAGGCCACATTTGGTTGAAAAACCACGATAGGGTTGCCAGCTATTGTTGGTTTTGTATTTGTTTGCAATATCTTTATTAAGCGGTTTTATCGTAGAATTTTCAATTGGTAATGATATTGTAGTGACAATAAACAGCAAATGTTAAGCTTTCAATTATTTGAAAAAACTCGCTGCAGGTAACCCTAAATTTCTTTATACTCCTATAACTTCGAATGTAATATAACAACGTGAAGCAGATGTGATATATTCTTGGCTTTGATACTGGCGAAAGGTTGCCAGCACGAGTCGGTTGCGCGACTTTTGTATCAATAAATGCTTACAGTTAGTATTCATACCGGAAACATTTACAATGAAAATAAATAACCGATGTTTCAATTCGCAAAGTTCTGCAAATTTTTCGGATCGCAACCCCAAACACCAACTTCAGTTACAGTGCTGCAGGCACTGAACATTTTCTTCATTGATGTTATATGAGATGCTGCTTTCAAAATTATGTGAAATAAGCAATTGATAACGAATATAATTAACAAGTGTTGCTCTCATAAACGTTGAAATCCATGCCAGTGGTAATATCTGAAACCTTCCACCATATGAGTTATAATGCATTCTTGAGACCAAAGTAAAACGTGGCATTTGAAACAGTTTGGCCGTAATAAGCAGCTCATGTGGTGGAATATAAACTCAAAACCTGCACGATTCTTCTACTGTTCTTCGAACATTAGTATTTCTAGCGGTTCAGGTGCGCTAGAGTTTTTTTATTTATATTAACCTCCAGGAAAATATACCAACCAATGAGAAAAATCTTGATTCTTTCAAGACAACAGACTATAACTTTATTATTCCAAATAACTTATTCTCTTTTAGATACAAATGAATGAATTTATTCAATTGTTTTCGAAATATCGACGCCACATAATTACTTAACCGAATATAAAACTTTTCGACTGATTTTCAAAAGTCACTCTATCGTGAAATTTCATTTCAAATCACACCGCAGCTAAGCCAATGATGTTTCTTCTTCGCAACTTCTTCTCAGTAGAGTTCAACAGTTTTAATCTTGTTTGCCCTTCCGCTTGAGTTGCAAAAAGCTTTTGTCACTTTTATTTCAATTGCATCTGTTCAACGTTTAAAGCGAACTACCGCCGCAGTACATTGCAACTCAGCGAAAAGGAAATGCAACAAGAAAATTAGTTTCCTTCTCATAACAACTTTTACAATTTTTCCTTTCGTTCTTGGTAGAATTCCCTTTGCGGACGTCTTGGAAAGTTTGCTAGTAGTGCTATTCTTCGTTTTCTCTCTCTCTCTTGTCATCGTGAAAAGAAGACGGTAGGTAACAAATGGATTTGTGTAATAAGACGGAAATTCGCCACTTCCCGGGCAAAAATGAGCACGCACTAGAATCGAATGAAAATTCTTTCTTTTCCCAGTCTACAATTGCTGTTGTTTCTGACTCTGAAAAAATAATGAAGACGAGAGCTGACATGCATTGGTAGTTTTGTGTTTGATGTGTTTCTGCTTTTAAGGATAATATGATGAGTAAGGTGGTGACTGTCGTGGTAGTTTGAAGAGTAGTATATAAGAGGAAGTGAAAGTTGAAGTTGCTTTACACATAAGTCAAAGTTGTTTGGTTTGATTGATATGTAAGCTTTGGGAATAAAAGCTTTAACCCCCGCTAGACACACCTGGGTCTTTGGTGTCCGGCCGTTTTTGAAAATCGTCAGGGCGCACAGGTACGTCAATATTTCGGGTTCTAACCTCCGCTTAAAAAATTGTACTTGGATCCAGAACTGGCGTAGTGAACGTCACGCTCGGTCCTCCGTTTTTCGTGAATTGCTGAGCTGTCAAAGTTGGCTGCGGACACCAAAGACCCAGGTGTGTCTACGGAAGCATAAAAATGTGCATTTTCTTCGAAGCTTTTCTTCGGTATATTAGATCAAGCGGTAGTTAATTGTAATATTTTGTACAATTTTAATGAAGCGAACACTGCATTGGGAAGATATAAATTTATTGAAACGTTAGCACTTAGTTTAACCAGCGAAGAAATAAAAATTTGCGAAGAACACAAGCTTCATGTATGCAATGAATGCATTTTGTAATTTTGTTCAGCTACTTTATTTATTTTAATAAGAATAAGTGTAAGTAATAATAAATAACACAAAAACGTATAAAACTTTGAGTTACATTACTTTCAAACCAAAAATTGTAATTTCAAACGAATTTTCGACTCTAAAAAAATTGTACTTTTTCTCTTGTCATAATAATTATACTTTTTTCGAAGTTTCATTATGTCCTATTTTTTTCTTTCATCTACTATATGTCAAGAAACATTTCGTACAGTAGAATTTTCTTAAACTTATTTAACAAAAAGCTATGATGTTTTAAGTGAATACGTGTATTTCTCGTGTTTTGTGTCGATTTCCATTAAATAACAATAATAAAAATTCATATATATCCATCACCTAATGCACGCTCTTTTTCTATAGATATCGATCTACCTTCATGAATTTTTTCAGATTTTAAAACGATTCGAAGTGTGGTAAAAAAACGGCAGGACTCCATAGACCCAGGTGTGTCTAGGGAGGTGCTCGAATTGTAGTGTGTCTGGGGAGGGTTAATTCAAAATATAATTTTCATAACAAATCTTGGATTCAAAGAAAATAAGAATGAGGTAACTTCTCACAAAGGTAATAAATAAGTTTATACAAATCCAACACAATCAAGAAATATTGTGAAATGTATTTAAATTTGGTTTAGTCAAAGTTATTCATAATTCTTTATTCATTAATATGCTGTAGGTATGTTACCTATCTTCTTAAGTGATCATTTTTGGATAAAAGGTTACTTCTGTTATAGGAGTAAATTCGTCGAAAGTCAGGAAAATAAAAGAGCATATTTCGGGTTAGGATTGGCGAAACAAGAAGGTGAGTCCAAAGAGAATTCTTCGTTCTCATCTTCGTTTCGCTCATTCTCAAACAAAACAGCAAAAAATTAATCAACTCTGGGAATATTTAATAGCTGGAATGACAAAAAATCGGGTAAATTATTGCAAGAGGGGAAGCACTGATCTCTACAAAGTTTAGGTATGCTTATCTGAGTTGGGCAACATACCTTATCTTGCATGTATAAGTATATTTTCAGATAGAGTGGACATATGCTACAAATATTCTCCGCTTCAAATTAATAAACTCAAATATCTCAAAGTACACTTGAATTTCAGGGTCACGTAGCAGCGTCAGTTCCAAGTCAATAAACCGTTACTGGAGCTTAAGTTTTACCAGGTTTTAAAAGATAATAAGCAGGCATTTGCTAATGTCTCTCAGTCTCTTACATAAAGCAGTTCTTAAGCCAATATGTATCGTTTTAATTTAAGGCCCTAGTAAGTCTTTTGATCCATATTTTTCGATATGTTTCATTCTCGGTTTTGAGCATAAAATTTGAAATTGCTTTATTTTTGTCTATTAAAAGAAACTATTAAACACCAAACAAATTTCATTTTTTTCGCTTTATATCATAGGGTGAACAATTGGAAATATTAATAAAATCGAGTAGTTTTACTCTCCCAAAATAAAATTATCAAAAACTTTCAAAAAAAAAAAAATCAACGCATATTAACTAGACGGACAAATATTTTTTTTAAATATTTTTCTAAAAGGTATACCATTCAACATATTTTACTGGTTTTTCTATCAAAGAAGATAGAAAGACATCGGAATTGAACTCTTTACTGTATATTATCAAAAAAAAAGCTTGACAGTCGTTAAAAAACTTTTCGAAGCTAGGGAACTATTATTTATTGACATTATTATGAACAAGAAGAACTATTTAAACATTTGGGGGCAGGATTTGAGAAAATTTGCTAAAAACAAAATAGAATATTATTATGTCATATCAAAATAACGTTTCTAAAAAAGTTCCTTTGGCATGAAATCATTAAGAACGGCAGAAATAAACTACGTTATTTTTAATTTAAAGATCAATTCAGAAGCTAGTTATATTTTAATTTCTTACCAGATATCAATATTTTGAGGGCAATCTGCCTTCATCTTCAGTGCCTATTTTTAATTTTTTTTTAACTTGAAAATTAAGATTGGGAAGTGTAATATTGATAAGCTAATATTACATTTCTTTCCTCAATAAAGTATAATATCTTCTTAAATTGCCAAGTATTGGAAAACTGACAATCAATTTATGTCATCATACAACATATAGCCGAAACACAGCACGCTTCAAGAGCAGAATATTTACTGTTCGTCTGGTATTGAAGCTCGCAAATTCAAAGCTTGTTTATTAACAGAAAGTCATACTAGTATTCAATTGAAACAAGATATCATAAAAATTATCAAACGTTTGGCTTTGCGACAGCCTAGAGGCATTTATGTGTTTTCGGAACCAATTTATTCCTAGAATCGTGCAACTCCTTGATTCCTTTTGGAATCTGTAAAAGGAAAATATATAAATTTCCTAATATCGACTGTCATCAAGTTCGCGTAATTGGGCGGAGATTAAATTTTCGATTAGCATCTTAAATAGTCTATTTATTTTGGGTTGAATCTCTGGTGGCTTTTTATATCTTCAGATTAAATTCGAGTTGCAGTTTCCAAAGCTCGAGAATTACGGAAAATACCCAGAAAGTCTTCAATAAATAATAATGTACCACTTACCATTCACTTTGTTGGGGCAGGCGATCCCAACGCGATTATTAGGGCCGGTCCGTTTTTATCCGCTCACTTGGCTACCGTGTAAAACCGTATTTTTTTCAAACGTTTTCAAACCTGTAAAGAGTAGGAAAAAAAGAAATTAGTTTTGCGGTAAACCAACATCACACCGAATTGGAGGATGAAACAAATTCTGAACAAGAAGGTAAATTAATGAGGATCGGATGAAGCCGAAAATGAAAAGTAATTTCAGAAATGTTTGCCTGGCTAAATAATGAGGTAACAAGTGAGTAATTAATTAAGACAGCTATTCGAGTCCTTTCAAAATAAACAGGATGGCGTATTCTCTCGAACCGAAATCTTTGAGATTTAATGTTTCTAAATATGTAAATAAATACCATACAAGTGAGATTATTCCATGGCGTAATGAATACACTCAATAAAGTTTCTAAATCCTAAAAGCCTCTAGGCCTGACTTCCGGAAACTCGCATAATTAAGTTGTGGCCAGATGTCAAGTCTGCAAATCATTCGAAATTAATATTCATCAATTTACCAGAAGTGCTAACGGTCATTGAAGCATTCCCTTCTTATCATGACCTTTTCTTTGCTTTCTCAGAAATACTTTTCTGGAGATGTTCGTATCGTTTGGAATGTATTGTGGAGTTGTGCATTCATTTGCGAATCGAGGGTTGCTTATCCGAAAATTCAAATAAATCTGACGCGAAAACTTTTCTAATTTTCCTCTGAAAGAAAATATATTTCTTTTGAAAATGAATGTCTAACGAGCTGTCAGTCGGAGTTTTAATCGTTTCTCACTCCTTCGTATTAAAATTCGGTTTTTTGGATCCGAATTAATTTCATGGTTCATTTTCGGTTACTTGAATTCAATGAGACATTGTATCCTCATCAGATGCACATTAATATTTGATGATGATGATGAGTTTTGACACTAAATAGAATCGACAATGGCGGCTACTGAGAGATTAACCAGATAAAACAATAAATGGGCTCGAAAAATGCTGACCAATCACATGAGCAGATATGATTGTTGGCACTTCCGGAGTTTGAGAGTGATTTAAATTAACTCAAACAATTTTTTGCCAAGTAATCGTTCCATTATTGGTTTAGTATAGTTGATGAGATTTGAATATTTCCGGAAATAAGGGATTTATTAATATTTCCAATATGGCAATTCATGCCTGCCAGCAATGAGTTCATCGTATACGATATTTGGGCTCTGTATATTTACAATACTTGATCGGGACTGTGATCTATTTATTTCATGGAATTTATTTATTTTAAAGCACACGCTAGTCAATTATATTTATTTTTAATGAAAAAATACGAAAGATTAAAAAAGAGTGATGGTAGTACTATACATAAGTTTTTTATATGTCATTTTTTACAGTTTTTTTTACTTTAGAGCTTATAATCTAGTTGAAATGAAAGACAGCAATTCTCTGATGCACATTTTTCCCCTAGTGTAAATGGCCAAAGTAAAAATATGCTTACGAGACCTCCAGATGGCCCATCACCACGGGGTATGTGAGGTTTGACTCACTAAAAAAAGGACAATCTATAAGCCCACGAAGTTCCGAGACTATTATATACTGATACCGCATTTTGTACTACGGCATCTATTTCATTACTTTTTTTGCTTTGACATCACTGGTAGCAATACCCTTTCAGCGCCTGCATTCCTATCCAATGTAAATAACACAATTTTGCGAGCTTTGCGATTTATTTTGGAAACGAGACACGTTTTTGGAATTACTTTACAATTGTGTTCGGTGATGCCAAAAGTGCTCGGATGAAAAATTAATCAGTTCCTATGATTTATCATGCATGTTGTCCCGATAATATTGTATTCGATTCCGTTCCATAACTACCTCATCAATGTGGAAATCAGGAAATATTTGTGTATTTACTTCAAGGAAAGGCAAATATATACGTCAATTTTTTTGGCATTACCACAGATAGATTTAAAAATTGCAGATAGATAGATTTAAAAATTGTTTTTTAATGTCTTCATCCAGCAAACTCTCCCGCCGACGACATCTACCGCTATGTGTACCGATGTACTACTAGGTTTTTTCTGGTCGGCAATTTTAACAAACCGTCTGGGGAAAACCTAATCGTATATCGCACTACATTTAACTCAATGAGAACTGCATTTTTTCGTTGGCAAAACCACTTGAGTTCTATTTAATGACTAGTATTGACTTAAACGTAAAGATAAATTTCAATTTTCGGTACATTTTGCTATTGAGATATTAGTACAATTCAGTTTCAAAAGCTCAATTTCAAATTCAAAAGCTTATTGACATCAAATGTCACTTTTTACCTCGAAAGATTCAAATCCACAATACTATATTGGCGTAAAATGAGTGGAGGCACCCAAAGAAGTGAAAACCACTCTTGCTAAATTTCAAGTTAAATTTTAAAAATACTTAAAAATACTTTCCTCGAGAAGCGATTGAGTGGAGCTGAAGTTATATATAAATTATATAGCATAAGTAAGAAATGATATATGATTAACGAAATAGTGCTAATTAGTCATAAATCTTGAATAAACGTAATTCTAGTGGCAAAAACTTAAAAATTTTTACGAGGCCAGTTTTTGAAAATGAAACGAATGAAAGTCTAAATTCAAAAATTATTTGCGTTTAAGTTAAATCAAATATCACCTTGAATACGAAATTCTCACGAATATAATCCGATATTCAATAATTAATAATGATCTCGTGATGAACGTTTAGATGCTTTGGAAAAAAAATTGCCTAAATTTTTCTGATAGATGTAGATGTTGATGTAGAGTAAAGTTTCCTAAATTGGCAAATTCGTGGCTGGCTTTTCGTTAGGATCGCCTATTTAACTTGTACCCAGTTTCCAATATGATGGATTGGTGATCGTTGTATGTGTAGTGCATTGGATAGGATACCCGCCATACCATATCTGCTGCAATTGATGTACTCGCGAACGTTAAGCATGACAGACGTGGTTTTTGTAAAAACCGTTGAAAATTTCTATGACTTGGTTCTCGCTGATCGTCAAACAAAAGAGTGGAAAGTAACAGAAAACGTAAACATATCCATTTACATGATAAATATCCAATGGTCAATTTAGCAGCCTAAGGTGTTTTACTATTACTGTCGGTAGTCAACAACCAGACTCGACTGACAGCTTAATACTTGTGACAGACTACACTTGAATCTAGTTTCGCGAATCTCCAATAAACGTTGAGCTTTTAATCAGTGGCGTGGTGTTCATGGAAGCAAGGGAAGCATTGCTTCTCTTACATTTTACTGATATATATTTTAAATTAATTTATTTAAAAATCGCGAAAAAAAATCATGTATAGGAATTTTCTAAATAAATTTTTCCAAAAACGAATAGTGAACATCTCACACGGCTAAGGTAGCAACACCATCAAATGAAAATACTGTGAGAACAAGACGGGTGGAAGCAACGAAAAAATTGCATCTAAGAGCTTTAATATCACTTCATGTAAACTGCATAGTGACGTCATTCAAAAAAATATGCTTGTACTGGCTATTTGGAAGCAATGAAGAAATTGCTTCTTATAGCCCGTCCAGACTACGGATACTTAAGTATCCGCATACATAAGTATCGTCCACACTTTTCATTGATTTTCATGGCAAGGTTAAAATGTATCTGCAGATGTCGCTGCAGTGAGGACAATACTTATGTATCCGGATACATAAGTATCCGTAGTCTGGACGGGCTATCAGGGGAAACTCTCGTCTCAAGCGAGAAACTGAGAGAGAAGCCGCGTACGTATGGTTGCTGTGGAACTTATTGTCACGTTCCCCATATAATTTGCTTGCACGTATTTTTTTTTTTTGAATGAGAATGTTTGCTGTAGTACGTACACACTATGTGAATTTTTGAATAAATTTGAACTACGAGATGATTCAAGGGCTGCCGGAGACTGCTTCACTGTGGCTCGGTAGTGAAATTTGTGATATATTTTAAATATAAAATTGGTCAAGGGATTTTTAATTGATGAAGGTATTGATTTCACTAATAGTTTACAGAATTGTTCAAATGAAATTGATTTGCATTGTTTGGTGCGTAGAATTACTTTCTAGAATCGCATGATTTTTTAGTTTTATACTTAAAATAGTGAGAGTGCAATTAAAAGGTGAATGTATTTATTTGGTCCGTAAATAGCATGGATTATAATTGACCTTTTCGATTTCCTTTTGGGTCTCGATCTTTTGCGGATAAAAAATACATTATTGAAAAAGGTCGACCGAAACCGAATTTGGAAATTATCTCTATAACAAAGATATGCACTTGGCATTTTACTTGCGAAATCTATTTGACTCGATTTCATTAAAAACTGAACTCATTGTGTTTTACTCTAATGCAAGTTAACAGAGAAAATCTTTTCAAGATATTTTTTGAATATTCTACCAACAATAAATAAGAAAGTAGTTCAAAATAATTTTATAAATTATTTTGTTTAGTTCTAACATTGCAAGTAACGAATGCAAAAGCGAATGTAACAAGAGCGTCCGCAGAGCGCAGTTTTTCTTGTTTAAAAAAGATTAAAACTTATCTCAGGAATAGTACAGATGAACAGTGACTAAGTGACTTGGCAATACTGTCCATTGAAAAGGTTTTCTTAAAATCATGTTTGACCGAGTAAAGTTTTTATCAAGACGTCATAGATGAATTTGCAAAAAAAGCAAAGGCGAATTGCATTAAATTTAAAATAGAAGTATGCATGAATTTTGTCATAAAATTTGATTTATAATAGATTTTTTTAAACTATCACTTCATTTATTTTAAATTTACTAGATGTTTTTTTAAATATAAAAATGTATATTTTTCGTTATGGGAATGTTGTTATTTTACTGTTATTTTTTATAAGTACTAGAATATTGAAATTTTCTTTACGCGTATAAACATTTAATTTGCAAAATCACTGTGGTTGTTATTGTTGTCGTAGCTATATTTGCAAATACTTTATTTACATAGCTTGCTGTTGCAACATCGCTAATTTATATGTTTGCAAATATATAATTTTTTCAAATATCTATTTAAAGAGAAAATAATTATATATATTGGTAGCATGCGAATTAGTACTGATAACAATACAGTATATATACTCTCACGTCCATGTTCGTAATTCATAATAGCCTTTGTATTAGCAATGTTAAAAGTAGCTAACAAGAGGGGTTCCATTAATACGTAACAAATTTGAAGAAAACATAGCCAAAGTCAGCCATCGAAATGAACTAATTGCTTCCCTACGGTAAACTATCACACCACGCCACTGCTTTTAATATACCTTTGTTTGAAACACAGTGGTAAAAGCTCAACGAGTTTCGATTGCGGTCTATCTCCAGTACTAAGCGAAAATTCTTGGATTCTTCGTGTCGAGTCTTCACCGATCAAAAATCGTGGATCCATTACTAAATGCCAAACGCTAGATGAGAAAAAAGGGATTTTTCCATGTAGATCTGCTTTAATGAAAGCTGAAAAGGTCAAAGCTTCATTTCTTTCGATTCGAAAGGTGCCCATGGTCTTTTTTTTAAAGAAAAGAAAGCACGATCACAGGAAATCACTACAACGAATCATTGATCCAATTCGACAGAAAGTTTAATGATAAAAACAAAATGTTTCACAAAGAGAAAGTGCTTTCCATCCCATCTACGATGAAATCGGATTAATTGCACTAAAAATTCTCCTTAATCACCCGACTTAGCTCTTTGACTCCCGTTTCTTTTCCGTAAAGGCTGGGACTGAGTAAAATTTCAAGCTAAATTTTACAAGTTTTTAGCGGAAAAAAATTCAACTCAAACAAAGAGGTTACCGTAGGTTAAACGGTTATCATAGAATTATATTACAAATATTTTGACATTTTAGTTTGATTGAAAAATTTTTATATAATTTGTTACTTTCATATTATATCAGATCAGTCCATAAGTTTCCGTTTTTTTTTCAATTCGATAGGAATAAAATTTCTTATCTTTTGGATTAAAAAATGTAGTTAGGCTAATTTGGACATGACTTTTCCTCCTTTCAACCCAATACTTTTCCACCTAAAAACGACCACAGTCTTCTAGACAAATGAAAATGACTTGGAGCAATATCTGGGGAATATGATGGATAAGGCATATTTCCTGCTCAAATTCCTCCATTTTTTCAAGGTGACTTTTGCACTATGGGGTCTGGCCTTATCGTGATGAAAAAGAACCTTCCTTCTGTTCATTAAAGAAGGGCGTGTTTTATTCTGCATTCATATTAACTGAGTCGACGACAATACAGTTCCGCTGTGATAGTTCCATAACTCTTGACCTATCCCACCAAACAGATAGAAGAATCTTTTGTGGGTGCAGTCCTGGTTTGACAGTTGGTTTTGATGTCTGATTAGCACCCACCCATTGCATTTTTCATACGACGTTGTTATAAACAATCCATTTTTCGTCCCCTGTTACAATACGGTTCAGAAAAGGCTCTGTTTCATTGTGACGTATTTTGCAAGGGGTTTTAAGGCCTTGTCGTCAAATTCAGTGGAACATCCTGAACAAGATAAATCTTTTTCTGTAGTACATACATCCCGATATTTTCTAAACTACTCCTGCACAGATCTTAGTGTTTCCACCATGAACCGTATTTATCCCTACTGCATATTTACCGTTTTTTTTTTAAAAAAAAAAGTATAAAATGTGCCATTTGTACTCGTTAGTATTTTCAATTTTTTTCACCATCACTTTACATCCGATCTTCTCAAAAACTCATTATAAATGAGCAACTTTATATAGTTTCAGGAGGAAATAAAAAGGAAGTTCATATACAAATATGACTCATACAAATGGCAAAGGGAAAATACGCGGATCTTATGGACTGACCTGATATAGCTTTCATCAGAAAGAAATAATAAATAATTTTAAATTCGGAAACTCTGGAGTTCTCAAACAAGCTATTACGCTCTCTGCTCAAACCAATTTAATATTATATAACAGTACATATTAGTTAGGAAATTCTTAGCTTCTATGTACACAAAATCTATTATTATTGCGTTCATAAACAAGGACAAATCCGAGACAAATGGAAATACGCTGACAATTCAACAATTAGCTCAATTAAATAGCAATTAGCAAATTCAATCAAATTCTTCTTATTCGAACATCAAAAGCCACATAAATTCCCTCTTAAATCCATTCTTTTGACATAAAATAACAAAGTCGACTTGTTTCAGATTGCTAAACATTAAATTAGGCATAAGCTACTGAGCACGATACTCCTTTTCAATGACGACTTTCGTTTCGTGTCCCAAAAAAGTCATAAGCAAAATAATTTATGGATCGTCTGGAGGACAATAATCACACTTCGCTAAGCTTTTCGTTACAAATGTCTCGGTTGCGAACTATCTGGTGTCAAACAACTCGAAGTCAAGCACCACCAACGGAAACAGAATTTCAAGTGTTTCCGCACGCGGTCAGGTGTAAGTAACATTGAAATGCTAACAAAAAGGAAAATTATTACGCTTGAAAGTAAACTGGGAAATCCTGAATACAAAGCGGTAAAAATTATTTTCCAGTGTTTTGTTTACCCTTTTCTTGCCTTGTTTCTGACATGGATTACTTTGTTGGCAGGGTTAATGAATTAATTGCTCGTGTTTAGTTACGACAGCAAACGAATAGGGAAAAATGAGTACGGTTATGCCAAGAATTTCGCAATTATAACAGTCTTTTAAGTGAGGGTTTTGAAACTAGGTATATTTTAAGGAACATTTTGATTGTATATGGCATTTAAAATCGTCAACTACACTTTATAACTTCAAAGATGTTTATAAATTACACGTACGATTTCCTCAATTTTTTTCGGAGTAATTTCTTTGATAATGCTGCCACTGCTTTGCTTTTGTGCATATGTTTTGATCTTCCGACTTCTGGTTTTGAGGTAAAGAGTTTACATTAATAATAAATGTAAAGAAATTAGTCATCTGATGTAGTCCAGTTGATTTCTTGTCACGAAAATGTTGGCTTATTTTAATTGTTAACCTTGATGGTACAATTGGAAGCCAACCTTTTTATAATTGCTTATTAGTTTAGAAAATCTTAGAAATTGATTTCAACTGAGACTGCAAGGAGCTTCTCCTTCAGTGGGAAACAGATGTGTGCCGGAAAACTGTTATGCCAGTTTCAACTGGCCACACACCCTTGGACACCCATTGTTGTTTCGACGGACGAAAAGTCAGCGGACAGATCTTGATGGTCCAGCGCTCCTAGATATTTGCACTTGATGGAAGAGTCTTTTGGACCTTAAGTCTTCTCGCGAAAGCAGTCTTATCTAAATAAGCACGTGCTGCATCTTATTCCTGTGTTCTATGACAGGCCATTTCAAGTCATGCCAAAAGCCTTTAAATCATCCAACATTAACCAGGGTATACCATGACGACGCAATTTTAGCAATATACATGGTTAGAAATATGAAGATATATTTTTATATAAGTTTTGTATTACAGTTATATACAATACAGGAAAGATTAAATTTCAATTTTCTATTAATAATAAGGCATGTTATCTATAATGAAAACTTTCATTTTAATACAATTATATTGGATTAAAGCAATACACTTTCAATCTATTATAAATTCTCGAAGCATTCTTTTTTAATACGTATGTACTTAAAATTGAACACCCTACAAACTTTTCTTCGAAACATTGGTTCGTGATTGCACAACCACGCTCAAATGTTGTATTAACTTTAAACCCAACTGGGTTAACATTGAATACATGAAATATTAAATCGTAATATATATAAATTAAAAGTGATACGTTCTGATTTGTTAGGCCAATGACAAACACAGCGATTCTTGCGAGGCGTTTCCCGAGAGGAAAACCGAGTCGGTATAGTCGTGCATTACTTTAGCATTGTGATGACACACACCGCGGTGCGAACCACCTCTCGGTTTCGGAACCGAGTCGGTAGATGAGAGAAATGACCCACCGACTCGGTTTTCGAGCGTTTTTCGATTTGTTCATTGCTGCGTAGTCCGATCGAGCTGAAATTTTCTGGATGCGTTGATGAATGCATGGGATAAGGGAAGGAAAATCTGATAAGAAAATTGATTTTTGAAGAAGGGTTAGGATACAGCATTGGAAAATGAAACATTTGTGGGCACTTGGTTTCTAAAAGTAGGCAATTACAGATTTTCAAAGAAAATTAGTATCAGAATCACTTTGCCCAGATTTCATATGCATATATATACTTACATATATATGTATATACATATATATACATATTTTTGTATACACGACTACTTTTTTCACAAGCATCTATATGATACTCCGACGTAATTTGTAACTGAACCGACTCGATAAACGCTTCTGACGGGCTGCCTCCACTAGCAATTTCCCATGGCATAACATTTGAAATTGCCAGTCGAGGCACCATATGGTATGCAATATTTTATGTTCTGCCATAAATGGTAGGCAATATGGTATACCATTTGCTTGGCCATTTGGCCGGCAATATTTTGACAGTTGTCAATTTCAAAATGGCGCTGAGTGAGGAAAATAAGAGGAAAATAATTGCAAGGCGGAATTTATCAGTGGTGTGTTCAATGTGCATGCTATAGCAGCTATTAGCTGCTATTTTAGCAGCTTTGAGGAGCACTTTGGCATCAACAAAAACTTTACATTCACAAGAATCATCGGATGAATTGACACATGCCGCAAACTTTTCCAGTGCGCTTGTCGCTATTGCCCTGTGTCCCACAAGATCCCGCTCAAGTGACTCTTTGCGATCGGCCAGCGAAAATGACGGACTAGGACACTACCATTTCAAGTAAGGATTGTACGACGATAATTTAGCTCTGCGAAGGACTTTTTATTGCTTTGAATCTAAGTTTCAGTACATTGTGATATGTTGACGTGCAAAAATCTGTTTTTGTGGGATGTTTTTGAAGTTGTGACATTTTCTTGATTCTGAATGTGCCTTAAAATTGTACTCTTAAACTGGACGCAATCTTGAATCTTAAGAATCAAAAGCAATAAAACAGTTATTTTAGTTGGGATAATAATTCAAAAAAAGAGTTCAACCAATATTGAAACATCTAAATCGTATAAAGGATCATAACAAAATTGTTTCAACATTTGCAGATACGAACTATCCGACGGACAAAAACATGATGAAAATGGTGAACTCCGTGATTTCGGCGAAGAGAAAGCCATCGTCGTTACAGGATGGTATTCGTTTGCTGGCCCTGATGGTCAAACTTACTGGGTCACATTCACTGCCGATGAAAATGGTTATCATCCAACCGTTGGCTCTGGAGCACCAAGACAACCACAACGAAAATAAATTTAACATCATTAGCTTCAGATTTATGTGATCTTAGAAGCTACATGAACTTGTTACCATTCTATGTTGCATATTGTAAAAAGCTTTTTTCATATATAAATTTGTATTTTAGAGAAGAACAAGAAGAAGCGCAAAAATTAAGAGAAGAATGTGAAATCATGTACAATTTGGTTTTATTTTAAGATTTTTATATTTTCTTGTTCCTTCCTTCATGTTGCAGTATATACCATCTTAAATTATTGTGCGCATAATTC
The DNA here is from genome assembly GCA_947369275.1 of Nemotelus nigrinus. NCBI lineage: Eukaryota > Metazoa > Arthropoda > Insecta > Diptera > Stratiomyidae > Nemotelus > Nemotelus nigrinus. Next base: position 40,286,800 of record OX376373.1, on the reverse strand, counting down.
AAGTTCTATAATTCATTTTCTCTTGCATAAGATAACAATACATAAATCATATATTGAAATAAAGCTGTTGATCACAGCCACTTAAATATATCATACGTAGAATTTAGTAGAAAACGCGAGAAAATCATTAGGCATTTCAAGAGGAGTTAATTACAATTAAACCACAAACTTGCAAATGAACTCGAGTCTCCCTGTTTCTTTTTCAACGGTATCAATCCGGATAAGGTATCAATCCTGCTTTGTATGAAGCGTTCGGCGATTTCCTTCCCGTGTCTGCATCAGCTCCAAAGCATTTAAATAAAATTGCTCTGCTTCAAGGAAATAGCTTGTATATGCAGACGAAGATAAATGAATTGTTCCTCAAGGTATTACGTTTTTCTGGAATATACTATCGAACACTAACTGTTTGATTTCTTCACGGTTTCAGTAAGATAATTTTATTGAATTTCGCTTTCACACTGGATAAGTATCGCTGGATAATTTTCCATGGTCAAATCAAACCAGAGCTAATGCTGTAAAATAAAAGATACCAGGTACCTGACATCATATAAATTTTGTATTTGTTTTAATTGTTGGAAGTAACTATGTTAACGTAAAGTATTCATCATCAGCAGGTGCATTATATTTTGCAGGAGCGTGAAAATCTTTTCAGTTCGCACTACTGGTGGCTCAATACCTGGGTATTGCTCTCGCAGCTTCCACAATGTACGATTGTAATGAAACAATTTTGTTTAATAAATGTTAGTGGTTTAATTTTTGTGATGCAAAATAAAAACATTGATTGCATGTACATAGTTTTTTGTCAATTCTTTTCAGAGGTAGGTAGTTTGATAAAAGACCGAATGTGCAACACAAACCACTATCAATACAATTTGAATGTTTGTGGAATGAGGAAGTATCACGTCTTTGAAAGTGCACCCATAGACCAATATAAACAACGTTAATAAATAAATTGTCTACATCGTTTGCCTTCTATAACACACTTATATCAAATCACACTGCTATATATGGTTGAAGCGTTGTAATGCTCTGTTTCTTATAAGAAAATGCTAAATACCTGAATTTAAATGGTTTTTAAATACTCGTTGAGGAATCAAAATCGTCTACACAATATGGAATGGTGGGAAAATTTGAAAAATTGAGGCATATGGCATACCAGTTGCAGGGTAATAAAACTGTCGTTATTTTTTCATAGTGTAGTTCGAAAATGGCGATCTCGCGAGACCTTGCGTTAAGAATGTTAAATGAATACAAAAAAAAGGAGTGTTTGTGGAATTTTAAATGTGCCCTGTATAAAAGACTCGACATAAAAAACCAAGCGTGGCGCGAAATTGCACAAGTTTGTGGAATTGATGTTGACAATGTGAAAAAAAAAATCAAGCACATGCGTACGGCATACGTTGCGGAAAAGAAGAAGGTGGAAGCAAGTGCCGTCTCAGGGGCATCAGCGGAGGTTTATGAACCGACGCTGTTCTACTACGAAGAAATGCGATTTTTGAATCCCGCCATATTGTTGCGGAAAAGCGAGGATAATTTGGAGAAGGTTTGTAATATTTGTTGTCTGTAATTTAAACACGAATGCACAGCTATTTATAGATTTCAGCATGTGACGAGCCGGCAATGGAGCAAGAGGCATCAATGCTGTTATTGCCCGAAGGTCCTGTGGACGAAATCGATATGGCGCCTCCTGAAGATTCTGTGACTGGTTCTGATGCTCCGAGGCGCAAGAGAAGGAGTGAGGCGCCTAACAAATATAACGATGCCATTGAAGAAATTCTGCGGGGAACGATTACGCCGCAGAAAAGCATATTTCAAAAATTTTCAGACAGCATTGCTTCTCAGCTTGAAACAATGCCACGCGTCGAAGCCATAAAATTAATGGCAGAAATCCAAAGTAAAGTTTCAAGCACTGCGATTGCGCTGATTGAAAATGAGAATTTGATTGGAAATCGTAAAGAGAATTTGTTTGAAAATTCTAAAGAGAATTTCAAACCAAAGATAACATCTACCCCGACACAAACCAAGCCAAGCACTAGCTCTGAATTAAAAATTATTTCGAATGTCCAGGTGAAACCACCAAGTTTGAAATGGTTCAAACAGGAAAACCGCGAGCAAAAAACAGCGAGAAAACCGCTATCGTCGACTCAGGCGAAATCAAACATCATTACAGCTGCATTCGACAGTGCCTGCAGCAGCTATGACGACTAGTTCTAAATATTTTTTATATATATATTTTTTTTCATTTAGATAATAGTGGAATTATTATTCAGTTTGTAAGGTTATATGTAAGTTAAATTTAAAAATAAATATAATATAGATCATAAGTGAAATGTACGTAGTAAGTGAATAATATAAAAAACATTAAAGGAATAACAATTAATTATTTATTTGCATTAATATAGGAACAATATTGGCAATATGATATGAAATTATTTCTAATATGATTTTAAGTTGTAGGGAAAACTTTTGCCCACTGATATTCCACAGCTCCATCTGTTAAGCAATATTTAGCAATATTTGTTCTAATTTGTTGTGCCCGAATATACGCTTCATACTGCTGTGGTTGCAGAGGACTTATTGTTTCGGGAAGAACATTTACAAACGCGTTCTCCTCAAGCGTGTGTGGTTTTGTAATTTTTTTTGTTAAAAAATTGTGCAACACGCAACAGGTTTTAACAATTTTGTTAGCGGTTTCCAGCTTCACATCAATAGGGCGGTGAAATATTCGGAACCTTGCTGCCAACCGCCCGAAAGCCATCTCGACTGTAAGTCTGGCCCGACTCAACCTGTAATTGAAGACCTGCTGCATCGTTGACAATTCACTGTTTCTACTATAGCCCTTCATTAAATGGCGATCTAAAGCGAAAATGTCATCGCCAATCAAGTAAAACGGTGTGTTTTCCACCTGCCCTCTCAATTTCGATGGTGGTGGCAGGCTACATTTCCCCTCTTTAATGTATTTGTAGAGGTTTGACCCTGCATAAACAAGGGTGTCAGATGCTCGCCCATTCGCTCCTACATTTATATAAATGAATTGGCTGTGCGCGTTCACAACCGCAAGCAGTACCAAGCTAAAAAAACCTTTATAATTGTAGAAATCGGAACCAGAGCTTGGTGGTGCATTGATTCGAATATGTTTCCCATCAATCGCTCCAAGCGTATGTGGGAAATCCCAGAGGCTATTAAAATCCTGCGCTATCTCGAGCCATTCGGGTTCAGTTGACGGCATCTGGAAATAATAGTTTTCAATTAAGGAAAGTCACCCAATAACCTTTACCTTCAAATATTCGGGCTGGAGAACATCATATATTGCTTGCAAAACCTCTGGTACGAAAGAACCTATGGTCTTCCGAGACACTCGTGTTAGATATTCTAACGATCTGTACGAGTCTCCGGACGCTATATACCGTAACGTTATAGCGAGCCTCGTTCTCGCCGGTATAGCGTACCGTAGCACAGTGTCTTTTTTCCTTATCCTTGAATCAACCTATGCAGACAAAACTTTAAAATAATTATGCTATTCACATTCAACTCTCACCTTTTGCAACAGCAATTCGAAACTATCAATCGATAGCCGGCAGAAATTGCGAAAATTACTCCCGTCTTCCCACAACAAATCGTTCAGAAGATTCGCTTCTAAACTAAAAGCGGATCGCTTTTGCAGAAAAGGATTTACCCAATATGCTGGCTTCTTCCTCAGTTTCCTCGTTTCTTCGATTTCAAGTTGCTCCAGCTCTTGCAGAGCTCTCAGGCCACGGATAGCGCGCACTTGTTCACTGCTCAACGACATATTCGAAATGATATGGCGTCACATTTGCCCACACACCACGTGGCTACCTATATTTTGACACCAGGACAAAGTGTATAGAATAAGTGGATGAACTCCTTCCATTTTGATATCATGCCAATTATGGTATGATGAGAAATTGGGAAGAAGTTTAAATTTGATAACATTTTGGATAGTAAAATTAAATACATATTATAATTTAAAGAGAAATCATTTAAATTTGGAACGATTGATGATCAGCATATTTTTTAAAATTATTTTTACGCCATCACCCTTCATACTCCCACCAAATCATGTATAATTTGTTTTTTAGTATAATTTGTTTGTTTTGGTATCATACACGCGGAGATTTAAATAAATCTGGAATTTTCCTCGCTTATCCAACAATTCATTTATCATATACGCGGAGATTTCATTAACAGCAAAATATCTTCGCTTTCGACTTAAAGTCACTTTTGAACGGCATTCAAAGTTCACATGCAGCGCATGTGTTCACTCAATGCGTCCTAGAAGTACGGGCTGTGAGGCTACGTAATTGTTTTAGCTATGAAGTCAATTTGAGCAGGCATTGCTATCAATGCTACCTAGAGCACGGCATATAAAGTAGCTATAATCTGGTTTATGACAATCAGATTTCGCGCCATAATCAATGGCATTTCAAATTTTGCAAGTAAGTTTATATGTAGTTAATCAATAATGGAAATTGTGGGAGATGATTATTATTTAGTTGGTTGTTTCTTGACTAAGTAACTTACAGCTCCTATGAAGAAGAGGCTGTGCAATGAAACTGACCACATTGTTATTATTAAACAAACATAAGTAGGCATTATAAAATTTAAGAGAAGCTTTGCTTGAAAATATTTATTTATGATGTAGCAATAAATTATCTATAAAATATAAATCAAGGTTAATATTCCACATTTTTATATTCTTCATGTATTAAACATATTTTTTTTTTAGCAGATGTAGGCATTAGTTATTTCCAATACTTCCAATTTATATGATTTTCGATACCTTGTTTTCCACAAAGTTCTTTTTAAACTTTTGCAATCTGTTTACAATATTATTTGTAATCGCTAAAACTTATCTTCTATAAAGCATATGCATAACTATATTTTCTGCCCCGGACCTGATTGCTCTGCTAAAGTTTTGTGTTATTTTTAGTGAACTTTTAAAATCGCCTTGGCTCGTTAGTAAATATCACTAAGAATTTTCTTAATTTCTACATCGACAACTTCAATCGTATTTGGTCCCAAATTTTCGCTTGGCATTAGGCCTCTTGCTTCTTCTAGTCCGCAAGCCAGCACGTTCCGATATGCTCCATTATTTAGCCATATGTTAATCAGTTGATGTTGCTTGTTTCATGTCACTGCTTGCACCTGGTGATCAAATGAAAGGTAAACGTAATAACTATTTAACGTGATAAATAAATCAACATACCCGATGCAATTTTTTCAGTTCCGAAAAGAATTATCAGTTCTTCTGCTGGAGGTCCACCCATCATTGTATCCATCATAGCCAGTAGCTGTACTTTTCCCACATGATATCGTTCCTTTTCAGTAATATATGGAGTATGACCGAGAGACGGGTCTCTTGGCATGCTTGTCACTTTGTGCAGTGGATGTGGCTCTTTCGTAAAATATACCACGATAGCATATCAGCCAGTGATTTTGTTTGCTTCTTCATCCGGTAAATGAGACTTTCTTTCACGTCCCATCAGTACTTTTCTCTTGCCGCTTCTAAATGCGTAATTGTGACATCGTCCGCTCCATCGATTGCAGCCCTTTACATATATTTAATGTTTGTTACTTATGTTATGTTCTAGGAAGCACCCACAAAGAAAAAAATTTAAAACATTACCTAAGACCGGCCTGATTAACCATATTTTCCAAGTCAGCTTTCTGAAACCAGTAGTTCCCCTCGCCAACATATCAATTTCAATGTCATCCTATAAGACTTTTGCTAAATACAAATGTAATATTTCCTTACGTCCGGAAATCTGGCATCGGGACAACCACCTAGAAAATAAAGCATCCTTCACAAACTGCACTGAAAACTGACTTTTGCGATTTACCTCAACGTATCAAAATATCTCGAACCCTTCCGGCAACTTGCCCGACTAGTACTTCTTCGAATTCCGGCCCAGCTGCATGGAAAAAGAGAACAGTGGCTTCTGCTGCCACAGCGCGAGCCAGTAGAGTTTTGCCTGTTCCAGGAGGTCCAACGAGAAGAACACCCTTTGGATTTTTCTGAAATTAAACTACTTTTAATTCTTGTGTGGCTTCGTCGCAGCCTTTGACGTCCTCAAATGTCACACACATTTCTGACTAGGAAATTGCCGCATTAATGTTAATTGCCCTAATTTAATATAAACAACCAATTTAACATATACGGCAAAATCCCAATCAATTATCTTTTGTACTAACACTACATCACATAACCTCACAACAACTGAAACATTTCGAAGCGAATTTTTCCAATTATACCGCACGCACCGCATTAATTTATGTTTTAACTGTTTACTAGCACTGTTCCGCGCATGTCACTTTCTTTTCATTTCACTACACAACCTGTACAATTAACATTTTCCCGCGGACGTCCCTTATGCGTGTGTTTTTCGCAACACTTTGACATTCTAGCGTACTTGTTCACTGTTCAAAGGCATTTTCGAAATGAAATTGCATGCCATGAAATTGCCCATGCACAGATGACATACCATAAATTTGACAGTCGTTGCAATCGGAAATTGCAGAGTAAATTGCTAGTCGAGTCCCGGTGTGAAAAACGCTGTGTGTGTCAGCCGACGCGCCAAACCGAAGCGTTAAACGCTTCGGTGAAACCGAACTGTTATTTGTCAGACAGTGAAATTGATAATATCAGGGAGTTTTACTTACAAGTAAAATATTTACGTGAAGACAAAACAAATTTTCCAGAATTAAAACTGAGACGCAGTATACTGTTGACAGTGGTAAAAAATAGGGAAACTTTTGTGCTAAGAGATCGAGACATGCTAATAATAGATGAAAATGATTTACTTGCTTCTGTTTCCCAATTTATGGTACCGATGAGTAAATTTTACTCACATAGGGTATATTTTTCGTCGCGCATCAGCCAGTTGGCCACTCCGACTGCCATGAGGCTAGAAGCTATATAATCTTTTTATGTTTAATGATAAAATAAAAAATGTACATGATACTATTGTTGCCTTCTTTTTAGTAAAAACATGTACGTAAAATCATCCAAAAATTTACCGTACCATTCCAGGGTTAAGAACTGTGCATGCTTCATACTTTGCGTGGATTCATCAGTCTCTTCCGAAGGTAAAACATGTGTTTCTGCATTGCCTTCTGGTTATAAGTATGTTATGTATGGTTTTTTCAGCCCCATCAATCCCTGACAGTGATCACATTTTAGGCCAGGTCATGCGATCAAATGCCACAATCGGAGCAGATTTGCTAATCGATGAACTGGTATAGATCTTATTTTCCAGTTATCATGGCTGAAATTTTGATTTTCTTTAAATTAACTAGGCTCTTAAATTCTAATTGGAATTGTTTTTGCGGGATGATTAAAATAAAAAAAAAATTATTAACATTGAAATTTTTTATTTACGTTGAAAATTTTATTTTGACAAAGTGGTTTCGAAAGTATGCACTGATTCTCATCAGACACCAGCTCACAGTGCATACTTGACTGAAACGGTCGAGTTTCTCGTATCAATATTCTCTGCTTTGATAAGCTTTAGAGACGATATACGTTGCCTATGCTGACTTAAATTCTACTTGGAAATATTCTAAAAAATACATGGCGGAGAGCGCTTGGTGGATATAGTATTGAATTTCTTTGCAGAATCAGTGGCAATTACCCTGGAAAACATGAAAAAAATTGCTTGTGCATGAGCAATCATCACTTTGTTTCCACAACTGAAAGTTCCGAACAGTAAATTTGGTAGAATCGTAAGCACTTTGGAAATATGCACAACAGCAAATATTATTTATGCTTATTTTACAGTTTTTAATATACAGCCCGGAAACCAGCTCAGGATATTTGAATAGTAAAATTAAAAACCTCAATGTTAAAAGACATCGCTTAGATAGAACTTGTGGAAGGTGCAAAGCGGCTAGACGAGATAACTCAGTAGGAAGCAAAGAATCTTTGAATGAGCTTGGTAAAGACGGCAAAGAGTTTTTCAAAAACTGTTTAGCTGTTGAGCAAGCAGAACAAATCGAAGAAAAACTCCCCAAAACAATCACTGCTAGAGAATGCTGTCTTCAAAAGGCAGAGAACATTTTTGTATACTTCCCTTTCTTCCTGTACAACAGCAAATTGCTATTGGTAGCTATTAATGTGTGGGTAATTTAAGATTTTAAATGATTTCCTGCTACGGTTTGGTGAGACTAACGATTTATTATTTAAAAAGTTAAAACTACTATATGATACTTCAAGCCCTGTTAGTTCCTTAAGTATTGGTGTTTAATTTAATAATGAAAATAAAATTATTTCTTTAATGATACATATAGTTTGTTTTCTTTGAAATTTTAAAGGCTATCAAAGGCTAAAAACATTGCAATGTACTATTGGAATCCATTCAAAAGTAATTCCAGCGTATATCACTTTAAAATTGCTTCTATATTTGTCGTTAATATTAAATCATTAATAAGATTTAATGCATTCATAATCTCAAAGTATCCCCAATGTAATTAATATTAAATACGTCTAGATTGCAAGTGAATACAAACATTGTAACAAAATTCTAATTATAGCTATATTAATGTTAAATATTTTCAATATTAAGGAACGTGTTTTAATATTTGAACACTTTTAAAATTTAATATATTTTTGGTGTAGACATACATATATACAATACAAAAAATATCGAAATCTACTCCGAAATTTCTAACCGTGTATGTATATTATTCTAACTATGCCTCACAATTTGTTAATCCGTACTGCTAATTGTCGGTTCATTTCAGTGATAGTGAAGAATGCAGACGTACGAAGCAAGATTCTAAAATGAGAAATTTTGATTTGATTTTCCTAATTTCATTTAATGGAATAATTAAATTTTGTGTTCATGGAATTTACGAATAATTCAAAATAGTTTTTTGTAAGAAACAGCTCAACTTTTTTTCAAGATCTTATTCTCTTTCAGTTTGCCTAAAATCTTCAATTAATTTGTCCTGAAAGACATCGTTACAACCTTTTATTCAAGTTATTCAAGATATTTTCTCCATACTCTAGATAGAAATGAAACGTTGGTCTTCAACAAACGTCCGCTATAGAACTGTAGACAACAGGTGGCATTACCACTTTGCCATTACAATTAGTTTATTTCACGTAATACTCGTCGATTCCATTTACAATCAATTAACACTGACAGAAACATTCCAACCAACTTCTAATCATTACCTAAGTCTCCTCTTCAGAATAATACAGTTTTTCATTGCACGTTTCATGGCCCGAATTCGATGAGCTCACGAAGCTATCGAAGGTAGCAGCTATTCCTACCATCCCAACCATCTGAACTATTTCGTGTGTTTTATTGTAAAATAAACATCTGCCACGAGAAGAAAATTAAATGGAAAATTAATTAACGAACAACAATGAGGTAGCAGCAAATTAGCATTTACTCCTAGTACTGCAGTAGTAAGTGCTTCTTTTGGCACGTTAGAGGATAGAAAGTGTCTTCTTTATTCTAGGAAATTAACTAAGATGGTATGGTTATTGGATTTGCTATTAGTTCAATGTTGCCGTTATAAATTTGCCTGGTTATCATGAATATGTTTAGCACGATGTAGTCCTTACTTGTGTCTACTGTTTACAGACGGCATTAGCTGAATTCATTGTCAGAGGAGCCCTTACAGGTAGCTGCAAACACTATCAAAAATCTTTTTCTAGTAACGTATAACGGCAGCTCGACAACCACACAAGTAATAGAAGCATTAAAAAGTCCTAGACGACATGAATACTAATTACCTGTTAGATTGCGTGTTTTATTAGCCCTGTTGAAATTGAAAATATAATTTTGTTTGTTTAGTAGATCAACGAGGAAAACGGTAAATGAGTTTTAAGGATAGCATAGGACAAAGTCAACTTATTACTGGCTCCGATAAACAATGAATTTGCATTTGAAGTTTTGTAAAACATATCGAAAAATCTTTTTAAGCACCAACCTAGACTTTACTGCAGCTTTAAACGGCAAGAAGATGTAGTATGGCAGAGCATAAAACTATAATCAAATGTAAATGATATGTGTATTCCACTTGTATTGAGTTACTTGATTATCCACCTCAGTGAATCTGCTCACATTAAAATACTTCTCTTGTTAGTTCTTTGTTCTGAACACTGTCAAAATTCTAAGAAATTTTCTCAACATCCGTTCAGCAGTTTGTATTGTTCATTATTATTTTCGATTTCATGAAAATGTGATTCAAAGGATGAAGTTCAATATCTGCCGCCCATGGGAAATTAAAAAACTCTCGAATAAGGTGGGTAAACTTCTGGTAGAAAAATGAAGCACTAAAGGTGAGATTGAAGTCAGAATCAGCTGTTGAATAGTATAAATTAGAGTTGGATCGTACTAGGATATTCACATACTAGGTATTCGTAGTACGAGTACAAAAAAACACCTGTTCCAAAAATACTAGTTAGGATTTTTTGAAGTATGTACATATAGACTAACAATACATAAGATTTGCAGTACTGTTATGAAAAAGTATGATATGCCCTCCTCCACCCTCCAAACATAAAGTTCCCAAGCTGGAATGGTGATGGTGTAAGACGACCATCAACGGATACCGAGTCATTGATTCGTGCAGCTTGTCAGTAAATTTCCAATGGTCGGTTACTTATTCGCGCTCCTTGGCAAGTCTCTCCCTAGTAAAGGAGGCGTATATATTGGGACCGGTATTTTTTCGAAACAGCCAGTACCTAGTACCATATTCAAAAATATTAGGTACGAGATTTTTCGCGAACTATACATGTAATTAAGAAATTGCCCGATAGATTTCCTCCATTTGATTCATTTCAATTAAACAGTGACGTAATGGTATCGTAATATCAATATCTACTCGTATTTCATACTAGCTATTACTTTCATACTCATATTTTATGCTTTCATAATCAAGAGTATTTCCTACTTAGTATATTGGTATCCAAAATTTCAGGATCAATTTGATCACACATAACCACCACTTATTATTTGATAATAATAATTAATAAACGATTTATCACGTACCGGTAATAACCACTTTAAATGAATAAAATCGAAATGACGTACCTAGTATTTTCATATTTCATAGTTGCGAGTATATCATACGAGCGATTATTTAATTCGTCCCAATATTTCAAACTAGCGTACTTGTGAGAAGTTTATATTTGAGAGCTATTCATACTTGCTGATATGACATTGAAACTTGAAAAAAGGCTGTATTTGAGTACTCGAGTGTACTAGCTCCTTCGAATTTCATGCATTATGAGGTCGTTAAAATATTGAACATTTCTAACTTTAAACTTAGACTGATTTACTTTGGGTATTTTGGGAATGGTGGGAAAAATTGAATTTGATTTTGGGCTTTGATGCCTTTACCGACTGTTTTAGATTAGCCAAGAAAAGATTAGTATCAGAGATCGATCGACGAAAAGATACATTTAGATACATACACTCAGAAAAAAAATATGTAAAATTGGGAAAAAACGCAGTTATTTAATCTATTTTCCACTATGAATTGGCGCCATAGAGGTTTCGCTATGAATTAACTACTACATAGTATTATGTCTGTATTATCAACAATTTTCTCCATTGAATCAACATGGTAAGCTTGTAATTTTAAAATCGCGAATAGGAAATCCAACAGCTAACTCGTATCATTATAACATGCCATCTTAAAGAACAATGTAGCTGCATGGTGAAAATATTAACAACAACGTCATAAATATACAATGTAGATTCTTGAAACAACAAAGGCACTCTCAAAATTACTCAGGAATTAGTTAAATTCAAAACTCATGTTTTCTTTGTACAACGTACCCGCACTTCGGCTACATTGTCACTCATTAAATAATCAGGCTAATTAAAATAAAAATGATTAAGGTAAGATGCATTTACCACTTTATTTCACATTCATACTTAAAGCTAATTACAAAAAAAAAATGTTTACATTCGTTTCGCTTGGTAAGTATCAGGTCCTTAAGCTATGGAAAGCAATAAATAGATTTTTTTTAAATTGATTCAGGATTAATTCAGGATAAATTAATGTTAATTTTTAGTGTTTACATGGAGAAAATGCTTATCAAAACAAGTGTCATACCAACATGAACCTATTATTCATTATAATAATACATTTTCAAAATGCATTTCATACATTTTGTATGCGTATTTCTAATGATTTTCATGTCTATCACTATCACTACAATTTCCGTAACTATTTCAGGATCAATTTGATCACACATAACCACCACTTATTATTTGATAATAATAATTAATAAACGATTTATCACGTACCGGTTATAACCACTTTAAATGAATAAAATCGAAATGAACCAGTAAAAACAAAACCGAACTATTTATCACTCCGAATGATTTGCTTCCACTGCACGCACCAGATCTTTTATGCGCATTTGATGAATCTCGGAATGAATGCTGAAGGGATCTCGTAAACGATCAAACAGAAGATAAGAAATTACAGCGCATCTTGTTAAATCAACAAATTGATTAGTTGGTTTGTATATGTAACTCAAATAGCCACATAGGAACATGTTATGCCGGATTTACATTCTCGCCGAGGAATGCCAAATGTAGACAAGGTCTGTGTGTAAATGGTCTCCTTGTCTATTCTCGGCTGTTTTTTTCAATGCAAACACGCATGTGTAAATGTTTTTCTCGTCGGCTCTTGTTTGTTTTATGAAGGGATAATGATCCTTTTATTGCTGTGCCTGAGTGTTTATGACCGTCTCGTCCGAGCTCGAAGCCGCTGGAAGCGAAGTCGGTTTTATGCATCGAGTCAAAGGGATTCGAGAGGGTAGCATGTGCTCATTCACATTTTCGAATTTTTCGCTGGGACTTCAAACATGTCTTTGCGTGTCCCAGATTGAAATTACTCAACGCACACCAGGCAGTTGCAATAGCCACAGCCTGTACCTCAGCCATCGTTCACTGAACTGAACAAAACAGCTCACAACTGTCGAAAGATGCATGGTGCAATATCCTAAGTAAACAATTCACCCTATGAAAGGTGCATGGTGCATGGTCCGTGTTGCATGGTGCAATATCCTAAGTAAACAATTCACCCTATGTCTTGCTGAGTCTCGTCCAATGTCTTGCTGAGTCTTGTCCACGAGACGCTCGTCCCTATGTATAAATCCGGCATTATATTTACTATATTCGTGTTGAATTTACACTGGTCGTTTTAATTCTGAAAACTTATTTGTATTTATGAAAAAAACTTCAACGAATATACAAAGAGACTGAATGCTTATTATGAGCATTGTTTTAACATTGCTAATTGTTGATTTTACTATACGTCTTTTTACTATACGTCTTAGATAATTTTTTTGTTAATATTTAGTTGGGTAGCATTTGTTTTAAATCACGGCTTTAAAGTGGTGTGGCATCAATTCTACAAGTTTTTTGCATAGATTGGCTCTATTTTCGCTCATCCCTACTGAAGAGCCTGTTTCAACCTAGGTTTCGAGCTAATATGATGATCCTTTTTGTCCACCATGCTCGACATGTGTTCAATGGGATTGAAGTTAGGACTTTGCGATGGTGTTTTAAGCAAATGTCGAGTTTTGTACGCCAAGAACATCCTAGTATTATGAGCCATGTGCTTAGGATCATTATCTTGTTGAAAATAAAATCCTTTGATACATCCAATTTTTGAGCACTTGGTTCCAAGTTTCTCTTGAAAATTTCAATATATGCCGATGATCCATGATTACTTCAATTATTTCTAAGTTTCCAACGCCACTGGCAGCCATACAGCCCCATACCATTACGCTGCCGTCACAGTGTTTTACAGATTTAAGTCTCGTACACCTCTGGTAAGTGAAGTAAATCGCAAAAAACGTTTGAACTTCTTTCGGCATTACCGAAATGCATCTCTCGAGCTTTGGCGCAGTGTTATATTTTCTGATGAATCCAAACACAACATTTATGGGTCTCATGGGAGATTAAGAGTGTGGAGAAAGCCAGGGGAAGCTTACAACTCGAAAAACACCACACTTAAAAACACATAGCGCCAGACGCCATAATTTATACACTTCTGGCGCCATGTACATAGTCGATTTGGGGATTGTGATAAAATATAGCGCCACATGCCATAATACATGGCGAAAAGTACATAGGAGCAGGCGCTATGCTTATAGCCCTCCACGCCATGTACTATAGTCTTCCACGCCATGTAAAGCCATGTCACGCCATCTGCATGGCGTCCTCCACGCCATGCAGATGGCGTGAAGGGCTATAGTACATGGCGTGGAGGACTATAATGAGACCCAAAAATGTTATGTTTGGATTCATCAGAAAATATAACACTGCGCCAAAACTCGAGAGATGCATTTTGGCAATGCCGAGAGAAGTTCAAACGTTTTTTGCGATTTACTTCACTTACCATTAATTTTCAATTAAAAATCATTGTATAATGTTTATTTTGTGAAGTACTGCAGTGCTCTAACAACTCGATTAATACTGAAATCTTCAATCAGCTCTAACAAATCGAAACATAGCAATAGGCGTGTTTTTTTGCTCGTGTATCCAGCACAGAACAGAACTGACGCATAGAAATCAACAACACTCCTGCCCCAGTACAGAGATTCTGTTCTGCAAAGGTAGTTCACGTGCTGAACTAACAGACTGTGCTGATAGAAAAAAGAAAAACTCATGAGAAGTTGATTTCAAGGGAATGTTGAATTTTTTGGTAGCTAGGGAATTAGAAAAAGCCCTCATAATATGTAAAAAGTTATAAGAGGTAATTTTCTGTTAGTTTTTTTTTTTATATTTTCTATCGATTGCGGTAGTTTATACTCGTTGTTTTCTCTCTTTTTTTCAGCTGTTTTGCGCTACCACAGCGAATACAGCAACCTATAGAAAGCTTAATGAATGCATCAGCTGTTCTGCGATGGATGGTTTTTTGGCGCCGTTAGGTCTGTTCAACTACTGCAGCAGCAACAGATTTTTGCAGCTGGTTTCTTTATCTGGCAAAATTTGGTTTGCAGCAAGAGTACAAAAACGACTTGCTGCGAATCTATTTCAATATATTTTAAAAGATTCAGGTACGCGAATAGACCTTTTGTTCTATTCTGGTCTGTACCAGAGCAAAAAAAACGCACCTAATAGCTTCAATCAAACACAACTGCTGCACGCGACCCACAAGTTAAAGGAAGGAATCGTCCAGTAAATGGAAAGATTATCCCAGAAAAAAAACAAGAACTTGTGAAATAATCTACCACGACCTAGTACGTATTCTTAACAAACCATTTTATTACTCAACTAATCGGCTGCACGCTACAGCAAAGATCAAGAAAGTACTGGATATCTCTAAACACTTGACCAAAAAATTTCTCAACAAATGCGCAACATCCAATAATCCTCTGGTTGCATCTCTTATCTTTAATGTATAACGACTTAAGTCATAAAGCTTAGTTTTTAAAATTTTATTTAAGTTAGGTTAAGCACAACATTAGGTTTTAAGCTTGTTTTTCCTATATTACTATACTAAGCACCTCGCATGAAAACTTTCTGAAAAAAGCTAACTTAAAATCAAAATTTAGATGTAAAGACTTTGTCTTAACACTAACCTTAAGATATTGTACCACACAGCGCCTAAACGAATTCAATAAAGCTATTATTATTATTAGAATGGAAAATCAGAATAGAGAGAATTGCACTAACGTCACAAATAGTTTTTGCAGTGTCTTTTCATTTATACACTTAAGCATAGTACTGAGTTCGATTTCACGTGAAATTTTCATACAAAATTTCGCGCGAAATCTGTTTCGGCGAAAATTTCGCTTGAAAATAAGCAAGTTTGGTACTGTGTTCTAAGCATGAAAAGTTGCTTTGAAGTTGCTTTCGCTTTGAAAACATAGATGGCACTGAAACATGTTGTCAATCATTTCACGCCAATTTCGTTTGTGCAGTTCATTCTTTCGAGCGAAAAAGTGACATTTAGTGTTTCAATTTGAAAATTAAGCAGTGCAAATGACTTTCCAATAAGAAAATCGATCGAAAAGTGAAATTCTTGACATTTTATCCGTCAAGAATGAGCAGTGTCTCTGCTTTTCTCCGTTGTCAAAATTTTCGCTCGAAAGAATGACCAGATAATGGAAACATGTCAAAATTTCACGTGAACTCGAACTCAGTACCAGCCTTTAGACGACATTTGAATTTGGTAAATTCTCGCGTCGATTTCGAATTCTCCCGCATGTAAATTTAGTTAATTCAAAAACATCAGGCTTCATCATTCATCTACACTTGACTTCAAATGTAAATTCGTCCTGAAGCAAATTAATTTCATGCCCTATGTCCTACCTCGGGCTGTTCAATTCAGCTCTTGAAGAAAATACTTCCGTGCCGATTTGATCCGAAAATGGTGATACAATAGACTGAGGATAGGTAAACACAAATAACAGACTTGAATCGAAAATCCCAACAACAAAAACAACAGCAAAAATAGGAAACGAACTAAGAAGAAGAAAAATTGACTCGATGAAAAATTGGCAGGGAAAATTCTTTTTTATGTTTCCAAATGAGCCGGAAAATCGGCCAGATGTTATAGCTTAGACTCCCATGGTTTCGCAGTATGAGCTTTTTGCTTGGCGTTTATACGAAAATGAAGGTGTTCCGGTTCATGCGGTCTCGAATACGATGGAAGAAAGATTATTTCCCATATTCTAAAGTGGTTAGTTTATACGAACTAGAACTATTACTTCTTACTTTGCGAAATTAATGAATTGCAGCCGCCGGAATGTTTACGTAAAAAGATTTATTTTCTTAGTGTTGATTTGTAATTGCTGTAAATGCATAAATAATCTTATAAATAAAGAACTAAATTAATTTTCCGATTTGATACAATTCAATATGCGGATATTCGTGGAGATTTCATTTAATCAAATAATTTTGCAGAGTCATAATAAATCATTTGGATTATTTGAACATTTGAATACAAAATTGAGGAACTGAAGCTTATTTGAATTAATATCTTTTCATAAATTACTGTATTTTCCTGATAAATTAGAAGAAAGAAAATAGAAGAATACCCAAGCTAGCTAACATCGTTTTGATTTATCACTATAGCGATGAATTCGTGGAAATCAGATCTGTGAAATTATTTCAAGCGAATAGATTAAAAATCAAGCAAGCAGATATTGCGGTCTTAAGTTGGAAATAAGCAACACATTGTTTCATTGTTTACTGTATCTAATATGAAGAACTTGGATGCTCAACAGATGGACTTGATAGCCAAATAAAGGACCCGAATAGCAAACAATGTAAAGCAACATTTAGATCGATTCGATTTCATAATGTATATCTTCACATTTAATGATTTAGCTGCTTGAAGATTAAAGTCAGTGCAAATATAAGATGAATTTTTCAAAGCTAATCAATTATAACAAAGCTCAAGTTAGTATGATTTCAAGTTAGGAAAAATTAGTTTGGGCATCTCCCCATGGCAATTGAAAACAGTCCAAGTGAAGTAGTTGTTAAATTCAGACTATAATTAAATTTTTGGTGATGTTTTTCTTTTCAAAGTATTCAAGATTCAAAGTATGAAGTAACATCAAGTCATTAATACTCTAATATGAGACATTTTTTCTGAAATGGATGTAGGAACTTTTAGCTCTTAGTTTAGCTCACATTCTTGTTTCGCTCACCTACTAATTCTATTCTCAAAAGCCTTCCACGTCTGCTACGAAAAATATTCCCGTTCGACAACTTTAGTACACATGCCTCATGCCTTCTATATCAATACATAGAACATTTGAAGTTGTATCTAACTTCAAACATTTTCTATCCCAAAGTTGTCGTTTGGATAACGATTTTTGTACCCTAGTAAAATTTGCTCACACCTACCATTACCAAATTTTACACATGACCATATAAGACAATTTTTCAAACGTGATTTGAAAAAGGTCAAGTGAGTCTCTGGCTCACTCGCTGGTTCATCGAAAGGCACGAAGAGCGATCATCTCTGGCAGATGATAAATGATACCTTGAATTTGACAAGTAATACATGGACATAAAATTTAAATTTAAAAATCAAATACTACACCAGAGCCCTTGAAACTATCAACAGGACTAAGGATGAAGCAATAAAAGAATAGATAGAAATAACTTACATGAAAGCATTCAGCAACTGTTAAAGTAATAAAGTTTGTAAAGCAAAAGTTGCTTAGCGCGCACAAGTCATTCTGCATCTGGAGCAGTCGTCCACTGATGTGACCACTCTGAATATTTTCAGTTGGTCAGCATGAAAAGGTCAGGAGGTGTATGCAAGAGAAAAGCTGAGAGGCATGCATCTACACAAGACAAACAAAAATAAAACCCAGAGCAAAGAGGACCCAGGGCACCAAACCTGTCTAGCTTCTAGAAAAGGACTTTATTGTCCGCTGTATTCAAACTTTGGCAAAGACTGTTTTCACATGCATTTGCTTTTACTAGTCGATAGCAGAAGCAGCAGTATCCGTGAAAATTAATAGCACAAGATATACCTCAAACGAATCCATATTACTCGGAAGCGAGAAAGGCATAGTTATCGAGTATACTATATTGTAAAACAGGTTTTTATGGAGGTTGCTAGACTGGAAGGTGAATTCTTGATGACATCAATCGTGGGAAGGTCACCAATTATACTTCGAATAAAATTTAGAGGGGCATAATGCAAAAATTTTCTTGAGAAGCTGGCGGATTAATAATGGATTGCAACTGAATAAGAGATCCGACTAATAGGGTAGGATTTTCAGAAGTTTATGAATTGTATTAATTTTGATTACTATTAGATTTACTGATGAAACTCATGAGTAATGACGAACTTCAAGTTTGACTACAGGGGATCCCAAAGCCTGAAAGATTTGGCATGTTCGGAATAGATTTCAATAGCTTTCCACCAAAAAATTTTTGAAGGCATCTACATTATTGATCTAACGATGGAAATCTTTTAGTTCAGTTAGTAGCAGCATACATATTTTCAGAGGATTTCGCAAAGAAAAAAAATATTGAGGTTAGCAGCACAAAATTGACCTTTTTAAACATAGTCATAGTATAGTTTGTATAAATATGTTAGTAAGCAAGATGCTTTACAATAAGCTAAAAAAAAAATGATAGATTAAATCAAATAATGATCTTATTTGCAGTCTATACTTAATTTTTCAGTAACCTGCCTTCAATACAATTTAGCATACCTGTGTCTTAAATTGTACCGTTTGGTCTGTAAAATATATTTCTTATAAACAAATTCTGCCTACTATGCTTAGTTACCTTCATTATTTATGTAACTGTGCATTATATTTTACAACATCAGGCTCACTTTACTCTTCATGAAAACTTTTAATAGCTGACATTTTTCAAATAAAATTTCTAGCTGCTTACGATCTTTTTTGTAATATGTCACCTAAAGAACAAGTTAATCGAGTAGAAAATGAAGATATGCTTAAGTTACTTATAAAAATCTATTTTCGTCCAAATACGGTCACCGCATGAATCCTGCGTTCAATATTCAGTATGTTTCGCAGATCAACCACCCAAGCAAGAACAAGCATACGTGGCGAGAATACGAGGGAAGAGATAAATAGGAAACTCTATTATCTAGCAGTTTATTTGACAACAGATTATCCCTATGCCTTGATCGCAATAAGGAATGCATGTTTCACAGTAGCACACGAAAATTCACAAAAAGGACTTGATGCCGAGATTATCTTGTTGATTTGTTTAGCAAAGCTGGTCCCAATCCTTAAGAGAAACTTATCTTAGTGTTTTGTTTGTGGTTTGACGTACATAATTGATTCATCCGGAATACTGACATGTAAGAAAAATTGAAATATGATAAATGAATTTTTTTAAAAAAAAACCCAGGATATGAAACATGTAAGTATTTGTCTACGAATTATCTGTTGTTTAACAGAAGGTAATTCAAAATTTCGGTTTGTTTATTTCTGCCAATTTTCGAAGCTTATCGAGTTTAAACAAACTAAGCGAAAGCCTATTGACTTAAAATGTTTCGCAGAGGGGCAAGCATCCAAGAAATCAATAAATGGCATTAAAGTTAAAAGGCAATGAAAATCGTTCTACGAAACACTAATTCCAAGAAGCCAATTCATCCGACAGCCAAAATATGAAAGATAAGGCTCCCAACGTCACCCACGCACATACATATATACCATGGATACATGGCAGTTTCCGTCCCTTAGCTCACTTTGAAGCGAAATTATATTTCCTTCAGACACTATCTGGAAATCGATACAAAGTTGGGCCATGGGACTCAGGACAAGAACGCAAAGGACTTTGCCTTGACTCATTCAAAAAAATATTGTTGGGCTTGGAATTCATCACGTGTACATCAATGTGAAAATTCGCAAGGATTCGCAGACGAGATGTAATCGACAGAGATTGATGAAGATTAAATTTTGAATTGAACTAGTCTGAGTAGAATGTTGAAGAATTGTGAAGATTATTCAAGTGGCTTATGATACTTAATTATTGCACAAAGATTACTTTTAATTCTGCACATTTGAAGAAAATGAAATTAACGTGAAATTGATTTCTTAATATTTGATGTCATTTTATTTAAAAGGGATTAATTTCTATGAAATTTTCCATAGCTATAATTAATGATTTCAATATTCTTATCCATGTTGTTTTGTTTTTAGCACGTGATCAGGGCTTCTCATCATAATGAGTTGACACCAAGATGAAGGGAAAGCTTTCTGTATTGTACTCTCTAAAGAACACTTGGTTTTGGTCGTTGAGTACATTCAAATATTGCAAAAAATTCTGTAAGTTGATAAAATACTTATGAAAGGCTAAAAAGATAAAGGATTTAATTAAACAGCCTACTTATTTGTGGTCAATAATTAGATTTCCAGAAATCAACATTATTCGCACTAGCGTTAGAAGAATTCAAGTGAGTTGAAAACTCAACGCTACCAACCACGTGCTTCAATATAGCTTATAGCCGTTTTTTGTAAGAAACCAATGAATGTTAATGTTATGCCGGCAGTCCAGCAACAATTCATGAGCTCAAATATAGTGTAGGCTGAAAATATTTTGACGGATTTTATTGATAGGATAGAGACTACTGCATAGAAAACCTTGGCAGCAATTTGAATGATATGGTGTTTAATTGGGTCTGTCTAGTGGGGATTTTTAATTTTTTCCGATAAAATGGTTTTTGCTTTTTATAAATATTTAATGATTCGCATTACATTCGATTTACGGATTACAATTTCAAAAAAACCACTAAAGGACCCAATTGAACGATCGATGATTTAGTAGCACATGGAGTTACTTTGGCGATCTTGTTTATCATTTTGGGCAAAGAATATCTAATATTATGATATGACTGAAATAAATGAAAGGTGGAGTACGTGGTTGTGTCAGTTGCGGCGAAAACACCTAGAGTTAGTTAAATCATCACAGTAGAGAAGGATGAATTTGAAGTAGTGCAGGCTTTTTTCGAGCAGCTGATAAGAAATTAGAAGAAGCTGATAGGAAATCAAAAGGAAGAATATATGGATGGCTGCTCGAAATCAGTAATGGTCTATCATGGCTCTCTAAATCCTACAATTTAGTATTATCTTCAAAAATACTTCTATACAATATCATCGTATTGCCAGTAATCATGTATGAGCTCGAGATTTGGATGCTTACCGAAAGGCAAAATGAGTTTTTTTTACCATTTTCTCGGAGAGGCTACACCTTTCTCCCCTTCTTCTGGTGTGCCTCAAGGTTCCATCTTGGGACCTCTTTTGTTCAATCTTTTTATCAATGACCTGTTTGAAAAAAACTGTTTTTTTCAAACTGTTTTTTTTTTCAAATGGTTTTCGTTTTCTGAAAATAACAGAAACGCCCATCACTAATGGTAACACCCAGTATCAATCTGCTGCTGGTCGAGTGAAAAAAAGTTTTCAAAAAGTTTCAAAAAACAGTTGTTTTTGGAAAAAAACAGTTCGTTTTCGTTTTCTGAAAACAACAGAAACGCCCATCACTAACCCTATAGTGAACGTCTATCTTTTCTTGACATTCCTCTCCTTGAGCAACGCAGAGTTTACTTGGGTGAGAGTTTCCTTTTCAAAATCTGTCGCGGTTACCTATTTCCTCATTAGCATTTTTGTTCATTGAGCGGGAATCCGTAAGGCCAATCAGATTTTCCATTTTATTTGAAGTGACGTATGCTCGTACTGACACTTTCTTCTACTCTCCCGTTTTGCGATTCTTACGCAATCACAATAGTCTTCAACTTGGTCCTCTTGCACAATCTATTGCCATTTTCAAAAATATGGTTCAAAGCAAAATTTTTGATTCTAATTAATTTAATTTTATTTTCTATTCTTGTTTATAATGGATTTTTTCTTTTCTTTTTCGCTCTACTTAATTTTACTTAATTATTTAATACTTTAAGATTTTGTGTACATTTTTAATTTTATATATTCTTACATACATATATGTTTGCTCTTCAGATCCTAATTTGGTTTTGGTTTTTTTTTATTTATATTAATTTTATTTTCTATTCTTTTTAATGCATTCTTTCTTTTTTTGTTCGACTTATTTCTACTTCATTTGATTTACCACTTTAATTATTTTTTATATATTTATATTAACTCACTTACTTCTTACTATTTTAATTTTTTTTCATTGTATCCGATCTGTTTTTGGGCTCATTTCTTGTTTACTTGATTATTCGTATTTGTAATTAATTTTTGATATCTTTTTGGCTTAAGTTAATTTTACTTTAGTTTATTCTAACTTTAATTATTTTAGGTACTTATATTTATATATTCTTAATTAGTTCTTGTTATTTTATTTTTTTCATTGTATCCAATCTGTGATTGGGTAGTTTTGCCTGTTGTATTGAATACACACCAAATAAATAAATAAAAAACATGAGTTCTATTATTGCAGAGACAATGTTCTGTAGACCCTGGCAGATGGGTACTCGTATGAGCAAAGTAGAGCCTGCTCGAGACAGTTTTTGTGGCAGACTTTATGGCATACTTTATGGCAGACGGCATCATTGGAAATCTTGCATGCCCTGACGGGATAGATTGATACGCACCAACCGAATAGCAAAAATAAAACTCTGGGTATTTTACAACCGTTCTTTTAAACCCTCAATCTCAATCTCAAGCCACCTATAGACTGGTTCATGTTTAACGAATAGGCACACCGACATGGAAATAAACTAATATGGCGCTTGGACCACAGAGATAGGTCAAACCAGTTACTTATGCGTTTTAAGAATACAGTAAATCATCGAAAGCTCATTTAGAGAACGTACTGTATAGTCATTTTTTTCAGTTGGCAAACAAGAAAAGCTTGAAGTAAGACTTGAGCCAAGTGCCAGGTGGCCAAAATAATAAAGGTGTCCAATTTAAAATTTGCTTTGGAAATGTTAACTACACTGCAATGCAAGCTAGAGCAAGATTTCAAGACTGTCATTTCACATTATTAGCTGCATGTGTCAGATTCAGAATTAATTTGCGGTGTGAAACGAACTCAATCCTAAAAAGATTTATTTGTTTCTGCTTAACATCTTTCTGCTCTGCTTCATGAGGTTTGTTTCGGATTACGCAAAACAATGCGATTCTCTGAGTTTATCACCGTCATCAAACAAACAAACATGTGTGTATACACATATATTTCCAAACACACTTTTTCAGTTCAGCACATTATCGTTTACTGTACTGAAAAAATTCACCATATTAGCATACTCATGTGAGTATCCTGAAACAGAGCTCATTTGATAAAATACCGAATAAGCATGCATTTTTTTCCCACAACGTTGGAACACAAACATCCTTCAATTAGGGTGAAAGCATGTATAGAAGAGCTCAGAAATTTCCAGCAATATGTAAAAATTCATGATCTAATAGCCCCTCAATTCTAAGCTGCATTTCCTATCACGAATTGTAATATTTGCGAGTTGACTTGAGTGTATCAACTTGGTATTCCAGCTTTATTTTACGAAATGTTTACCGTGTTTTAAGTTAATTAATTTGCACATTCATCTTATCAGTATTATTTCTAAACCTAGTTAATTTCAGTACGACAGACTGCACTTAACTTGAATTGGTATGTACTTATGAATAATTCAAATTGTTGCTCACCGAATGATACTGAAACTCTCCTGAAGACGTTTGCCAAGCACTTATAAATATTCAAATCAAATCGTAAATAAAAAGGATAAAACTCACTACTCTCTCATGATTCGCTGCACTCTATACTAACATCATATTTGAGCGTACCATCTGAAATATTTGCATCAATTAGAATTCATGTTTTGGAGCTTGTTCGCCTGTCGAACAGTCTTATCTAGGTGTTTTCACCTGACTAACTTCGTGCAACTTTTCCAGAAACTTAACGGAGAAAGTAGAACGTTTCAAGTGGGAAGCGAAACGTACGATTCATCCGATACGTCTAGATGCATTTCGAGTTGTTTTCATGCCGGCTTCAAAATTCGCCAGCTGAAAATCACACTTTTCCATTTGTGAGAATATACTTCCCACTCAGTCATCACCATCTCGTATTATACTCAAGTTGATCAAGCGTATTTCTTACTTATAGCAACGCTGTTCTTTTCAATTTCATACTTCCGGCGCTTTTGAGTATAGAAAAGTTTTTGAAAGTTTTCATATTCTTCATTTTCGAATTTGCTATAAAAACTCGTGTATAAAAGTTTACCTGGCTTTAAGGCAGTATCTTCTGGATATTATGTGCATACCTACATAGATATTTTTGAGAAAATATAAAAATATAAATCCAATCAGTCTTCTAAGAATTCGGCCGCCATGGAAATTTCGTTGAGAGAAACACCTGGCAAATGACGAATAATTGGTTTGTTTTTATTGTCTGCTTTTTCGTACATTTTTTTAATTTGGTTTCAGCATTATACGTGGCGGGCTCGTGCCTGAGGAAAAGAATGGTGATATTTTATTTCCGAAAACTTTTCAAATTATTGAATGCAAATTCAGGCTGTGGGGTAGATCAAGTGAAAGAATTACATTATGAGTTTTATTTATTAGTGGAATGAGAGTATTTCAAATGGATGTTAGTTAATTTTATTTTTGCTGAAATAAGTAAAAATATTGTTACACAAAATATAAATTTTTGAACCAAACTCGAGGTATACTAGCACTGCATTAGTATAAGACATTTGCCTAACAGTTTGACTTATCGCAAATCTTCCTGCAATTAATTTGCTATGGATATTTTCGATCATTCGATATCGATATTAGATCATCGTTTGAGAAACATCGACATTTCAAAAACACCGGTGACTATTAAACAGAACGTGTCTGTTTTTATTTAACAGCCAGTCTAGATTTTTAGCAATTTCAGCATTGTGACTATGCTACCAGAGGTAAAACCACCACAACAAAACTAAGAGGAGTACTGCTGTTCTCAATTGTTAGCTTCGGGTTCCTTCAAATTAATTTATTAATGAGGAATGATCCAATGACGGATCAAAGTGGTAGAATGCAAATAATTTCATATATTTCACTTTATTTCGTCAAATATAACACAAAACATTTTTAAAATCTTTAGTAAAAAATGGTTTGCACTCTAAACTCAATTTTCATTCATATATGATTCCATAAGCAACGTTTGGAACGACTTTTTTCAACAATAACTACAACACCATTCATATCTTGTAATTATTACCGTAATATTACTGTACCTTTATAAAAATTAATGATTGCAAGTACTGAAAACCAACACGCATTTTTGCACGCTTCAATTCCATTGCTCTGGAAACTCTCTGGAGAAGATATACAAACCATAGTAACCACACTGGCATTTTCATCAGTACACAAGAAAATAATCTGTCACAGTGTACAAAAGTGTGTTGCAGGACTCTTGAATCCATCCGCTTCTTTTGAACTTCCACTCTCAATGCATCTGCTTCTTTAGACGCGGAAATTCTTGTAACACAAATAAGTAGAGCAAACAAAACAACAAAGTGAAATAAATAGGCTTGAGCTTTTCAACAAAAGCAACAGAACATGGACGTTACTCACTAAGGATTTTGATGAGATTAGTCTTAACTGTATTAGATCATTCTTTTCAATCCAAAGAAAAATATCTTTCGATCCATTCAAGTATTAACAGTGTTCAAAGTATTTTTGAAGAAATCGCCTCACAAGAACGACAAATGATACTTATATCAACAAAGCAACATTCGATTGATAAGCTTATTTACATCTGTCGGTGCACGGAAGCTATAATAACGTGGGATTGTGAAAAAATTCGGTCCAGTTGTGAAACGATTTCCGTTTCGGTCATTTTCAAAGGGTGCAACTTCAGGGTGAAATCAGAGTTGCTATGGATTTAACTGGATCAAATTTGAGTTTGCAAAGGAAGTGAAGCGAAAGATGGTAGACTCCACGTGCATACTGGCATCAGAGCCAGAACCATGATGGAGACGAGAGCTGTTTGATACTGAAAGTTGATGATTTTGCTCTGCATGATATTTATTGTTGCTTGTTCCTGTTGTACTTTAGTTCTAGAGTTGCTTCTCATGCAGAAGTAATTGGCGGTGGTTGGGTACCTACGATTGTTATCGAATATATAGTAAATGTACATTTCAGTACTACAGTGACTTTAGTGTGTAGTCTGTACTGTAGTTTATATTGTAGTGAAATGGGATCCAACTAACTAGGAAATTCAAATATTTATTCGTAGTCAACGAAAGCGAGTGTTTGATTTTCTACTGGAATTATCGCCTGAAAACTTTCTGTAGATGTATTTTCCTCCAGTGATTTCGAAAGTTTCAACTGAGCCAAACTTCTTTGATAAAATAATATCCAGAAGAAATGACTACAAAGTCATGTGTCGAAAAAAAATCTAGCGTCTAGAAACCGCATGAAAACCTGATATTTGAGGAAACCCGGAGAAAATGGGTAGATTTTGCTTCATATTGAATATAATTAAATTGTTTCCTAAATTTTTTTTTCTTGTACTCGAAACTGGATCATCAAAACCAGACATATTCGGCGTGTTTTTTTGCTACTCTCAAAAAATTTCCAGAACTTAGAAAATTTAAACATTGTTAGCTTATTTTCATTGTAAGTGTTCGCGATATGAATACTTAATGTAAGCATTTATTCATTCGAAAATAGCAAAAAACGCCTCGCGCTAGCAACCCTTCGCTAGTATCAAAGACAAAAATATATCACACCTGCCTTGCATTGAAATCAACCTACTCTGCGAATTTCGTTTTGATTTTGATGTCTTGCAAGTTTCATAATGATCTGATAATCTGGTCAAAAGTAATCGCACTTCAAACATTTTTACAAATTTCCCCAATTTCATTTTAGGTACTTAGCGCACACATATGGCTAAAAATTTCAAAAAAATTAACATATTCACATTCGGAACACGGTCAAAATTCATTCCACAAACGTTATTTTTGCAAAAGCTATTTTTGACAGAAAAATAGGTATATTGAAAATATCACTTAAATGGCCGCCGGCACCAAAGTGTTAAAGATTATTACCTTTTGTACTATTCTGCATATACACCAACATATCCTGAAAATTTCAGTTCAATCGGAAGGCGCTTTCCTGAAATTTTTTGGAGATATATATATATATATATATATATATATATATATATATATATATATATATATATATATATATATATATATATATATATATATATATATATATATAAATATTAATTTTTGACCCACTCAGATAAATTTCACCACTTAAAATTTAATAGAATCAAATTTAAATCTTAAGTTGAAACACTTTTAAATAAAAAACGAATCTTATATTATTTAAATAAGCCCCCACATTCAATAAAAATGATTCCACTTTGATGTAAAACAAAACATTTTGTGCTAAACAAGACACATTTTGATACAGCGTTATTGAAATGAAGTCAGATTATTTGAATTAAAACGAAACGTATATGACGCCAAATCATTTTGAAAATATTCGATTCAAATCTATTTTTTTTATTTATACAACGATTTTTCTCTGAGTGTAGTGTACTAATGTTCTTCTTCGAGCATTAATAAAAAAGAATTAAGTTGGCGCGTTGGTTGGCGCCATGAATGTAATTGTCATTCTTCAGTGTATTAACAGCGAATTTTTCGCTGCCAATTCACCGCCCCCTTCGAAATTTCGCAGTTATTGTGTTATTTGAGTCGATTTAGTAGGTTTTTCAATCTCAGTCGCACTGTTTTTACTGGGTATGCATTTGCCGTTTATGCTTGGTTGACAGTTTGGTTTTTCCTGTGAAGTTTTCGTGTTCTCTATCATGTTTGAAGCTAATTAAACATTAAAATGTTTCTTCAAGGGACAATTTTTTTGATCGCAGCTCTATTTCGTTTGATTTTACTGGCGAATCATTCAGTTATCTCAGCCCAACTCTGGAATAATTTATTTATTCATTCTCTCCTCGATAAATTTCTCATAAAAACGTTTACAGTCCTGTCTAATCTATTCAAATTTGACTTTGTAAGTGGCGATTATCATAACTACTTCCGAAAAAATGAAATTTTTGAAGAAAATTACACATTATGCTATTGAAGTTTATTTTTATTTACCAGATACCAAAAGCTGGTTAGCCTGTTTAGGCTTTCGTGAGAAAGCGTTCATTTTTTAGTTTATCGCTTATTAAAATAAAAAAAAATTCATTGAAAGTATTTCTTACATAAACGCTCATTGCAAAGCAATTACGGCTTGAACATTTATATCCTATTTCCTAGAGCAAAAGCGAACAAAGTAATCGTAGGTGGCAGCTCAATCCTAGTTTTACAACCAAATATATTGCAAGCTTGCCATACATTAAGCTCGCTCTACAAAGTGAATTTCGTTGTTATCTGTTGATTAACGGTTTTTAAAATGGCTCAACAAGTTTGCCCACATTTAAAAACTCTATCAAACCTAGTAATATGTAAGACCAATACAATCTGCGAATGTCAGTCTGATCTGATGATCCGGTGCTGAATTCTGGCGAAACACAATTTTTGAGTGATCGTAAAATACGTAGTTTTATTGTTTTCCCCTAGGGTAGATGGCTCGAAAAAAATCTGCTTACCGGATCGCCGGGTGACCTATCACCACGGGGTATGTGAGGTTTGGCTCACTAAAAAAGACCACCTACAAGCCCACGAAGTTTCAAGTCGGGACCCGTCTAAGCACTGCTTCAACCCGGTCGTGCTGGCTCACCTATCGATAACCACGAACTTCAGAGACTACCACAGCTCATGGGTCGGTAACGCAGCCCTCCTCCCGCTTTAAGCATAGTACAGAGTTCGATTTCACGTGAAATTTTCATACAAAATTTCACGTGATATTTGTTTCGGGGAAAATTTAGCTTGAAAATAAGCAAGAGTTGTACTTTGTTCATAGCATGAAGAGTTGCTTCAAAGTTGCTTTCGCTTTGAAAATATAGATGGCATTGGCTCATGTTTCCAATCATTTCACGCCAAATTAGTTTGTGCAGTTCATTCTTTCGAGCTAAAAAGTGACATTTGGTGTTTCATTTTGAAAACCGAATTGTGCAAATGTCTTTCCAATAAGAAAATCGATCGAAAATTGAAATTCTTGACATTTTATCCGTCAGGAATGAGCAGTGTCTCTGGTTTTCTTCATTGTCAAAATTTTTGCTCGAAAGAATGACCAGATAATGGAGACATGTCAGCTTCACGGTTATCTCAGTACCAGCCTTTATGCGCAGCACTTTTGCAACGTTTGTGGAGAAGACTGCTCGCCAGTTCTCTTCGTTTTGCAGCATTGCGTCCACGATCGTCTCAGGCGTTGCCAGACTGACCGTGGACTCAATGGTCTGCTTCAAATGTACTGCATATAAAGAATGTGTACTCTACATCGTCGAGCTCAGTCACACAGTACCGGAAGTATGGTGTGACCACCTTACCCATTCTGTTCAGGTATTTTCTGAAGCAAACGTGCCCTGTCAAGAATTGATAAAGGCAAAAGTAGTGGTTTCGTTTAAGCCAAGGCTCAATGAGACCAATTAGCTTAGTCGTCCAGCGTCCTTAATCACTTTGACTCCAACGTTGCGGCCAAAGTTGGAGGGTAAGCGTACGCGCCTGCGTTAGAGTTTCAGTTTGGTGGTTTCCAAACGGTGAAAATTTTTCAGGAGAACTCAGTGATTTGAAATTTTTTTCAGGCATCCACTGCTAGAGGGTCGCCCACAAGCGTATTCCTGATAGACAAAATTTTTTACTCCGAATTTCGCAAGGATGTTTTGTTTATCTCAGAAGTAATCACAAATCGAAATTTGAAAAAAAAAACTCTTCCTTTAGGCCCTCAGATCATGCCCAAGTATAAAAAAGTTATGAATTTTCATTCTGCTTACCAATTTTTCCGGAAATTTTTCTTTTCATGAAAACATAAGGTTAAATGAAAATTTACTAGTCTACCAGCCACCGTCAAAGTAGTAAATATTCCATAATTTTACCTTAACACAGACCTACTTCTTGCGGTGGCCATCAAATACATTTAACTAGCTCATCTGAAATCGATCAAGCAAAAAAATCATTACTTTAATAGTTAATCTAGATCCCAAGCAAGGCCTTTTTCTTTCAAAATAAACAAAATAGCTGCCTTTGATAATTCGCTATGGAATTTCAGGGAGGAATCTAGTTTATGCCTTATATATTCCTTCGATCAAGCACTAATTTTTCATGTTTCAAATAACTGCATCCATTTCATTAAAACACATGAGTTGTTTTTATGATTTTTTCCAAACTATGTTTTTTGCCAACTTTGAAAATAGATAGGTTCGGAAAAATTCGTTTAAAGTTTTACACGCGATTTATGTAAGGAAATACTAACTATTTAATTACTTACACCGAGTTATCTATGCTTGGGCCATATAATCCGTATTTTGCCGATGTAGAAACTTCTAGGCTATCGACTTGCTGTTTTCTACTTTGCATTTTGTTTTCCCGAGGGTTCTCATAAGTGTGTTTACTTTACATGCTCAAAATAACTTTTTTATTTTGTAATTGTAGGGTATCTATAAAACTATTCATCGGATTTATTTGAAGTAAGCAGATAATATTTTCAAGATACCACCGTCGATCGATTTTTTGAAAATCCTGACTACCCCTAACTTGTTAATTCTCAAATCAGCAAAAAGATGATTCCATCAATTTTTCTATGATTTCTAGAAATTTATTCTATCTTTTAAGTTCTATCGCGTGAACAGTTCATTAATAGTTGGCTGAATGATTACATACACTTATTAAGGGGAGCAGTGTCAGAGAGAGATCTCGATTAAAAATGTGTTATACTTTCAAAACATTATTTTTGCTAGATAGTAATAAAATAGATAGCCTAAACGACGCTATTTCGATATATTATTCATACATTCACATAGTTATGCAATACATTTATAAACAAAATTAATAAGTACAATGAGCCGTGAAAAAATCACGACCTCTTAACATTCAATTATAATTTGTCCAAAATAGTCCTAAGCTCTTGGGCGTAGAAGAAAAGTTAAGAGACGACCAAAATATATTCAGTGTAAATATGTTACGATTCATTGAATTTTTTCGACCAAGCAAAGTTCGGACAGTTGTTTATTTGAACATGCAATTGAAAATGTATCACTATTATCGATATCTTGTTTGAACTCATAGTAATGAGTTCCTGACACCTATACGCTAAAAAAAATCCATTTTTCTGAATGCAATGTACCTCGTCATTCGCCGGTCACATCGTCTTGAGTAAATATTTTAAGAAGAAGCCATCATTTATCGCCTATTTGAAAATCAGTTCGCGTTCGGACTAAACGTAATTTTTGGCGTGAAGTGAAAATGTGTATATTAGATGGAACGAGTTTATTATGCATTGTATATCATACAATAGAGTGTGCTGCTGTTTTTTTAAAGCATTAAAAAATATTTCATTTTTACTGGCAGAAGCACACGTTTTCGGGAAATATATGTAAATGTAACAATTCCTTTCATATTTCTAGGAACGAAATTTCAACTACGAGATAAATATTCCATTAGATATTCCGGAAAAATATCTAGCCTTGAAAAAATCCGAGAAGCCGTGACTTCAAATATTCAACGAATGTCGCCAGCTCGAAAGCTTTGTTTGCCAGAAATAATGATTCACGCCCCCAGGAAAAATATATGCTGAAGATATTGCCTTAAAAGAGATACGTTTTCATGACAGCATCATTACATACAAATGGAATTCATTGGGAAACCCACATTATCCAACAAATTTCCGGTGACATTTTTTCCGACGGCAAAATTATTTATTACTTTGCGTTTGTTGTCGTCAGAAATGTTTGCTATCTTAAATCGTGGCCTGAACAATATCTGGCGAAAAAAAAAACCCTTTTACCGAATCGAAAAGGAAAATTGATTGCTCATCGTATGTATTTTCATCTTTAACTGAATGTGAACATTACGGCTGGAACAGGACAGAAAGAATGAAGATCTACTTTCAGTTTGAAGGAAACAAGCTTTGAACTCGATGCAAAAGGAGCAACAATATAATTACCGCAAAGGATGTGTTTCATTTTTCGCAGGAGTATTAGATTTTGTTGTTCTCTTTTGAAAATCTTCTCCTTTGTTGCAGCCTAGCCTTGCTGACGACGAACGAGTCCTAACAAAAGTTCAATGATTTAGAAATACAATACTTGCTTGCATCATCCTATTGATTCTACGATAATCCTTTAACCCGTAAATCCCCGACGAGATTTACTTCCACGAGGCTGATACAAGCTCTCGACTTTCACAGCGTTGTCATGGCTATAATTAGAAGGTGCGTAGTGTTTTCCGTCTGTGCGAAGCATTCCAGGTCAACACTTTTCTGAGCAGGATGTACCTTTAGCATTCACATTCAAAAAACCGCTTAATCTTCAAAAGAGCATTTGGAAATAAGAGCTTCAAAGTGATATTGAATGCCGTATGTGTAAGTTTATATTGTTCTGATTGACTTTCGTTTGTTGATAATGTGAGAGGATTTTTCATCATTTATAAGTAAAGATGTGTTCACACACGCTGATCTAATTTGAGTTTTCATTCATAAACTATAGATATGTTTCAATTATCCGTAAGCCGCTGATATCTGAAGCGGTTTTAGAGTTCAATAGAGACCGATGTGTCTGTTCACCCTTCTCGTCCTTAATTCATGCGAGCAGATGTGATTAAGGACATTTGTCGATGTTATAATTTTAATCAATGAATCTTATTCCATGCACAGTCTTCAATGGAGCCTGTTAACATAGCTTTTCGTAGATGCGATTTTCTTCTGAAGTTATCGCATTTGCTTTTCAAAAAAATTTATTGGGTTGGTATTGGTTTATGAGGAAGCACCGATTTCACACTGCATAGCAATCATTTTATCACTATTAGTGGAAAATATTGTGAAGCATAATCTTGTGCCCAGGATTAATAAACTTAATTTCGAAGCTCTATCTGTTTAATTAAGTTTTAAAATTTCGATTTCTTACTGATTCTGACAATTATCAAATTTCCCAGAAAGTGTTCTGCTATGACTCTCAAAATCATAGCATGCTCATCCCCGTGTTTCACGGAGGTTAAAAAGGAACGGCCGAGAAATGGTAATGAAGAAGTTCCGACTGTTAATTATTAAATTGTTATGGTGGTATGCACGAAGAGGTAGATTATTGTTAGCTTAAACGGAACGGTACTATTGAGAAAACACAATTCCGAGCATATAATACTTATCCATAACTAATTCTCCAGCAAAAACTGAAAGCCGAAAGCCCGAGGTACAATTAAAACAACAAAATGTTAATAACGAGTAAGTTATATTTTGTGAATAATAGTTGCTTCTGCTCTGTTGTTAAAGTACGCTGAGTTTAAGTTGAACTACCCGTAGCAGTTTTCGGTTTTATTGCGAAGCAATTGGCGCTTGAAACAAAAACTCTTTCCTTTTATCTGTCAGGGATAAAGAGGGATGATAGTGCAATCAGACTAAAAAATATTTCCGAACATCAAACCAATGAAGAATATACTCGTGTAGGTATTCACTCGTAATTTTTCTAGTTTTCTGAATCATTCTTTGTCGTACTTTAAATGCTGAGCGTCATTCTTACTTAAACCACGTTGTACAAGTAAAACTGTCTGC
Source organism: Nemotelus nigrinus (assembly GCA_947369275.1). Taxonomy (NCBI): domain Eukaryota; kingdom Metazoa; phylum Arthropoda; class Insecta; order Diptera; family Stratiomyidae; genus Nemotelus; species Nemotelus nigrinus. The sequence continues at coordinate 40,252,701 of OX376373.1, read as the reverse complement.
TGGAGAAAAACTCGTCATTACTTTCAGGTGTACAGATATGTTCAGGGAATTTGATTTTGATTTGTTCATTAATTTTTACAAATTTTTGATTTTGTATGTTTCTAGCTTAATAACTATATTACTCGGGAAATTTTTAACACCGCGCTCCTGTTAATTGCCTAAAATTAGGTTAAGAAAATTTGTAAAATTTCGTATTACGATAACTTCGTGCGCAATCATCAGACCATTGCAAAATTTACAAAGCAAATTGATGGGTATAAAAAATACTATCGATCAACTCTGAGAGTAGTTACTTGAAAGTGTGAGCAACCCTTTGACAGTGATGTAATATTGAAAAATTACTGAAAAATTAAACTCTGTTTGTCCTATAACATCCGATACAGTTTCCGAAATTCATAGTAGATAAACTCTTGTGCAAACACAATTTGATGGAATTTTTGATTATATTTTTGTTTAGATAGTGCTATTGTATTGTTTTTTTCATATTTTTACTTTTCTTCAAATGAATGATTTTGTAGTGAAAACTAACATCAGACGTTTCAGTTTCGAGAACTGAAATTTTCACGCCTCGGGATCTTAAGACTCTCTCTACCCCTATAACTTAAAAGTCAGTCATCGGATCAATCCGAAACTTTAAGGATGGAGATTCATTGGGAAGCAAATTGGTGTGTTTTTTGGCTGTTGTGTCAGCAAATGGTTGCCAGCACTAGGTATTTTCGTTATTTTCAAACCAAAAGATACTACCATTAAATTTTTATATGATAAACATTTACGAAGAAAGTAAGTAACAAATTGATTTTATGTAACCCAATTTTTTATAGCTGTCCAAATATGTTAATTTAAGTACAAATTTTTCTTTAGGAGCCGTATCTCGGAACAGAAAGATTTAAGGAAATGAAACAAGCGTACACATATACGAAATTTAGTGAAGTAATTTCACTACAAACATAAATTCTATAAATAGAATAAATCGCGAGAACTACTACCCCAGATTTTCCCTTCGGTTTCCCTCTACCTAAGTTCTACGAGCTTTTGGTTGCTACTTGTCGAATTCATGTACATATGGCTTACTATCTCAGTGCATTTGCTGTTCGCGGAGGAGAAGACTATCAAAGTTGTCTATAGTCCCATAGTTTTCCACTACTGCAAACACTCAGATTCAGGCAAATTGCTTACATTATCACAACTGTTTTCATTTCCTTATATCTCTCTCTTCAGAGAGCTATGTCTATTTTGATTTTTTGACAGATATTAATATTACGAGAGCAATCTACTCGCTTTTTCGGACACTGAAATATCGATATCTGTCAAGAAATCAAAATAGATCTAGCTTCTGAAGGAAAAATTTATCTTTAATTCAAAATATAAAGTAAAAAACTTTTAAATTTCAATAGTTTAGGAAATTTCACGGATGGCAAACCCAAAATCCCTGCTATGCTTTTAACTTTCGAAACAGTGATCAAACCAAAGCGAAATTCATAGGTTGTGTTCATCTAGGCGGGGAGCAGTTGCAAGCAAATTTCGGTGCATGTGCTAAAGAGTTGAGCATTTTCGTAGTTTACGTTTAAGGAGATGCTGCCATCAAATTTTCATATGATAAGCACCCTATAATAAAAAAAAAACTCTAGCGCACCTGAACCGCTAGAAACAGTAATGTTCGAAGAACAGTAGAAGAATCGTGCAGATTTTGAGTGCATATTCTACCACACTAGCTGCTTATTACAGCCAAACTAATTCAAACGCCAGGTTTTACTTTGGTCTTATAACTCATATGGTGGAAAGGTTTCAGATATTACCAGTGGCATAAATTTCAAAGTTTATGAGAGCAACACTTGTTAATTATATTCGCTCTCAGTTGCTTATTTCACCAAAATTTTCAAAGCAGCATCTCATAAAACATCAATGAAGAAATTGCTCAGTGCCTGCAGCATAGTAACTGAAGTTAGCGTTTGGGGCTGCGATCCGAAACATTTGCAGAACTTTGGGAATTTAAACATTTGTTATTTATTTTCATTGTAAATGTTTCCGGTATGAATACTAACTGTAAGCATTTATTGATGCATAAGTAGCACAACCGACTCGTGCTGGCAACCTTTTGCCAGTATCAAAGCCAATAATATATTACATCTGCTTCACGTTGTTATATTACATTCGAAGTTATAGGAGTATAAAGAATTTTAGGGTTACCTGCAGCAAGTTTTTTCAAATAATCGAAAACTTAATATTTCCTGTTTATTGTCACTACAATATCATTACCATTTGAAAATTCTACGATAAAATCGCTTAGTAAAGATATTGCAATTAAACACAAAAC
>OX376373.1:40142887-40245387 GCA_947369275.1 Nemotelus nigrinus | reverse complement strand
CGACCGGATGCTGGTAGGTCTAACCTCGAAGCTCCTTGGATGCATGCACTGCTTAATTTGGAATTCCAAGCGCAAATCATGGAACCGTCGCACATTGTTTATCTTTCCACTGAACGAGCTCTTTGTGTTCGTCCTTCTAATTGTGTTACTTAGCAGTGTCGGTTCATATTGATGCAGGGAGATGGCGGCTTTGCATTTGCGCACCGAAAGCAACAACTTGTTGATATACAAAACTCATTGACGAGTGAATTAGAATCCATTACAACTTTTGCGACTCAATAAACTGTGGAACTCCTGTACGTTCAGTCTCTTGGGCAAAACTTCAGGTGTCTGAATTCGAAAGGATCCAGACCGTGCGAGGACAAGTTAAAACATTCAACTCATTGAAAAATGAGAGGCTACCTATTTTCAAAGAGGTCTGGTCTGGCTGGCCAACCGAAGGAATCTTGAATGGTCGAGCATGGTTGAAATAAGGCATTACTGAGACTGTGAGGCGCCTGAACTGCGGGTTCTTGATTAACTTTACCCTTACTTTGCATAGTTTCAACTTGTATTTGGTAGCTTTCTGTGGCTGTGGCAACTGTTTGAAGTATGGCCGCAATTCTATGACAGCGTGTGGTATTATTCGAAAATGTTTTCGAAAGTGCTATGCATATTTTTGGGGAGTTTGAATATGATTTTCGTTAAAATATGCTTTAATGTTTTTTTTATAGCTTTGAGTAGTTTAACAGGATGCAGTTTGTGGTGTAAGCATACGTTTTGGTGTCTACATACTTTTCGTTGTAGTTGCTAATTGGCAATTGTAATTGGTGATTGCTAGCCAATATAGATTCTGCCGTAAGACTTTTTGGAAACTGTTACTGATATTACAATACTCTATTTAAATATTGATAACTTTTTCCACTAAACTGATGAAAAACGAACAGGTAAGTTTCACATGTGTTAAATATCGTGTCATTCCATTGAAAAAATTGATACCACAATGGAGTCTCCAAAATTTAACAAATACGTTGCTCAAAATGAAATTCTTAAACATCACCATGTCATGTTCATGCACATTTATCGCAGTTGAAAGTAAAAACAAAGGTGATCTGTTATCCATTTTCACAATTTTTCATTTCAACCTAGACGTTCTCGATGTGTACGTGTACGCCGTGTGCGTGTAACTCGCAAACCCTTTTCAGATGAAATTCCCTGGACAATCAAAAAAGATATGTGGCTTATGGTACAAGTCACTTTCGGACCGAATTAAAACAAAGTTTAGACGAAATGCTATTATTCATGTTAGTCATCTATCAAGTATGCAGCTTAGGCTAGTTGATGTGGAAGGGTTCGCTTTTGATTTATCGCTGACCAAATTATGTTTTCATGCTTGATGTAACAAATCCTGTATTTCCATCTTTACTTTTCGTATTTTTGTTGCGGTCAGGATTAAGTAATAAACTATATTGCGAAGCTTAAAATTATTCAACTGGAGATATATGCATGTAAATTCATTGAAATGTGAGAAATATGTTGAAAAGGATTTCCGAAATGGTTTTTCTTCAAAAAGTTGACTATTCAAAAAATTTACATTTAGTAACTAACTTCTCAGAAGTTTCATAATTCAAAATTTGCCGTTAGTTCTTTAGTCGACAGTAGTTTTGTATCTGGGGCATTTCACGTGAATTAGACAACGAAAAAAAATCGAGGTTCTGGATTTCGTTCATATTGCGCATAATGGTACTTCTAGAGGATAAGAACGTGGATACACAATTTTTGGTTTCTATAAGGTTTAGTTGCCGAGCTATGGGCTTTTGAAAAATGGATGAAATTGATGAAAAGTTTTTTTGGAAGCGGATTCTAGGATTCAAAAACAACCTAAAAAACCTCAAAAATACTGATTGGTGTAGAAAATTAACTGTCCTTCTTAATTTTGAAATTAGATTTGAAAACCGGAAGTAAAAATTTATATCAACTACATAAAGAAGATAACATACTAAAAACTGCTAATTTACTTAATTGGAAAAAACTACTTGTTTATGGAAAATGAATTAATTTCACAATTTTTACAATTTTATTCTCGTTTCTTAAACTGATTCTTTTATTTATTTCTGGAGGTGTTTCTATGATCATTTTATTTCTGCGGCTTCCACATACGTACATATAAGATGAAAGTTTTGGAATTTTCAGAGGTCTTTAACCTTCCGACGAAACTTCAAATCGAAAGGATTGAAACATTGATAGCCGCATGGAGACATAATACACACAATTAAGACTCTTTGACTTATCAACGAAAGTAATCATCACTGCAAGTGCTGAACAATAACTCAAAAAATAACAGAAAATTGGAAATAGCTTGGTGCAATATATATTACATGGGCAGCATAAATATTAAATAGGTTTTTATGAGAAAATAAAACCTTTTTCAAATAAAAGATGGCGCTACTAATCCTATTTCGACATCAATTTTAATTTTCAAGCCAACTGGCTGTCGTAAGCAAGCTCTCGGTACACGTCCCATGCGACTTGTATGTATTGAAACTCACCTACCTCTTAAACTACTGGTAGTCCCATTCTAAAACTCTTATGATAAAATAAGAATACTTTGAGCTTTGCTTTGCCATAAAAATTAAACTTAATCCAAATTATTCAAAAAACGAGCTGAAGTTGTTACTTCCGGTTTCACACTAATTTTTACTTCCGGTTTTCAAATCTAATTTCAAAATTCAAAAGAACAGTTAGTTTTCTACACCAATCAGTATTTTTGAGGTTTTTTTAGATTTTTTTGGAATCCTAGAATCCGCTTCCAAAAAACCTTTCATCAATTTCATCCATTTTTCAGAAGTTCATAGCTCGGCAACTAAACCTTATAGAAACTAAAAATTGTGTATCCACGTTCTTATCCTCTAGAAGTACCATTATGCGCAATATGAATGAAATCCAGAGCCTCGACATTTTTTCGTTGTTCGCTTCACGTGAAATGCCCCATCTGCCGTAGTCGAAATAGTGCTCCCAAACTGGCGCTACATGTAGCTGATAGGTATAAAGTTCATATTTTCAGATATATTATGGCCATTCTCATTTCACGCTCTAAAAATCGTTTGGAAACCGGTAGAAAACTCGATTTTTGAAGAAAAGCCGAAGAAATATGTCGATTATGTTTCAGATTAAACGAGGCAAATTTACAAAATTATTGTTTCGCATTCACGATGGGACCGCCACAATCAGATATTTAGCATATGAAAGTTTAACGCCAGCATATCATTGAAGAAAACTGGACGTTGTTGATTCTGTTTTGATTCAACGACTGCAACAAAAGTTATAGGAGTAGGAAAATATTGTAGGTTAGAAACTGCAAGTCTTCAAAATTCAGGAGAAATAGCAAATGTTCACTAAATTATGTTTCTCATACGAAAATTCGACATTTCATCTAAAAAAAATTCGGCATTCACAAATACCAGTCAGCTCCGTGCTTACAAATCCTTGCCAGCACCACAACCAAAATGCTATCGCAACCGTATTATATTTCTCTCGATTTTAAAATTTAGCAAATATTAGCATAAACTGCTTATTGTCATAAGAAGGTTTTCATCATATTAAGTAAGTATAAAAAGTAGGAAAATTGCCAGTGCTGCTAATATTTTGCTAGCACCGCAGCCAAAACTACACTAACAGAAAAATCTTGGTAAAATCAGCAATTTTCCTTACTTGTTTTTGCGTCAACTACGGGCTATAGTTAAAATAACCACAAAAAAATTGTTGATTACTTTTATGTACCATGACGCATGGTTGATCAACAACGTCCCTGTTGCAAAAAAGTAAGCAACCACAAACCATGGTATTCCAACAATGCGCATAGTGCAAAATAGTAAATTACTATAGTCTGTGGTGCCCTAACAATAATGAGATGATTCAGCAACAATTTTCAGCAGACAAAAATGATTGCTCAACAATTTAATTGTACGCACAACAGGGATGTGCTCACTCAACAATGAATTACCATATATGTAAGAACTATTGCGATGGTTTCTCGACAACTAAATAGTGCGCAGACATTGAGTGTTAGTAAACTAGTGGCAGTTGAAAAACTATTATATTTTATTAATTTGCGATTGCTTTTTCCGTTCTTGTATGCGAATATGGATAATTTTGCGGATTAAGCCTCCGATAGAAAAAAAATGAAATATAGCTTAGTGGTTTTGAAAGCATGCACATCAGACATTAGCTTATAATGCATAGCTCATAGTGCATACCACTTGCAGTGAGAGATTGTTAATTTTTTTATTTACGTTAGTTGTGTAAATTTTAACATCTACGACAAATATTCTGCAATAATGTGTTCTCATAGAAGTTATTAAATTGCGATCGGTTTTGCCCCTTTTGTATATTGGTTTTAAAGCTTTTCCAAGGAGAGAATATTTGATGTGGGAATAAACCGCTTAGTTAAAATTCAATTTTTATTCATCTCACATAAACAATTCTATTTATTTTAGTAGTTTTATTGTAAAAGAATCCTGTGGAACTAGAAACCGAAATAAAAATAAAAATGGCATGCTTTCATTCGGATTCAAAACTTTATTCATGTTTTTGAAAAGAAAGCAAAGCACATTTAATTTGTCAATTCTAAACATGGACAAAACATATGGCTCTTCTTCTGAAATGACATATGAACATAAATGCACAAATTTCAGCTGATTGTGTTTGCAATTTAGTGTTTCATATATTATATTGTGTTTGCAATTTAGTGTTTCATATAGTACTTTTTACGGTTTAAAATAATTTGTTGGCGCCTGCAACTAACCGTTTTTTCCATTGGGCTTTGACTTCTTCCCATGGCTCGGTGTAGAATTTTAACCATCTACAATCTGCTGATTGCTCTAAAAACCACGAAACTTTACGTTAAGAAAGTAGCTTACAAAAATCAAAATGCTTTCATAATTTCGAAGCTCAGGAAAATCAGATTCGTCTAGAATCAGCCTGGTAAATCTACGGTAGATAGGGTGTTCATGCTATCTAATGGCTACGTTTTTTGTAGACAGGGTATTATTTATTATTGATTTTAACATACTTGCACAAAAAATTTTTTCATATTTTGTAGAATGATGATACAGAGTATGAAGCTCTCAAATCCGGTGTTAACTCAAAAACGAAAAAAAAGTCAGATAAGAAGTTTATATTGAGGACGGCAGTATATCGTGAATTAAAGAAGCAGTCAATTATGCATTTAAGATAAACCATCGGCATTTTATGTCAGTTGGTAAAATTTTATTTACTGTTATTATGTGTCCGCAAATAAACCCCTGAACGTTTTTTCTAAGAAACCTTTTCCGACAACTCCCAAATAAACATTATGTCGATTTTACAACTTTAGTAATTTATCAAACTAAAACTAAACTAAAGTGCGTTAAAAACAATGGTGGTTTCAAAAAGAGTGGAAGTCTTATAAAAAATCAGCTAGGATGCTGCAAATTATACAGCTGCAAAACTATACCGCACATTTACTAACCTGTTTAATTGTTTGACACTAACTCACGTGTTGAATTATATATGCTCCAAAAAATTTCACTATTAAAAATTCGCTTAATTAGTTGCAATTTTCAACACTGAATTGATAGGCCGTTATCACTGAACTGACTGATCCTCTCAGGTTTTTTCGCAGGAATGCATGACAAGGATGAAGCTCAGTGCTGCCGCCCCGCGACTCAAAAACAAAGTGAATTCATTTCGTATGCTTAACAATTTGCAAGTGAAATATCAAACATATATTCAGTTCTTTTTCACGGTAACTCTAAAACACGGCAATCAAATGCGTAAAAATTTATGAAGCTATCTATCGGCTACTGCAGGGAAAATTTCATTCTGAGCATGAAAAAACGCCCAAACGTCGAAACCATTTTACGTTTCGAAGAATAATTCCTAAGACGTTGCTGACTGAATTACGTTTGTTGAATTTAACTATTGCAAATTAATATAAAAATTGTTGTTCATTCGAAATTTTGTAGTATTGAGTGAATTTATGAATATTTTGCTATATATCAACTATTTTTCGCGGCTATGAATCAATTAGAGCAGTTGATTTCTTGAATTTTGCGATATTTGTTGTATTAGCAGAGCCAAATATTTTTATATCGTTAAATTAACTATACTAACATAGTCAAAAGAACGTTCAACGATTTTGAGTGAATCGTTGCAATACTATTAAAAACAATTAAACCAACCATGAGTTTTTCTTTCAGTGTATGTATATTAAATCTGCTTAAATTTAAAGTGCATTTATCCTGTCAGTTTTGTATTGGTCCAATCAAACCATCGCAAAAACTTGTAAATTCAGAAAATGTCATTATAACATTTAACTAGCGCGTTTCTTAGTAAAAACCAACGAAAATTACCGTATCTGGCAGCCCTATTCTAATTTTGCAGCTAAAAAGACTAACAGATTTGCTTCATAGTAGCATTAGTAGTTCACAGGAAATTAGCTTCAGGAACAATACATCCTGTGAATTTCAAGTTAAAAACACATCCGAATATCCTTTCGCAGATTTCGTTTCATCAAATGTCATCAAAATACCCACCAAAGGGTTAAATATATAAAATTAAAAAAATGACGAAAATATTGACACTCACATATAACCCTTTCTGAAACTCATGCTATCAGCACATCTATTACATTCTTATAATTTTGCAAATGTGAAAAACATCCATACGACAGACACTTGCAAAACCACAGACTTTGCAATATTCAGATAAAAATAAAATAATTCCATCAGGCATTAGTCAATGTTTACCCTTGATAACTTGATGCCTGCTTACAAGCCTTTTTTCTCAACTAGCCGTTGACTTTTGTTAATTCACTTGCATTAATTCAAGTGATACGATAAATGAAAAATAGCACACGTCACCAACAATAAATCTTTCCGAATTCTTTGAATTCTTTCTGACTGCTTTTGTCCTTTTAAAGTCGCACGCGATAGCTTTATCCAGCTTACAGTTATCAACAAAGAATGCTCTTTATTTTTTCGATGACATTTTAACGAAAAATGACCTGATTTCAGGCGAATTTCAAAATAAATTCGATCCTTCACATAGCTCCGTTCGGTGAAAGCTTACTTCAGTGTTCAGATAAGGATACCTGAGGTCATTCATTTGTGAAAATTCCCAGCTGCATGAGTAAGTTGTGTCCTGGCAACGTGTCGTTTTTTGAAGACTTGCCAACTTTATATTTATGGACTTATTTTCGTCCCTTTTAAAAGACCTCCTAAGGCTTTATCTTTCAATTAACTTGCACGCCTTGTTTTTTTTGCGGTGTTTTATGTGTTGATAGTGCTGCCATTACAAAAGAATCAGAAAGCATTGAAGTTACGATAGTCAACAAGTTTTGTTAATGGAATTTCGATAATCTAACAATAGATAGAGTTTAACTCATTTGAAAGTATTACCACCTTTAAATAAACAAATCAGATCATTTATTTTCAAAATGCTCATTTTTCCTCCAAACACATAATATTATTTAATACTCAGGCTTAATGTCATTTAAGGTCCCACGTGGATGGGAAAAATATAAACTTAGGCTTGCGGGGAATGAAAGTGAAAGATGATATCCTTATTTTGCTTTTCATAATCTTCCAAAAGCTTCGCTTAACCTGCATTCATTTTGAAATCGATTCTTCTCTGTGAGATTCAAACTAAGAGAAGTATGTTTACGTCCGCCTTATATACTATGTGTGTGCCATTCGATTGTTACTGGCTCCTGAAAATGTTCCCTGGCAACCCTGTTACAGTCAAGCCAGTCGAACTTATCCTTTCAAACCGTCTGCTGAAATTTATCAGAACAGCGCTATGAAAGGATTCCGCCCGAAATTCGAGCCGGTTAACATCAAAAGAAAATCGTCAAGCTTTAGCGAAGTAACAACAGGGTGATGAGATGAGGTTGGGTTCTGTTATATCGTATTAAACCGGATTATTAAGTTTAGTATGTCGTTGGTTTTGTTGCGTGTCGTTGTCATTTGTGTTGAATCTATAGACTTTTGTCCTTCGTTCCTCACACCAAGGCCGAAATTCTTGTAGTTAGTGATTACGTTAAGATCAGATTGACTGATATCAAAGATGGTTTGAGTTGAAAACATATTTTTTTCTACATACCCTTCAAGACAAGCGTGCCTGATGATAAGCTCGACATTGTAATTTTTTGTTTGTTAATTGTTTAACGAAATGAAGGGAAACTAATTCGTTGCTTTTTGTAACTGATTTTAAATTATTAATGTATCTTAACTCGTGAAAATTTTACAGCTGTTAGCTAATTGCATTTATATGTAAGTTCAAATTAAACTTAAGTTACGCAGTACACTGGTAGAATTAATTGAAATTCGAAGTCCTTGATAATTTTTAATATTTTTATGATATACAGCTCTGATTCGCGTAAACGTTCTATCTACATTTTAGTACTTTCGAGTTATTCAATGATTTGTGTTTACTGGAAATTTATGGAGAGTGCGTTTTTCAATAGATTTTAACGTACTTTCACATAAGTTAGATTTTCCAAATTTTACAGAATGATGCAAAAGAGTATGCAGTTTTTGAATCCATTGTCAGCTCAAAAAACCCTAGCGCATCAGAACCGCTAGAAACACTCATGTTCGAAGAACAGTAGAGGATTTGTGCAGATTTTAGTGTGTATTCTATACCACTAGCTACCTAAGGACACCTTAAGTAATAATAAACCATAAGCTAATTTAATTTCGATGACTTCAACGAAAGTTACAGCGATAGAAAGGTGTTTAGGGTTGCCATCCAAAAAATGTCCACACCTTAGAAAATTTAAACATTGGTAGGGTTTACAGAGGTTGGATCAAATGTGTCCTGACCTATAGCGCAGACTAAGTGAAGTTAGTCCTAAGGTGTTTACATCGACCTGACCTAAAATTTGGTCATAATTGATTTTGAGTCAAACGAGAGGGTTGCGAGCTTAAATTCAACGTACATAAATTATTAATAGTTGCGCAAAAATTAAGGCTTAGGTCGGGTGTGTTTACAGCGATATAGTCCACGACCTATTCTAGGCCAGGTTGGTTGAAATCGTGTGCCGACCTATCGCTTGAGTCGGGTACTGAGTGTTTACAGCAGGTGGACTAAATAATTTAGGTGGAATTTGGTGTATAGTCCGTAAACTAAACATCTGCTGTAAACGCTATCATTGTTAACTTATTTTTAAATGTTTATGTAAGCATTTATAAAATAAATAAATAACAAACACGTCTCGTGGTGGCAACCCTTTGCTAGCACCGAAGCCAAAAATATGTCACATTTACCTCACGTTGAAGTCAGCCTACTCTGCAAATTTCGTATTGATCTGATGACTGCATTGGAAGTTATAGGGATACAAAAATATTTATGGCTACCACTCGTAAAAGTTTTCAAATTTCCTAGATCGGAATATTTGTTGTTTATTTTCACTACAAGATCACTATGATTTCAAAATTTTATGATAAAATCGCTTACTTAAGATATCCCGAAAAAAACAAAACCATCCTTAGCTGGCAGCCCTATCATTTTTTTCAAAATAGATTTCTGCTTAGTATTGTCTACAATAAATTCAATTTGCCATATGAATTTAGTTATGATTCCACGACTGCACTCGAAGCAATAGGGCAAAGAGCTTCATTTTCCTGAGCCAATTTTCAAAATTTAGGATACTAAAACTACCATAGCTTACCATACCGAATTTTTCAACTAAATTTCTATCAAAGGTGGTTCAAAGTAAGATTCCGCTACTGTGTGAATTTCGTCAAAATTTTTTGACTTAATCAGAATTTATAGGGCCAAAAGCAGTTGTTTTCTCAATGATTTTTCAAGATGACACCACTGGCACAGGATTGCTCAAATTTCAAAATCGCTTCTACCAAATCTGGCCCTATTTAAGGCCAATATACCTGTATTCTGTACATTTCAGCTGTATCTGATAATTGGGTCGTAAATTCCGGTGAACAGATGTTTTTGGTGCTAGAACTACAGGTGAATTGGGGAAGGGTACCGTTCTTGCTCGTTGTAAAATTTCAAATGTTTTACTTTGGCTATGTAGACAAAGCATAAGATTTGTATATGAGTTGCTTATTTTTCGAAAGAGCGACAATTTTTCAGGAGAGCCGATGATTTGAAGGTTTTCACTTTCAGTATCTGCCCTAGCTACAGGGTTGCCAACATCCTCATTAAAATCAATACAAATTCACAACTTAATAATACCAACATGTCCTGAAAGATTATTTAATACCTTTGTCAAAAGTTATCGTAATTTAAACATTTTCAAATTTTCCCGATATCATTTTATTATTGTCATTACATTATCCGATTCACATTTAAACACGATCAAAATTCATTTCGCTAACTTTATTTTTCCAAAAATTATTTCAGGACGGAATAATAGGTATTCTAAAAATATCACCAAAAATGACTGCCGGCGCCAAAGGGTTAAATATAATTGACATTTGGACCTATTCTGCATATACATCAATGTATCCTGAAAGTTTCAGCTCAATCTGATGGCGCATTCCCGAGAAATAGTAACTTAAGTTTTTTGATGATGATATATATATATATATATATATATATATATATATATATATATATATATATATATATATATATATATATAAATATATATATATATATATATATATATATATATGTATAAATATATATATATATATATATATATATATATATATATATATATATATATATATATATATATATATATATATATATATATATATTTATATATATGGCAATATGAATTTTTAACGAAATCGGTTTTGAAACTAATGTTCTTCGAACATTAGTAATGACATAAATGTAGATAGAACGTTTATGCGAATCAGTGCAGTATAGTACAATATCTTAAATTAACTTAAATATCCATTAACGACAGATTACTACTAAATTTTAACTGGCCTATACTATGTCATTTAATTGATTATTTTTTAATCATATACAGTCTGTCAAGAATGAGTTTACACATAGGGAAAAAATTCAATTTTTCATCTTTCTAATTATAAAATACTACTTTTTGTTCGTGTAAATAATTTTTTTTTCTTAATTATCGTTATTTGCATTATTTCCAACCGATATATACAAAAAAAGTACAACTTCAATGCAAAAAAAGAACGAAGAGAACAACGAAAACAATTATTACAATTCTTGAAGTGTCAAGAAACTCTTTACACAAAAGTTTATTTTTTGCATTACTGCAACGATACGGTAAATTTACCATAATTTTTGGTCTGTATTGTAAAGTTCTATAGATTTGATCATTAGTGTGTGATTAATTTTTGGCTAATACGCATAAATAAGTGAGATATTGTGTTTTAAAATGCCAGGCAAAAGATTATCCTTTGAGTTAGTTCAGATGATATACTATAATCACCAATTAGGTAAAAGTGCACAGGAACTGTCGGAAATGTTTTGTGTAGCACAAATGGCAGTCTATAACGTTACAAATCGTGCTGAAAATGAGAATAGATTGGAGCCAAAGTGTGGAGGTGGCTCAAAACCAAAAATATCTAAACATATAGAGCGCCTTATGATAAGGAAGCTTGATAAAAACCCCTGGATTTCGACCAGAACACTTGCTGGGGAACTCAAGCAAGAGTGTGATGCTGCTGTTTCCCATGAAACAGTACGACAGGCCATCCTACGAAATAAGTTCTCATCAAGAGCTGCACGAAAGAAACCACTGTTTTCTGTACTAAACATCGAAAAGCGTTTTTCTTTCGCTATGATGCACCTTTTTCAACCTGTTGACTTCTGGGACGACGTCATATTCTGCGATGAGACGAAAATGATGTTGTACTATAATGATGGACCGGCTAGAGTGTGGCGCAAGCCTTTAACATCGTTGGAAAATCGAAATATCATTCCGGCTGTAAAATTTGGTATGTTGTCCGTTATGATTTGGGGTGCTTCTCAAGCAGAGGAGTAGGAGACTTGGCATTCATCGAGTCAACCATGGACGCCCAACCATATTTGCATATCCTTAAAACATATTTGGCAAGCAGTGCGCAGAAATTCGGGTTTATGCATAACAGCAAACCAAATTTTAAGCTTTACCAGGACAACGATCCCAAACATAAGGCGAACATGGTGCGAATGTGGCCCTTATACAACTGCGGAAAAGTGATGGATACGCGAGCCAAGAGTCCGGACTTAAATCCCATCGAGAATTTATGGGCTTACTTAAAACAACAAGTCGCTAAAAGGCAACCCAAAAACCGAACTGCCTTAAAAATTGCGATTCTCGAAGAATGGCAAAAAATACCAACCACGTATGACCTGCAAAAGTTGGTTCATTCAATGAAAAATCGGTTGCGATGTGTGGTGGATGCCAAAGGTGGCCATACCAAATGTTAAATATACCAAATAATATTAAATATCCTGAAAATATGTAAATATTAAATACAATAATAATTTGTGTAAAGAGTTTCTTGACACTTCAAGAATTGCAATAATTGTTTTCGTTGGTCTTTTCGTTCTTGTTTTGCATTAAAGTTGTACTTTTTTTTGTATATATCTGTTGGAAATAATGTAAATAACTATAATTAAGAAAAAAACATTCATTTACATAAATAAAAAGTAGTATTTTATAATTAGAAAGATGAAAAATTGAATTTTTTTCCTATGTGTAAACTCATTCTTGACAGACTGTATATTTACCTCATAGAGATTTTGGACAAACCGATTAAAAGATTAACTGAAATTCTCAATGCGATAAGCCATGACATAATGATCAGATCAACATGATTTTTCCAAGTTTCTATTTCTTCAATAGAATAACAATATTGCAGAAACGAACCTCAAAAACTATGTTTGTTCATATTAAAGTCAAGAGCTCATTTTTATTACTTTATAAAAATGCTGAATTTAGTGCTTCAAGGCAACACGCAAAAAAGGTGTTTCACTTTCGGGTGAATATTTTCTCATCTTTTCCTTCACAATAAATACAATTTGTTGGAAAATCGCTTTTATCCACTTGAATTCTTTTCGAAACCTCTTTAGGATAGGACTTAAAAGTAAGACATGCGAGAGTTCTACAAGAAAGAATTCAGGATACATCTCCATGTATTTAATGAAGGAAAATATGCCTAGAATAGAAACCATTGAATAAATTTAACCCTAACCAAAATCCAAGTAGCTTTAAAATTTTTAGAATTCAATGTTTTATCAAAAGCTTGTTTTTTTCTGATAACCACATGCTGCATTACCGCTCAGAGAAAACAATTTAATTATTTGATTCTGGAAATACATTTTGCTGAAATACTTTTAGAAACATAGTACACTTTAAAAAGTAGGTATAAGATTAATTTTTTTATAATAGAAAATATATTCGGTTTAAAATAACGAATCGCAATTTTTTGCACACTGGATGTGCATTTTTTGCTTGTACGCCATATAAACTGAACTATAAATAGCTTTTTGTAAACGTTAGCAAAAAGAGTGTAAATTTACTACTTCGCTGTTCACATTTTCACCAAAACTGTAAAATTGAATCATTTGCTTGAATTTGACTTATTATTGGTGTAATATTGTGACGAAAAACGTTAATTATAAGACTGAACGAGTCTGATATTTCGTGATCGTTGCTTAAATTTGAATAGCAGCAGTTAAGTGCACAGTACAGTCTTTTCTTTTTGTGTAATAAGCGTTGAAGTGTAGTTATAAGTTCTATAAGCTAATGTATATGTTTATATGTCAAATTAATATAAATTATAAACTTAAAGGAATTGCAAAAAGTTTTTGTACTCGACAAGAAAAAATATATTTTGCTTACATGATTTGATAGTTAAAGATATTTAAAGTTACCTTTTTACAGTATTTTGTTGATGATATTTCATTTTGGGGTAAAATTTTATGTTATAGCTTTTCTCTGCCTTAACTGGCTCATTTAATTTTATTGAAATTGAGACTTAACTGGAGGCTAGCTGAAATTCCCGCTTAAGTAGTGCATACTTCCTAAAACTGTTCGCAATAGATAACTTTTGGTGTCGTTTGTTTGATAAAACATTCTTTATTGTCGTTATATTAAACATTTTTGTGGACATTCACGAATAAATTGCGCTTACTACCCTAAAAGACTCGTAAAAAGTATAGTATAAAAAAGTATATTTCATGCGTTTCCGTCCAAAATGTATGTCTTTTGAGAGTGAGATCTCACGATTTGCTCGTAAAAAATTTGAACATTTAAGACGTAAAGCATCCTTTGAACGCAGTTTTGTAAATTTACATCTTTAATAATAGGAAATCAGTTTCCTACTACCTTAAGGGTAAAAATTAACAAAAATATTTTTGAGTGTAGGTATTGGAACAAATACACCTTTTGAAAAAGTAAGTAATTTTTTACGCTCTTGTGGCCACATTCTTCTAAATTGATTTGTAGTATCCGAAGAAAAGCAATTTGGTAGTTTTGAAGGTTCTCATAAATTTATCTTCTTTCAAATCTTCATTTAAAATTCAACCTATTATACTCCCTAATGGTGAAGTATTGGCAAACTTTTATAGGGTGTATTTTTAGTTTTTATAGAGATGGTTCTACTTTCAAAATCTCAGAGTTCTTACTTTTCCTCTTCCTAAGATATAAAATTTTCATTTTTAGGCGACATTATCCTCTACACCTCTCACCGCTCTTCTGCCCCATTTGGCATTTTCAGTATTCCATAATCTCTCAAGTCGTGTATGCCGCACAATTTAAATTTAATTTGACTTTTACTAAAATAATAATGCCTCTTTGTATCGAAGACATAATTCAACATATTTTTTTTACATCTATCAGACAAGAGGAAGATTTTGCATCGAACAAATCCAGTTAAATCCTCGATTCTAGAAATTTATCTAAACTAATGAGCGGCTAATGAGCCAAGATAAATCGTGATCAAAATGAGCGATATCTGACACATATGAAGGGCGAGGCAGACCTACCTAGCTTTGTTCTTCTAAGCAGATCTGAACAAGTTCAACAACAACATTTTCATGTTGAAGAATATTTTGTCTATTGAATCAGACCGGTTGTTTTCGGCTAGAACTGGCTAGACATATTAGATTTAATTTGTCTTGGCAACCAATGAAAGTTTTGCTTGGTTCTACACCAAACCTTTTTGGTTCTATCAAATACGGAGAATCATTTTGTTAAATTTAGTTTTTCATTTTGGCGTTGAGAACCTCGTTGTTCAGACCTTACATTTGCGCTTTGAATTATCTCAACAGATCCACTTTTCTCCAAACAGTTACTTTTGCAACTTTTTCACGTTTTCATCTCCAAAGTAATAATTCAGAAATGATTTTCATCCTTTTTTTCCCTCATCCATTTCCCAGCTTTCTTACAATTTCCACTACATGCAGGTGCTTTTAATAGAAACTTTTTCGACATTTAGTGCTTCTGCATGTTATTGTTGAGTTTTGAGTGCAATTGGATTGAGCGTTTTTTGTCGTCCATGTTAAAATTAACACCTATCGTGTCGACATATCAAAATCATACGTCAGAATCATTCTCTGTGAATTGTTTTGACGGGGTAAGTCCTAGTTACGGGCTAGTTTTGTTATTTCAATACGCAAGCAAAATGCTTCTGTATCGTTCTTCTTTCAAATAAAATATTGGAGTAAAACTTGCTGCAAATAATGCTCATTAATGATGCGCAAACTGACGCGCACCGAATCAAAAACGAAAACAATTGTAAGGAAATATAAATTCAAAGCTAACTCGGATACCAGAAGCAGGTGAAATTAAATCGAGTAGAAGCAACATGAATCGGTAATCTTTTCTTTAATGTGTTCTTTTCTTTGATGTAAGAACAGAAAAAATTAACATGGAATAGTGCAAAATGGTTTTTCGGTAGGGCTACTATAAATTTCAAATCATTGAGTCAAACTGACGTATCGTTGTTCGGTTAGAGAAAACGGGCACTAGACAGCTGAGGCTGATGAAATTTAGAATATTTAAACGCGGGATCGGAGCTCAATCTGACATGAATCCATAAAAAATAGCTATGAAAGGAAAATGATCTGATTAGAAGGTAGACTTTTTCACTACACTTTGGTGGAAAACATTGGCCTGATGTGCCTGCGGATTTGTACTATGTACATACACTATATTTGTATTTATGTTTGTACCATGGTCCTAATCAATTCATAATCAAACGCTTGACACGCTTAACTCTCTTAAATTGTCTCCGATTGAAAATTTATGAAGCAACTCTTAGAATTGCGAGAAAAACCAAAGATGGTAAAAAAATATACACCGGAAATGAGGATACCGCAAGGAAACATATTAAAAATTTTCATGGCAGTCACTGTAGTAAAAGGTTCAAACTACAATTGATTAAAGTCATATTTAGTTTCGTGTTGTGGTTCGGTGATCCAGTATATGTAGGTAGGTATGCTAATTTCAAATTTGTTTGGTACAATTAATATGTTCATAACATATTTAAAAATTTCAATTATATTTTAAAGAAAATCGAATCTCAAAGCTAAGAAGCATTTGACCTAAGAATTTAAAATTAAAATTCTAAGTCAAAATTGTTGCAAATATTGTCTGCAGTATGCACGATAGGAGTACCTACTAAAGAACTGGTTGACCCTCATTAGAAGCTTCATACTTACACATGGTTCTGAAATAAATTTAAAAAAACCGGTAAGTATGTTACTTAGTTTTATTTCAATTATTATGTATGCACTTTTTATGTTTTTTATTTTTTAGATTTTATATTTTTGCAGCCGTATGACTATAAAGCTGCAATGATTTTTAATCTAGCGGCACTGTCTAATAGTTGAAGCGTGATATAATTTAGGATACTATGGAGTTTAGGATACATTTGTGGTCCTTGCAAAGCTGATTAAGTAAAGCACTGATTGCTGGGTGTTTCTTTGGTTCAAAGCTGGTCTTGCCCTTTCAAGCTGGTGCCCAAAAATATATTTTTAAAAGCGAATATCAAAAAATCATCAGAAGATGTAAGATTGTTTGCAAGTGGTGCTGGAATTCTACTCTCTAAAAACCCTTACCAATTGGCAATTAGGCTGCGTCCGAAGTTTTCAAGCCTAATTACTGATGTTGGTACACTACCTAGTGCAGCAAAATTAAAGGCATCAGAACATTCAAACATCTTTTGTACTGCTTTCGAAATATTCTCCTCCTGATATATAGATCAACGTCCTTGGTCACGGACGTGTTCTCGTCATTCACTGTTTTTGATACGATGAATATGTTTCCCATGATATTAGCTAGCGAATAGTTTATTTCATAGCTACCTACTAAATTAAAGAGGTCACCCAAGTGCTGCGAAAGGTTCTTAAAGTATCAAATGTTATGGCTCATATCAGAGCTATTTAGGAGTGCACACCAACTGGAACAACAACCACACATCGTCTGGCGTCTGTAAAACTACAGTATAGGTACTCATTTCCGTAAAAAAATTACCCGTGAGCATAGGTACATATTCTTTGCCAGATAATATTGAATAAACAAAGTTTCTGCAATAAACAGTTACCCCAATATAAGTTAAGCTTCCACAAATACACGAAATTGAGTAAGAATCACAGAGCAATGTACGTAAGCGCCCAACGTGGGCTGCGGTAGTAATATTTCCTTCTCAGTTGCTACAATTTCGGGCAACTAAGATATGGGCGAATGATAGCATTTTATGCATAGTTTATGAAAGGACAGTGTACCATAGTTCTTATACAGTTAAAGCAGATGTATTCTTTATATGTTATTTTATCGTAATCGTACGATAGCCCTACATATTAATGACATCGCCCAAATATCAGTGTAATGAAACTAACACTCGAGATTAGTATTTGCTACTCTCCAGCATGCGTCTCCCACATTGACCTCAATCACTGGAAAACAAACTGCCGCTATCACATATTATACGTCTATGCCTATTCGACGTGAACGCGGTTGACTATTTTTTTCAAACCACTGATAAACCCTTCAATCTAAACGAACGATACGCGGGAAATGATTGATGTGCTCGAAACAAAGCATTATCGCGTTTGACAAATTTCGATGGACGTTGTATGATACCTGCAGAAGAACGACAAAAGAATTCGAGTACGATGACGATGAAGAGCTGACGAACTCTTCATGATAATATGATTGATAGGCTAACGGATATAGCTTTTAAAATGTTCTATTCATCACTAATGTAGAAAGGAGTATATTTGGCAATATTACCAAGTAAATCAGGCAGTATGCGACATGATTGGCATTTTGCATTTGGCTCATCTAGCATTTCTGAGAATATGTGAAAAGGCTATTGGTGTGATTGATAAGTTATTGGGCTGAGATTTGAAATATTTACTCTCGAAATTTTGCATGTTCATTTTATTTTGTGAGTTTATTCGTAAGCATGCTACAAAGATACCTGCTGCTTGTCAAGATGAAATTGGTGACTGACAGTTTTGAAATGGTATTTTTGTAGTTCAAACGCTCATCAGATATTAAGATTATTATAAGTCTTAATATTAGAAGTCTTTCTTCCGGCTTGTATGCGCTAGAGTTTTTATATCTTTGATCTTCAGTAATAAATATTTTTTGACTGATTTCCAAGAATCCGCTCAAAATTTCTACGTTTATATCGACATTTTTTCGAAACATTCATTCACTGGCTACACATTCCCTCTTCGACCACATTTTTGATAATCAGATGTCTTGCAACTATATATATGGTTTAAAATTATTGTATGATGATGCCATACCATAATGACACACATTTGCTTATTTTGGTTAGACTATTGCAGCAGAATTGAACATTTCACCATAATATTCACATAAATAACATTTCAACCCAATCCTCCCACTCAATATTTGGGAAATCCGTGTAAGGTTCTTTTTAAGGTCTTCACAGCGTTGAACTAATTCTATTTTTTGCTGCGTTTCAGTCCAACATAAAATCTGGTCCTCAGTATAACATAGCTTGCCGGAATATTTTTTGCCCAATTCAATTCGCGCCCAAATCCTAGTCAAATTAAAATCCTAGTCCCATGCGAAACGAATGATGTAAGCATGTGAAATGTAGGCGCTGAAAGTTTTGGAATAAGCTAATTTATATTTAAAAATATATTTTCATATTGATTTTACACATGCATAGCACACACATATACAACGTATGTATATCTGCACGCATAAATCTGATTTCTGTTTGTGAAAAAGAAGGTTGAAAATCATAAAATATGAAAACTCGTATTAGAGACATCAACTATCAAACAAATGAAATCCTGTTGCTGAAACGGAAGCGAATTTCACTCAAAATTAAAAACAGTTTCCGTTGAAAGGCAACCGAAATCACTCGCCCACAAAACGGTTTCGCTTTGACAAGAGTGGAAAAGTGGTCGACCTAATCACATTTCCGTGTCCATTCCGTAATATCATTAGATGCGGTAACCTTTTTCGAGACATTTTCGAATACTTTGCGAAAAAGTCTTTTATCCTTTTCTTTGAAAGTGTGTCCTTTAGGTCCCAAGCTGCTTGCGGACATTGAAACTACTGGCTGTGAAAATACAACTGAAGGAAATGTCCACGGGATTGAAGAGGATTTGAAAAAGGCGTAAGAGCCAGATGTCTACCTTCATAAATCTGGAAAATTTTGTTCCCTTTGCAGATTTCGCTTCAACTTGTTCTAATCCTTTTTGGATTGTTTTTCGACCAAAGATACTGCTCACAACTTTAGCTATCTTCTTGTTTCGTAGTAAGCATTCATATATTTTTCAAAAGGATCAGCACACTCTGACGAGTCCATTAACATTGCACGAGCTATATTGTAAACGTGTTTTAATAGCCAGAATACTGGACTTAATGACTCTGATTCCGTTTCAGATAAGAGCTGGGTGTATTACGTGAATGGCAGACACGCAGCGGGGAACATTTAATTTTCAGAACGCGCATCTTTCCAGCTTATTGTTCATAGTGACGTTTGGCTGTTATGTTGGAAGGATTTCAGTTTGTGTTGAATTTAGAAACAGGTAATGAATAAGCAAGCAATAATATCTTTATTTACAATACAATAGTAAATGATGAGCTTCTCTTGGCAGCTGTTTAACAGATTGAATACTTTACGAGTACTGAAAATTAGGTCGTAGCTGTAAATTATTGTTGTAGCTTTATGATTGAATAATTGCTGCCAAGTTTATGAACGCCTTTGTCTAAATGGGAGAATATATACACAGAATATCAAACTCGTATTTTCCAACTACATTATTATGAACAAATCTGAGTTTAAATGCTAAATGCATTTTAAAATTAACAATTGAAATATACTTACTAGCTGACGAGTCCATAGATATATTCTAAATAATCAAGCATAAGAGACTTGGTCTTAGAAACAAAATTTGTATTAAGGGGAGGTTGTTTCAGATTTTTTCATACAAATCGATTTTTGTTTTACAAAAATGAAAGCTACATACGTGTAAAATATGTGTGCAAAAGGATATTCCGTTCTAGAACATATTCATTGCATTACAGCGTCTCAAACGCACCTACCTCAAGCGCACTGGGGAATGCTCAGGCATATAGCTTATTCACCGCGTGGCCCCAGATGGCTTTCTATGTACCGGAACTAATTACGATCTGTACTATCGCATCCTTCTTCGTGCTGGAATTCACTTTAGGTGGCAGCACATGCGAAAAATAACCGATGGGTCAGAAAATTGCAAAATCTTTTACCTCATAGTTAAACGACGAATATCGCCCGCTGCTCGAAACGCCGCCTCGTGCAACGTCTGCCGGAGCAGGCCATCCAGAGGCGGCTTGAAATCGAGGAAGGATTCCTTTACGGCACAGGAATAGTCAACTTAGATCCTAATTTGAGTATAATGGAGCAAATTGACGATCGACGACCACGAAAATCTTTATGTAGATATTTTGGTTCAAATTGGCAGATGGACATTTTTTTGCTCCGCCGTATTGGATCCGCCATCTCGCATTTTGTTAATTTGACTTCAGATTCGTAATCAGCGACCCCAAAACCCTATAACCATTGGTACTGGTTGTGATAACTGAAAAAACAAGAAAGTTATCCCAAGGCAAACTTGCTAAAAAAAAAAAAAAACTTTAAACGCGTTTTTTCTCGCAACGATATTTTTCATCATAACTTCTAGGTGTCGATCTATTGATCCGATTCACAAGAATATACTTTTTTGTACGTCTTATACATGAAATGAGCATGAATAATTTCAATTCATAATTACTAAGCGAAGTCAAAGTGAAAAAGAACCGGGTTCAAAGTTGCACTTTTTTTAAATGTCCACTATTTGGTTTTATTTTTTGTCCCAGTTCATTCTCATTAGGTATAAGACATGGAGATTTCTATTAATTTTAATGACTTTAAAGTATGACTGATATCAGTTTACTACGAGAGGCTGCATACGTGTAGTTACTGGACAATGTCCCATTTTGAAGCCACCACATTGAATTTCATCGTAATAAAAACTTGAACGATTTTAAAATGATCAACAAATAAAATAATCAAAACCAGAACTTCGTATGCTTTTTCATTGTCCCTCGAAAAATTCTCAAACTTTGCATTATTTTCGACCGTGTCTGAGAGAACCTTCCTTTAAGGCTGAAACATATAGAACTCTGTGAGCTTGGCTTGAATAAATACTCGATTACATAAAAACAGATGGTGTAACTATAATGTAAAGTGATTGTTTCCCCATACTCCTAAATTTTGGGCTGCTGCAACTCTTTTTCTAAATCTTTTCTTCTTTCAAAATAATAAAAAAGGATCTAAAGTAAGTACAGTGTCAATAGACTCATTAATAACATTCGTCCCATTTCTCAGTCGACTTCGTTAAGTTTCTTTCACTTCGGGATATTTAAGTAAACTAAAAATGCAATTGTGCACTACTTAAGAAAGGAGCCATTGTGCATTCTTCGGAAAAAAAGGTTTTTTACAGGCTTAAAAGCTGTTCTGAGCATTCTAAAATTAGGAAAACTAGTTTTTTTCAATGAAATATCAAGCATTGCCTCAAGCTTGCAAGACTGCATCAAAACGTCTTCGTGCGTCTTATAAACCCTTGCTTAGAAGGGAGAACCTAATGTCTTAACTTTGGTTTCCGAAGACATCCGACATCATGTTTCATGCCAAAATTTTCTCGGTCATAAGGCTCCAAAATAATAATCACTTGCCCGAAAATCCCAGAAGTTCCCATCCCAAATCGTAAATTCATACGAAGTGCATATGCAATTTACCATCAAATCGTGCTAGCAATGTGACTACCACTTATTGAATAATAAACTGCACATGCAATAATAAACTTTTACATATTTATGGAATTACCACGACCGGTATTTCAGTCACTGCACCAACAATATGAGAAGCTGACATGAAGAATGAAGCGCAGAAAGAGTAGCAAGACAGTGGTCAGTAATGATACCGACCAGCTGTTTGCAGTCTTTGTGGAGTATGGTTATAGTTATACTCAAACTACATATATTAATTCTGCGGCTTTTCGTATCGCGAACACCTCCGCCTGGAAAATACTAGTAATTCAGAAGCCTCAAGGATACTTCTATATCACGATCTGCAGAATAAACTCTAGCTCCAAATCCTCCAGCTGTTTTAAATCCGTCTATGTAAATGCTACGGGCTGATGTGCTCATTTACTCATTCCATTCTTGCGCATCTCTTGTGGTCGATTTATATCTTCAGTTAAAGCAATGAGTGCATCATCTGCCCAATACTGCTGTGGTCAAATGATCTAGACTAGTAGTGTAGCGATATCAGCCTTTTTAGCAGCGCTTCTAACAAAGAGTTCAAGCGGGAGAAGACACGCAAGTCGTTTAACACAGTCGAAAGATTTGTGGTTAGGACACCTGTAATACAGAGAGCTATCAATCTTTCAACTTGGCTCGCTATTCAGCAAAGGTCATCCATTACCGACCACTAGACCAAAGAGGCCTAAGAAAAGATCGGTCTTGCTATCGCCATGTGAAGCAGAACTTAGGCCCCATATTTTACCTAGCAACTTTTTGCTGGCGTAAATCGTATTGCTTGCCTTTTTTACTCTTTCAAAAGTACACAATGAGTTATTTAGAATTCAGTATAATGGAGAACATTAAGAGAACAGGACAGGGAATGCGAAAAACATTATAGTTAATACGAGCATTTTATTGAAAATCGTTGAAGTATATATAATCGCGCTATTAAAATTGCTCCAAAAATAGAACAATCTACTGAAAACAGCTTTCAAAAATATTCTATATCAAAATATTTTTTTATCACTAAAAACGACACTAATTTCTTTGGGCAGTATGCTGAGACTAAATCGATTTTTTTTAAATTACGATAGTTTAAAAACCAAACATGAAAATATTTTTAAAAAATACAAAAAGGAAAATCCAATTTTTCTGCTAAAAAATCAAATCGAAAATTTTCCAAAGAGATTTTTATTCAGAATTGAATACAATATCTCTATGACATTCTTTGGCAGCAACGTGAAACACAATCACATTGAAAAAAAATCTCTTGGCGCAGACCTAAGAAACCTCACGTTCCATTCAAATTGACGAATAAATTGCATAAAATAAAATTAATATTTGGTTGAAACCTTAATTGAACAGACTCCCACACAGTTCTCAGCTTTCCGCTACAATATATGTAACTTTCACTTTATTAATAAACCTATAAATGATAAAATATTCCAAGTATTTAGCGTTTACCATAACAGTAAGTTTACGTACCACGGCTTCATAAATTTAATGGGAAACAAAATTTTCGAATCGATAAATCAGCATTGGGTACTTAGCAATGCAAACAGCTTCTTAGAATATCATAAATGGATATTTATAGCGCAACATAAAAAGTTAGCCGATTAGAATTCAAGCACCACTAAGAAAGCGAAGAGCCGAAAATTTCCCTGAAGCCATTTCATGAATTAACAATCGATAAAAAAACGTGAGCATTTAAGAATTTCAAATTGATTCGGACCCGATAATTCTAAATCAATCCCCCATGGTAGACCGATTCATTCAATTCTGAAAGCTATCAAATGAAACTCATTAATAGCTGAAGGTTAATAATCATGTTTTTCGTGGGAGTTTTCATGTTAATCAGTATTAGGAAGTGCCTACAACGTCGCTACTTCTTTCCAATCACTTATAGGTACGTAAATAAATAATCGGAAAAACGTTGGAAAGTTATTTTTCGATATGATACCATTCGAACGATCAAATCGATAATCATTATGAGGCAATATTCTTTGAATATACCGGATTTGCAGATTTGTTAACATTATCTTTGAAAAGAACTTATTCAGTTTAACAGATTCATAATTAAAAGCGTCTTTATAATACAGTGGGCTTCTGCAATGAACTTTTTAAGAAATAATCCAAAAATATATCCTCCTTTATCTTAATTTGCTTATCCCGAAACATTAGCTCCACTAATGAGCTTCTTTAAGGGGAGGTTTTTTTCAGATTTTTTCATACAAATCTATTTTTTTGTTTTACAAAAATTAAAGCTACATACGTGTAAAATATGTGTGCAAAAGGATATTACGATCTAGAACATATTTATCGCATTAGAGCGTTTCAAACGCACCTACCTGACGCACGCTGGGGATCGCTCAGGTAGAGCTTATTCACTGCGTGGCCCCAGATGGCGTTCTATGTACCGGAACTAATTACGATCTGTACTATCGCATACTTCTTCGTGTTGGAATACACTTTGGGTGGCAGCACATGCGAAAAATAACCGATGCGTCAGAAAATTGCAATATTTTTTACCTCATAGTTAAACGACCAATATCGCCCGCTGCTCGGAACGCCCGCCTCGCGCAACGTCTGCCGGAGCAGGCCAACCAGGAGCGGTTTGAACTCAAGGAAAGATTCCTATACGGCACAGGAATAGCCGACTTAGATCCTAATGTGAGTATACATTGAAAAAAATCCACATAGCGCCCAGAACCATGTAACATAGCGCATTATTTATGGCCCCATACGCCAGGTACATAGTACTCTGAGCCATGCAATATGGCTCCCAGTGCCACAATGTCAGAATCTACATAGCGCGTGGTCCCACGTTACATGGCGCAGCATTTATGGTGCCACACGCTATGTACATAGTACCCTGAGCCATACAGTATAGCTCACAGCGCCATAATTACATGGCGCAGAAATTATGGCCCCACACGCCATATTACATAGTGCCATGATCCATGTAATATGGCTCATGGCACTACAATTATAACTCACAGCCATGCTGTGTGAGGAGATGTATAAATATCAGCAAGTTTCTTGAATATAGGAGAGGGTATGATCTTTGATGTCATTAATCCCTCGGGAATTTCTTTGTTAGAATTCCATCACCTAACATCAAGTGCTCTACCTCCGATGTTCCGAACTGAGAAGGTTCGTGGCCTTTTGTTGGATGCAAACTGGATCATGCACTGAAAAAATACATAGCGCCAGACGCCATAATTTATAGACTTCTGGCGCCATGTACATAGTCGATTTCGGTCGATTTGTGATAAAATATAGCGCCACACGCCATAGTACATAGGAGCAGACGCTATGCTTATAGCCATGTACTATAGGCCTCCACGCCATACAGTATAGTCCTCCACGCCATGCACTATAGTTCTCCACGCCATGTGCTATAGGCCTCCACGCCATGTAATATAGTCCGCCACGCCATGTACATGTCGTTGAGGCCTATGTACTTTTCGCCATGTATTATGGCGTGTGGCGCTATATTTTATCACAATCCCTAAATCGACTATGTACATGGCGTCAGAAGTCTATAGATTATGGCGTCTGGCGCCATGGGTTTTCTCAGTGTAATGGAGCAAATTGACAATCGACGACCACGAAAATCTTTATTTAGATATTTTGGCCCAAATTGGTAGATGGATTTTTTTTTTGATCCGCCGTATTGGATCCGCCATCTTGCATTTTGTTAATTTGAATTTAGATTCGTAATCAGCAACCTCAACACTCTAAAACCGTTGGTACTGGTCGTGATAGCTGAACAAACAAGAAAATTATCCGAAGGCAAACTTACTAAAAACTTTAGACGCGTTTTTCTCGAAACGATATTTTTCATCATAACTTCAAGTAAAAGTGTCGATCTATTGGTCCGATTCACTTCATTCTAAGTCTGCTCAAAAGAATAAACTTTTTTGTATTTCTTTCTCATTAGGTATAAGACATGGAGATTTCCATAAATTTTAATGACTTTAAACTATGACTGATATCAGTTTACTACGAGAGGCTGCAGACTTGAACTTACCGGACGATGTCCCATGTGCAGAGGCAGACAAGAGCCGCTATTTTGGAGCCACCACATTGATTTTCATCGTAATAAAAATTTGAACGATTTTAGAATGATCAACAAATAAAATAATCAAAACCAGAACATCGTATGTTTTTTCAGTGTCCCTCAAAAAATTCTCAAACTTTGCCTTATTTTCGACCGTATCTGAGAAAACCTTTCCTTAAACTAGTTAACTTTTTTCATGAAATAAACTTGCTAAAATATTAAATAAAAAAAAGCAATCGAGTGATGATCGCAAACACGATTCTGTGCCGTGTTAAAATTTTTGAAATCAACTCTGAATTTGATTTGTAAGGTGTGTTTTTTCTGAAAGTGAATCGAAAAATATTGCAAAGCTTCCAATGTACAAAATTTTATCTCGGGGCACCTCTATGGCAGTTCGACTTAATTTGGGGATGATAGCGCCAAAAAGAAACTAACTCTCATTGAAATGGAGGATAGGTTCTACCATCTCGACTTATAATTCATTGACCATATCTGGCTATCATCTCTCAAATCATAGTCATAGACAAACCAGCTACTTAAAGGATGAATACGATTGCAGTTTAATTTCGTCGATTTCCCAAGATTCTCAAAAACGTTCCTCTATTTTCACCAAAAAGTTGCTAAACAGAGTCCGACCAGTTTCTAAATAAAACTCACTAAATGTTTTTGCTGGCAGAGCTAGTTACGAGAACATTAGTGTAAGCGAGACTCACAAAACGTCTTAAAAATTGATTTTTTTTTAGCATCAATTTATTAAGACCTACATTGCAGCCTTGATTTTTCGGTAAAGTACCGCTCAATTCTAGCTTTAGGCATTTTCTTTAAACTTGTCCACTTTTGGGTTCTTTTTTAACTTGACTTCAATAATTTTAAGATTTAAGTTTTTACTTATAGCAAAAAGGAATAACTGGCTGTTCTTAGGGTGGAATATTGGGTAATTTTTGATAACTGCATCCGATTTTTTTAGTATAATCAGGAAGCAGTCAACCATTAATTTTTTGTTTCTCCCCGCTTGAGTGTTTTTCAAAACCACAGTGTTTTTCAAAACTCCTCTACCTAAATAAGCCTTACTTTTAGATATTTCGCATTTTTGTTCCCAAATACAATTTTGAATCCAATAACTCAAGTTCTATATCGAAAAAGCCATAATTGCATCAAAACTGATACATACAGAGCTATGTTGGATTTTCAAACGGATCAAAAAGACCACATTACTGACAAGCTTATCATTAAAAAACGAACAGTCTGCCCCAAGAACAACCAACCGAAATTCTTTTGTATAATTTTAGTTCAAGCTCGTTAGCATTTTAAGCATTTAATCGATTTCAAAGCTTCCATTAGATAAATACATTTTCCAGATTGAAAAACTTGACGCTTTTCTGACTACTTCGTTTGACAAGTATCCACGCTGATAGCATGCCGCGGAAGTAACAACTAAACTGCCGTGAGCGAATAAGTCAAGATTTCCGTTTCCCTTGAATATCTTCCACACAAAAAAGAGAAATCAATTTGCTGCCTTTATGCTAGAAGAGTCGTTGGTGCTGTTGTTGAACCTGTTGTTCTTCGTTTTTTATTCGTTTTGTCTCCAACCAAGCCTTCAATGTCCCAGGACAGGATAAACATGGCACACCAGCGCAAAAGATAAATAAAAATAGAATAGATATTTTTGTGTAACGTTCGCGAAAGATACCTGATTGGCGGAACACAGCAATTTAAATGGTTTACTGTGCTGCCGTTCTCTTGAGGGCGATGTTTTTATTGTATTTGGTTGAATTCAACCCTCCTGTGCTTTACCGCGAACCTAATTATCTGCGTGTTTTGGAAAAAGCCACCAAAGACGATATAGCTCAGTTTAGTGTGTTTGATGTAGCACAGATTATGCACACATTTAGATAGTAAATATTTCACATGCATAGCACACTGTAAAAAATGAATAACCAATGTTATGCCCTAATTACGGGTTGAGAAAAAACAGTCTTTTTATATTACTGAAATTTTTGAGGACATGTGTAGTTAAACATCTGTCAATTATTTGAACTTGAATCGAAAAAAAACACTTCACTTCATCGCAGAGCTTCCAATCGCTAGTAATACCAACAGTAGAGATTAGTTAACTACTTACGTAGTTAATTAATCACTACTGTAGCAGTTAATTACACTCACATCTAACTTTAAAACTTTTAGTTACACACATTGGACATTCTTTTCATGCGAACTAGATCATAGCATTGGTTTTTTGAATTAATTTTCCATTCCACTATAGCAAATAAACGGATATGATGAATAACCGAATGTGTTTTCCAATAGCCATTACAAGGACAGACATTTGTATTGATTAAGGTTTGTCGAAAGTCAAACACGTTAATTATTTTCGTGAGGTCGACCATGCCGCAGTTATGCATGCAAGCTATTGATGACAGTTTCCTTAAATAAATAAAATGTTATCGAACAAGGTTCGAATCGAGTTGTGCCATTAAATGGAGTAAAACTTATTAGTGCAGAGTTAATTAAAGATGGGCTTTTTATAACCTATGGGAATTCTAAATTCATTTGCTAATAATTCATTTGCAACCTATTTGTCAAAACTTCTGCGGTTCAACATACTAATTCATTAAATAGAGCATGATAATGAAATCGTAGGGGAGTGATTCGATTTGTCAGTATAACGAAATTGACTGAATTGCCCTCAAGTATCATCAAAGTAAATTGTAACATTATCGATGAAAATGATAAACCAACCAAAAATTATAATGAATAATTACGAACTATAATTACTTGAAGTGATTGCTGAAAAAAATGTATCTGCCAAAAATCATTAACTGTTTCTTCTGTTTCGGAAATCATAATAATTGCTAATTACAAAATGTTGATGTTTTTTGGGAAATGCTAGAAGAGTTCAAGTGGTAAGGTGACTGCTAAAATTGCAGAGTAATAGATGCGTGGACGTAGCAAGGAAATTAATAAGTAGCTCAAGTCACGAACCGAAGAGAACATGCAAGTTGATGCACGGCCTCTTAAATAGTGTAGTTTAAAATTGATCTAATATTTTTGAGTAATGTAAGGAAAGAGTGAGAGCTAGATATTTTTCCGTTCTGTTTTTTTTTTCGTTGATGTATTACCATTATCACCTTTGGGAGACTCTGTTTTTAACTGTGCTTCAGTTGTGAAGTTCTGCCATCTTTCCTGCTTTTAAATCTCTGTCCTGCTAACAATAGGTATGGAGATGATGGCGAAAAATTTTCAAATCAATAATTTATCTTTTATGAGAAACGACTGACGTTTTGTAGGAGAATGCATGAGTTATCAAGGTGATATATTGTCATAGTGTTGTCCTTGTTCATTTGCAAAAATTTAACGCATTTAACTGTCAGCCGAATGGGGAGGCTAACTGAATGGGATTTAGCAGTCGCTATTATGCATATTCGGGTGTCGGATGGCAAGACCCTAATTTCATGCCTAGACCAGGATACAGAGAATCATATGATTGATCTTTACAATTCATTTTCGTGGGACGATCTAATTTCATACCTAGACTAGGATACAGAGAATAACATGACTGGCCTTTATAATTCTTCATATTCGCGGAATGACAATTCAAAGCTAAGAATATATTTTAAAAGGTTGGGCTGCTTTAAGTGACAAGGCTCAAAGACTCCAAGGCCTTCAAACAATAGAGCAGACGGAAACAGCTGGAGCCCAGAGGAAGACAAAAAAAGAAAGGAGCAAAACATAGCTTCACACCAAAAATAAAGATGGAGAATACAAGAAATCAGAGCTCCAGTCCAAGCTCCATTCAGTAACAGGCAAACTGGAAGAGAGGAAGGTAGCATACGCTCCCGAAGCTTCCTTCAATATATCTGACGGCATATCCTAAAAAAAACCGCAAATAGATAGATAACATGTTTTTTTCATTATTTCCGTTTGGTACATGCAAACTTAGAATTCAAGTGGTTTAAACTAAGGTCTTTTCAAACTTTGATTAGTAAATCA
Source organism: Nemotelus nigrinus (assembly GCA_947369275.1). Lineage (NCBI taxonomy): Eukaryota > Metazoa > Arthropoda > Insecta > Diptera > Stratiomyidae > Nemotelus > Nemotelus nigrinus. Next base: position 40,215,118 of record OX376373.1, on the reverse strand, counting down.
GCATAAATTATAAATTCATTCATCCAGTGATTATAATGAATAGTGCAGAGAACATTTTGCAAAAAAAACTTTGTTGATGGATGCTTAAAGCTAGTTACTAATTTTCCTTACGAACTAATGGTCTTAAACCTAAGTTTTACATAAATAAGATGCATTTGATAAAATAGATGCAAGGAGCAAGTTAATAAGATCTTTAGTTTACAATAAAAAGAAACAGTGTTTCTCTCTGTCAGTTTATCAATCAGTATTGGAAAGCTGTGGAAAAGTGCCAGAGCTTATTAAGCATTATTTTATACATTTATTTTGCGCAGTCTGTAGATTTACAATGTGGGACGCAGCACAATAACGTTGGAAATGATTGTTTGCATTCCAACTTTATATGGAAGTAATTTATTATAGTAAGACAAATAAATGGGTAAATAGTTTTTATGCACAACGTAATATTACTGGAAACATTGGCTATATGATTGTTTTAATGGGAACCATTTTTTTTTTGTTCACATTAAACTTATAATTAGAATAAATTGTTTTTAAATAAAATATTGGCTATATGGCTTGTGAAGGACAAGTTTCTATCAAACGTGTCACCAATCACAGTGAATATTTTACCCCAAGTAACTAAGAGGACGGGTGGAGAGATTTATATTTTTACTCTTTCTGAAGAAAATTGCCTTAGTTTTGCATAATTTATTTTTATTTTCCAACTTTAGTAAACTTGTTTTAGCTTATTTTCTAATGCATTTGTAATTTTATTTGGACAGTGGTCACTAACATAAAACAATTTCACATTTTGGGTTTACTGGTATATCCTGGTTTACCTTAAATGCTGAATAGTGTTGAGTTTAAGACTGCGCTTGGCGGGACTCCAGCAGTGATAGAGCATTTATTTATTTATTTATCTATCAGTAAACAAAGTATAAAAAAATTACATATAAATGAAATAAGCATCAAAATAAAAAACTAAACATATTAGGTACAAACTACAATTGAATACAATACAAAAAAATAAGTTAACATTAAATAAATATATACCAACCAAATAATAAATAGGACACAAAATTGAGCACGCAAAAACTATTAACTAAATTAATCCAAAATCAAAAACAAAACAAAATTAAATAATTAACTAGTCATAAAAACGATACTAGGCCGGTAGAGTGGAAAAGGTAGGATACGAGATATTTGGTAGCTCTGTTTTTAAAAGACGCTTTGGATATCATGGGGAAAAGTGTTGGCTCATGCTGTTGAATATCTCGCAGAATCTATTTGTTGGTTCATTATATGCATATGCTTATACTCAACTAGCATTCGTCAGGATCTACTGACTCTGATTTAGCACAAATATTTTATGTATGTAGTCGAGACTAACAGCTATCTTGAGGTACACCTGAGTTGACAGAAATTAGATTAAAAATTGGAATTTCACATGTTGTGAGCGGTTATGGAGGTATGAGCTAAATCATCTTATGCTGCAATACCGAATTGCTGCAGCTTAGAAATCAAAATGGAGTGGTTAACACGTTCAAACAATTTGCTGAAGTCAGTGTAGTCTGCGTCAACTTGATCACCTTTCTCCATTTTGCATAGAACATGAGAGACCAGCACCATCAGGTTGGTAGCGGTAGAATGGCCTTTCCTAAAACCATACTGCTGCTCATTAAGTCGAGCATCGACCAGAGGGAATAGTTTACCGTATATGATTTTTTCAAACAGTTTAGGAATAGTGGGTAAAATGGCAATGCCTCTATACTTTCGAATCGATCTTCTATCGCCATTTTTGAATGTTGGTGTAACGTAGGAGGATTTAAAATACGATGGAAAGTGCCCAGAAGAAAAAGATGTATTAAATGTGATGTGAAGAGGAGAACTTAACTGTGCAACACATTTAATAAAAAAAGTCGGAGGCACAAGATCATGTCCAGGGCCTTTTTACTATCAAGCTCCAAAATAGTTTTAAAATATAACCTCTCAAAATGATTATAGACTCGGCAAAAATTGTTTTAGGTATTCTAAGGGAGTGACAGGATGATGGAGTACAGGCTGGGTTAAAAACCTCTTGAAAGTTTTCTGCGAAAAAGTTGCAAATTTCTTGAGGAGATGAAGACATTGAAGTTTTACTGCACATAGAAGAGAGATAACCGGCTTTTTCCGCTTCATATTCACAAAGTAAAAAAAACCCTTTTTGGACTTGTGGATTATATTCGCGCCGGTAGTTTAATTAAATCTGTCATATGCTTGGTGAAACTTTTCCTGGAACTTTTTGACCACTGCATTATATTCTTCTTTAATACGATGGCTAGAGTCAACATTATTTTTTATTGATTTGTAAAGCTTATTTCTATAGTTTCACAGACGTCTAAGAGCCTTGTCAAGCCAGGGCTCAGAGAGTTTATCCTTTCTCAAAATTTTAGGGAAATATCTTTCGGCTGCGTCAGAACAGTATTTTGTAAAATGAATTTACATGATCGTCAAGAGAGGTGAAGGTTATTAGAGAAAAAATTCTTCGCATCAATAGTGGGACTAACCGCTACTTTGTCATAAACGTTCGTAAATATAAGGTCTAACCAATTACCATTAGGGTTGGGAGTCGGAGCAGCCTGCTGCAAATCATTACCATGCAAAGTACACACAGGGCTAAAATCAGAATAATTAAGATGGTTAATAGGTAGTAAGTAATTATCAGTTTCATCAAAAACGAAACGAATTTCCTAGGAGTATAATTTGATCCTTAGCGCTACGAGATACCATATAGGTAGATATCAGTTCGCATATATAATTATAAACAGAGTCGTCAGATCTAGGCAAGACGTAAAATAAACCGATATATACCGATGTGCTGTCAAATGATATTCGAATAATTTCATGCTGGAACAATTTAGTCAACAATTTCGCTTGAGAAAGTGCTGCTAGCAGCAAGTAAAACACCACTGGTCAATGGATACATAATCATGGTCATTCCTAAAGATTGTCTAGCTACTATCAAGGATCTCTTCATTAATATGGGAGTCATTTAGACAAGTTTCAGTAAAAGCAAGTACGTTGAAAAAGCTTGAGTAGCCTAGTGGGTAGAGCACTGGCTTCTTGCGTGTGGGGTCCCTGGTTCGAATCCAGGTTCGGACGAGGGTCCGCGCACCAAGCTTTGAGTTCACCTAGCTCTGATTAGGTACCTGATTTAAACCAGGGGTAAAGTGAGTCGTGGAACTAATCACTCCACACTCGTATCCACAATGATTAAAAAAAAATTGTAATGAAGCTCTCTACCAGCTTCAACCCCTAGACCCGTACGAGGGTTGTCGTGGGATTGCTTTACTTTAAGTACGTTTAAATGGCATGAATCAAGGTAGAGTTCATGACGTCAAGCTGGAGTTTATTTAATTTGCCTTTCATATCACTATAATTGTGGTAAAAAAAAACTCTGAGGCACTTGATACCTTGCATACCTAATGCTGTACCGGGGTTTTCACAATAAATTTGGAGTCGTATGATTTATACCCAAAAACTGTATTTGAAGGAGTGAAAGACGAACGATTAACAATAGCAGACGCCCTTCAGCTATACGTCAAAGTCTGAGGAAATGTGTGCGTAGACCAACGTCTGGGTGCAGAATTATGGATATTCTGGAGTGGAATATTCAGTGGTGGAAACTTTTGATAGGGGTATATTTTTAGTCTGTAGATTAGTAGGAGTTTTCTGGATGGTTGGTAATTTGCGAACAGTAAATATCAAATTGGAATTGTTTTTGCGGGATGATTAAAATTGAACAACTTTTTATATCGTTTAATATCGTTTACATTAAGATTATCACTTATATTCCCAGAGTTATTGCTGCTGCCGGTGGACTTCCAAGGGGAATATTTGATGGCTTTCCAATCATAGCTCCTGATGCATCGATCCACGTGGGTAGAAAGCCAGGTGTAAGTATTTCTCGGGGGTCCAAACTTTATGGTGCTTAGATGCTCTATTGTTACGTTGAGGTAAGCGCTTAATATGGAATCCATTGATACGAAAAATTTGGACAAAAAGCGTTCTTTACTTGGACCATAAATATACGGTTCGAAGCAACGGAATCAATAGTCTTTATGAGGTAAGACTGGAATGCGAACGCTATTAGCTTGTATACAAGACTTAGTTGGTCGCCACAAGAGTCGAATGCCTTTTCTATGTCAAGAACCACGAGATTTTTTATTATTAAATGAATTTTTAATATATTGCGATGCTCTATATAGCTGGTTGACTGTAGAATACTTTTGTCTGGAACCAAATTGAAAATCAGATAAAAGTGATTCTCGTGAACTTTGGAGTAAAGAATTTTTCACAGAATATTCCTGATATAATTCTTCCCTTGGATTTTTTCTAGATTAGTCTTTATTTGAATACTAAATAATCAGCAATGAATGAATACTAAATAATCAGAAATGGAGCTCAAATAGGTTCGCTGAACGCTCATGGTACCCAAACTGTGATATAATACGGAGTATGCCTCCACAAGAATGTGGATGCAATTTGCAATGTGGTCGAGCATATTTAATAGATCAGTATATATTCCAATGACAATCATTTTCAGGAGAGCTAATGCATTAAAAAATGTATGGTAAAATATTGTCCACACAAGTAACAATTTGGTGATAAAAATATAAGGCACAGAAAAATATCCGGATATCTGATTGATCAAATACATTGTATTTGATCCAGACAGAGATTTCCAGACATGAAAAATCTAAAAGAAATATATAATTTCCAGACCTTATTTTATGTAAGTAAAAGTAATGATGCTTAAAAAATTGCGAAGCCTGACCTGGACTATCTGGTAAAACGTACATTAATCCCGGTGACCCAAAGCTTACCTCGATTAACTCGCCTCAACGGTCTTTTGCATCAGATTCGGAGCAGCTAACCTACGGAAGACCTGTTACCTCTATTAATCCTCCGTCTACCAGGGATACTGTTCGTGCTATCCCACAACTGGAAGTGATTGTACCACTACTTAAAATTTTCATTTCTCGGTTCGCTTATAGAACCACAGCCGAACAAGTTGCTGAGTATGTACGAGCTAAACTCGGTTATAATCCTCGTTTGTTGCTGTGTCGAAAGCTTACACGGGACAACCTAAATGATCAGCAAATATCTTCCTTTTGCATCACTATCACTCCTGGCGTTACCGATCTTCTGAAGAAGAACTTCTGGCCAACTGGAGTATTTGTTAAGGAATTCGTCAGGACTCCCGCCAGAAATTTTCGTTCCAGACCATCGAACAAAAACAGAATATGAACCGTCCTCTGAAAATATATTATCAGAACGTTCGTGGTCTGAGGACCAAGGTTAATTATGTTAATATTTCTTCTGTAATTGCGTCTGATGATATTGTCTGCCTAACTGAAACCTGGTTGTCTGGGGATATATTTAACAATGAAATTTTGCCTCTTCACACTGTTTTTCGCAGGGACCGTAATCACTCTGTGAGTAATCTTTCATTAGGAGGTGGTGTTTTAATTGGTATACTTAAAACTCTGAACGGAACGCTCTGCAGTGACTTCATCCCTTCCGCCCCGGTTGAATGTGTGATTGTTCGTATTTCTCCTTCACCAGCCTCAGTGTTGCTTGTTTCCTCAATCTACATCCCTTGTAGTAGCCCTGTCCTGGTATATGAACGCTTCTTTGCGGAACTCTCGTCCTACCTTAATCGCCGCTTCCCTTCTGCTTCTTTACTGTTATTAGGTGATTTTAATATGCCGTCGCTTGAATGGGATAATAGTTTTTCTTGTATTTTGTCTTCAATCAATATTTCTATCGCTACTTCTTCCTTTTTGTCCCTTTGTTCACTTTCACAATTCAACAACTTACCCAATACTAACAACAGGATTCTCGATCTTGTTCTGACTAACCTTCACCCTTCTTCACTCTGCCTGAGTCCTTCTCTGTCTCCGTATGTGCGCCCTGATCCTCATCACCCTCCTCTTTGTATAGAATTAACTATAAACCGTTCGTCTAAAGACAAGCATGCCTCTAGACTTCGTTTCAATTTTAAAAAAGGTAACTATTCTGCTTTGTCCAATGAAATAAATTGTACTAACTGGTATAATTTCTTCAGAGGGCTAAGTGTGGATGATGCTGTCTGCAAATTTTATTCCTTCTTGTCCAACTTAATTTCCTGTTACACTCCTTCCTTTCGCTGTAAAAGAAGTTCCGACCCTCCGTGGTTCACCGTTGATGTCGCGATTGCTCTTAGAACCAAAGATGCAGCGCGTAGCAAATACAAAAGGTCTGGCTCACTTGATGACCTTTTGAATTTTAAAAGATTACGGGCTGCTGCTAAAAGGGCAGCCAACGATGCTATGCGTGCTTATTTAGAGCATGTCGAAACTTCTATTACTTCTGACAATCCTAAACCTTTTTGGTCCTAAATTAAATCCCTTAAAACTTCCTCTGGCATTCCTTCCGCTTTGTATCTTCATGATAAGTCTGCGTCCTCACCTCAAGATTCTTGTGAGCTTTTTGCTCAATTTTTCTCTTCCTTCACCTCCCGTCATAGTAGCTCTTCGCCTTCAACCTTTTTTCCAGTTCCTGATTGTACCCTTGCTGCTTTTCTTACTAATCCATTAGAAGTAGAGTTGTTAATGTTATCTCTTGATGCAAGCACTAGCTTCGGTGCTGACGGTATTCCAAATTTTTTCACCAAATCCCTTTCATCTTCCTTGTGTGTTCCTCTGTCAATAATTTTTAACCTCAGCATTTCAACCGGAACCTTCCCTTCCCTTTGGAAATCCACCAACATATTTCCCATCCTTAAAGCTGGTGATATTTCTTCCATCTCTAATTACCGTCCCATATCCCTTTTACCTTGTTTTAGTAAGCTTCTCGAAAGAGTCGTTTACAATAGAGTGTACCCTTTCGTCCAGCCCTTGCTGGCCAGGGAACAGCATGGATTCATCAAAGGTAATTAACTTTGTCAAACACCGTTGCTTCCGCAATCGACCAGCAAAAGCAGGTAGATGTCATCTATACCGACTTTGCCAAGGCCTTCGATTCTGTGAACCATGCTGTTCTTCTATCAAAGCTAGCTGGGTTTGGTATCTCTGGTGCCCTTTTTTGTTGGTTCTCTTCCTACGTTTGTGATCGCTCTTGTGTCGTTACTGTTAACTCTTGTTCTTCTACACCTTTTTTTCCTACCTCAGGAGTTCCGCAAGGATCCATTCTTGGCCCTTTATTGTTCCTTTTGTTTATTAATGACCTTCCTTCCCTCTTTAATTCACCCTGCCTTTTGTACGCTGATGATCTTAAAATCTTCAGAGTGATAGAATCCGCTAGTGACTGTACCATATTGCAGTGCGATTTGGATACTTTGGCTAACTGGTGCACTGCTAATTCCCTCACTTTGAATGTTGCGAAGTGTCATCAAATGTCTTTCACCCACAAAATATCTCCTTTGCTCTTCTCCTATTGTGTCCTTGGCTCTCCTCTCAATGCTGTCTCTAATATCAAAGACCTTGGCGTGATTTTCGACTCCAAATTAAAGTTCGACTTGCATATTCTTCACGTCACTGCCAAGGCTTCTCGTTTTTCCGGCTTCATCATCAGATCCTCTAAACGTTTTGTTAATCTTTCCACTTCTCCTTATCTGTTTTTTTCCTTTGTCCGTAGTGTTCTTGAATACTGTTGCCAAATTTGGTGTCCACATTATGGATACTTGATCGATGCGGTTGAATCCGTGCAACGCCGATTCACCCGCTCGTTGTTCTATAAGTACAGTATTCCATATTGTGATTACAGTATGCGCCTCTCCATCCTTCAAATTCCTTCCCTTGAGTCACGCAGAGTGTTCCTCGACGAGTGCCTCCTTTTTAAACTTTTTAAAGGCAGTATATTGGTTGACCCCAGCATTCAACTTTCAGTTAGGGAACCGGGCCGTCTTAATAGAACATTATTTGCCTTTAATGTTGCATTTGCCCGTACCGACACCTATTTCTTTTCCCCCCTCTTGCGTTTGCCTCGTCAACACAATAGCCTTAACCTTGGTCCTCTGCCTCAAACATTATCTGTGTTTAAAAATAATTTAAAAAATAACGTTATCTCTTATAATCGTAATATGTCCTAATTTTACTCATTTTGTTTGTTTCTTTTCCGATCGATTTGCTTTTATTCTTTTTTGTATTATTACTTCATTCTGAATTTATTAATTTTCTTGGTTTCATGATATTTTCTTATTAACTTTCTTGGTTTTCAGACTATTTTCTTTTTCTTACATATTTTATATACTTGTATTTATTTTTATTTTTTCTTCTTGTCTAATCAATAATTGGATTTGTTCTGTGGATTTAGACAATAAATAAATAAATAAATAAATAAATAAATAAAAAGCAGCTACTTGGAGTCTCACCTCAAATAATTTGGCATTATAGTTATTTGAGAAATGCCGCTTTACATGAAGAGAATCCTACTTTAGCCTACTTCAACCATCATGTAAATAAGTCACTTCAAACATCCACTCTGTGGAAATATAGGTTTTCACATCAACAGGTCAATGACTGTTTACAAGAGTTAAACGAAAGGGAATCAGACATCAGCGGTAAACCAAATGCCAATGGACAGTTGTACAGTAATCTGACACGAAAGCTTCTTCATTTTCGTGCCGCTACAGCCCAGTCTCGGCGTTAATTCCTTTAACGTGTTGTCTTCAAAAGTCTCGACTTCTTCTGAACACATCCTCCAGATACGAAATTCTAGAGACTCTCCCTGCACTGTCCGCATCAATCAAGGCTGCCCATTGTTTTTGGGTGTTCCAACCGGTCGATTGTGGTGATTTGTGAAATAGGGATCCTTTTAAAAGAAGTTGTTCTGCAGATTAATGAAGACAATACGAAGTGATAATGCAGATACATCACTTTGTATTGTCCTCATTAATGTGCAGAACAACCTCTCTTACTGCCTTGTCGACTATCTGAAATTTATATTCTTATCATTTGCAACTTTTCATATCTTCACTTTTTGGTTAGGATTGTAAATCCGTGTTCTCTTGGTGACTACGAATGATTTCCCAATGACGATGTGTTCCGCTTAAAAATTGTAAAACTAAAGTACTGGTTATTGCTCCTCATTGCGGAATTCATGAAATCTATGTTATTTGCTAATTCACTCAAAAAAGTACATTCGAATAAACGATAATTACTCCACGTCCACGCCTCATCGTTAAAAGCATCATTTTAAAGCCACCCACACAATCTGTCAGCACCCTCCTATCATTCTATGTTCGATAAAAAAAAATCTCTCAACAAAATTAATTCCAGACCGAATCGCTGAGGAAAATATAGAGTATCAAACTAGACTACATTACCTGCGGGAAACTGTTCTGTGGTTCGCTCCGACGACGGGATGAACTAGATTAACCAAATGAAATGAATTTCCCGTGCACACACAGCAAACTGTTGCTTTGAATTCTCGCTGGCGGAAATTCATCTGGACATTTAAAAATCGCACCTACATTTTAGCTAAACGTAATGGCACACCATAGACAGACTACGGCTTCAGTAATGGAATTAACCCCCATGAAAGAGTAAATTTATTCACGGACACCATCGGGGTCAAAACATTGTAATGGCTCTGAAATTTTTTGTCCCCTCAGTGGGGTATTATATGCAATTGGTATGAAAAAATATATACAGACATTTAAGCAAGCGATTGGATGGAGGTTTGTGGAAAGTTGTGTGTGCGGTGGATTTTTAATTCACTTTGTCAGTTTTCGGTGAGCACCTCTTGACGTTTTTCAATTTATTGGAAGTAACTTTAGCTTTTGTTTAATTTGATGTGATTACCAACTTTTTTTTACCTTCAAATGTGAAAATGGGATTAATACCTACACATAATGAAATGAGCTTTGGAACCGCAGCTTCCGTTTAGAAATAAGTAAAAGAGGGGAAGGAAAAATTCTAATTTAAAGCGCTTTCACTCGATTGGTCCTTTCTGACGAAATTCGTCAGTTTTAGATGTTCTGAAGACAATTCAGTGGCATTTTGTGATAAACATATCGAAAAATGAATAATTTTTCCACGTAAAACCGCTAAAATTACACAAATACCAAGAAAACATTACAGTCACCTGCAAACCACGTAAGCATCCGAATTACCTTTAAAAAAGTATGAATGTACCTATGTATTATAAAGTACTAAGTGAACAATCTTGTTATACTGTATTTCAATTTACTAAGCACATTAATTAAAGTACGCGCTTAAAATTAAACATGAGAATGTGATACTTGCTACATCTCAAAGATTTCATGGGTGATACTTAATTCCCTGGTGGGAATTCCGCGTTGCAAGCGTCTTTTGAACAGCAGGTGGAAAGCATAAGCCGATACGGATAATGAGATTTGAGATTTACATGTTTTATTGGATCTGATTGTATATGTGTTGATAAATGCATAAGATTTTTGATTTTTTCTAAATTAAAAAATTTTAAATTAAGACGAAGAATAAAAATTCTTCGTCAAAAGCAGTACACTTTTGCCATTTGTCTTAAAATTGTTCAGATTCTCCTAGAAAAATTATTCATATTTTGAGATGATCTAATTGTAAAGTCATTTTTCGACATCTTCGTAATTGTTGAAGTGTTTCTGAGAAAAGTGAAAGATTGATTCAGCTGCATTCTTACATCGACTATTTTCACTGATCTACTTAATGGACATCTCCACAAAAGCGAGTATTCATAGATTAGAGAGTTCCTTTTGCGTATAAAGGCTATAATAATACACTCGCCTGCATTATATAGAAGTTATGATAATTATCCACGATCCTGGAATGTCAGATCACTAAAGAAACCTGGTGCTGTAAAAGAACTATTATTGCGAGGAAACGAAAGACGCATTCTATAACCACTTGGAAAGGCTATTCGACTCATTGACCTCAAACGACGTCAAAATAATACTCGGCGACTTCAATGTTAAAGTCGGGAATGAAAAAGTACATCGGGGAGCAACTGGAGGGGACAGTCTTCACGATGCAACTAAAGACAACGGCCAACGCCTGATTGACTTTGCATGTAGTAGGGATATAGTCATAAGTTCGACATGCTTCCCACATCGACACATCCACAAAAGAACATGGGTATCACCAGATGGCAGTACATTTAACCAAATTGACCATGTCCTTATTCAGCGGAGATGGGCTTCCAGCATACTTTACGTTCGGACGTTTCGAGGAGCAAATTGTGACTCGGATCACTATTTGGTCAAATCCAAACATCGATGTCGCATGTCAAAGGCGTATGGGACGAAGACCAGTCCCCTTCGTAAGTTTGACATCGAAAAGCTTCAAACGGCGTCAGTAACAGAAAGCTTCTCAAAAACTCTTGATACTAAGCTAACCCCCATCCTACAAAATGACACAGTGAAGCCGGTTGACGAGGTCTGGATGGAGATGAAGACAGCAATCAAAGCCGCTGCAGAGCAAGTGGTTGGGTATGAAGCTTGGCGCAAAAGAGACAACTGGTTTGACAACGAATGCCAGAGTGCGTTGAATGGTCAGGCATATAAACAGTTCAAGTCAATCAGGCATATAAACAGTTCCTTGAAAGGAACGCCAGCACGAAGACAGAAAAATATGTAAACCTCCGACGAGTAGCAAATAAGATCCTTAGATATAAGAAAAGAAAATATTATGACGAGCAATTAAAGAGCATTGACGAAAATCTGGCGAGCAATAAAACTAGGCAAGCTTACAAGGTAGTGAAATGTTTACGACGCGGATACCAACCCAAGACGACACTGTATAGACGAAATCGGCAACATCATCGCCGAAGATAGCCAGATTAAGGAGAGGTGGGCCTGCTATTTCAAAGAACTCCTTAATCCTGCACAGGGCTCAATAATATCAGAGCCGATAGACGTCTCTGACGAAGTCCCGATTGCATCTCCAACGCTGGAAGAAGTCAATTCTGCCATAAAAGGCCAGAAAAACAATAAAACGCCAGGCATTGACCAGATTCCGGTTGAGCTAATCAAGTACGGTGGAAGCTGCCCTATAAAAGCCATCCACAAATTGATCCAGCACACCTGGGGTCAAGAAAAACACCACAGGAGTGGTGCAAATCCATCATATGCCTTATCCACAAAAAAGGAGACAAACTTCGGTGCGAAAACTACAGAGACGTATCACCCTATAAGATACTGACGAAAATATTAAAAAATAAAATAAATGTATATGCTGAAAATGTCTTTGGAGAATACCAAGGAGGCTTTAGGTCTGGTCGATCAGCTCTTCACAGTCAAACGCGATCGGCTCTTCACAGTCAAACAAGTGCTCGAAAAATGCTGGGAATTTAATATCGACGCCCACCAGATTATCGTGGATTTTAAACAAACATATGACAGTGTTGACTGAAACGTGCTTTACAAAATAATGCTATACTTCGGCATCCTGGCAAAACTAGTCCGACTGACCAAAATGACGATGACGTCAACAGTATCACAAGTCAAAATCAACAACAGTCTGACTGACGCCTTTGACACAAATGTCGGACTAAAGAAAGTTGATAAGTTGGCCCCTCTGCTGTTCAACCTAGCACTTGAGTACGTGATAAGGAAGATTCCTGTCGACACAGGGGACACGCTTCTGTATAAGTCGAACCAATTAGTGGCCTACGCGGATGACATTAACATCTTGTCACGTTCCTTCACATCCGCCAAAGAACTCCTGTTGAAACTTGACCAGGAAGCCAAAGAAGTAGGCCTGAAGATCAATCAGACGAAAAACAAAAATCATGACGCAAACAAGAAAGAAGACCTCCATTAGACGCTGTACTGGACGAATATAATTTAGAGAAAGAAACAACGAAAGGCAGTGAAACTGATGAAATTAAACTGAGAATACAGCTCGCTAATAAAACTTTCTACTCCGTTATGGCCCTACTGAAGACCAGCTGCATACACAGGAAGACGAAGCTTCAAGTCTACAAATCGATAATCAGACTCGTGTTGTACTACGGATGTGAAACTTGGACCCTTACCCAAGCATCCGCAAATATGCTGAGCGCCTTCGAAAGACGGGTCCTCAGGCGTATAATTGGAGCTAAACATGAGTGCGACCAATATCGGATAAGGTACAACCACGAGTTGTTCGAGGTTTTTGATGAGCCAGAGGTTGCTACAATAATCAAACTGCGGAAGCTGCAATGGGCTGGTCACGTGCAACGGCTGGACGAGCATCGAGTACCTAAAAAGGTACTCGACGGAAGGGCCGACGGTCGAAGACCAGTGGGAAAACCCAGAAAACGCTGGTCTGACTCTGTCGACGAAAACTGTGAAAAGCTACTCGGGTTTCGAAATTGGAGGACTCGGTCATTGGATCGAGACAACTGGAGGCGTCACCTGCGAGAAGCCAAGGCCCGAGAGGGGCTGTAGTGCTACGACGACGACGACGAGATTCAAATCACAAATTCAAATCACGGAACACACATACATGTAAGAAGTCAGAGCACTGTACACTTGATAGCCCAAACTTTGTTTACTAGAAAATCTTGATTTTATATTTTGAAATTATCCATTTTTTCAATTTAATATTGAACTCAATTTCATTGCTTGTATCTATTTTTAGATACACAATTTATTTGGCTTGTAGAGAGCAACATTTAATGTACATATATAGTTTTTGTCAAGCCTTGTAATCTCATCTACAGATGAGTTTATTCTAGTCTATAAACAGTTAGCTAGACTTGACTTTATCGTTTGTCGATAACAGAAAGTATCTGAACTTAAGTAAATTTTGTATTAGTTTATCAGCCTATAAAGCTTTACAATAGCAACTGTTTTATTTCGATCCAAGTTGGTATGACAGTAAAAAGTTTGCATAGTTCAGATAACACTGCAGACCAGACACATTTATCATAAAATTCGTTTCCCGTCTTATGATATTCATTATTAAAATAGATATGATGGTGTAGCAATTTTTTAGGACAAAAACGCAAATAGATATGATAAAATTATTTTTGGATAGAACTATCGAGAGATTAGAAAATTTGTAGAAAGATTAAATTTGGAGATTAAACCTCTGAAATTACTCTTCAAAGAATACTTATAATTCAAGAACGGATTATGTATAATGAAAAATTCATTGTCAAATTTGGAGCTCGATAGTACATAAGAAACCTAAGTTTTTTCCTGTCAAAGTTTTAAATTGACTTCCGTTATTCAGGAAGCTTAAGCGGAACAAAATGCATTTGAGCTATGAAATCGTAATTATTTGTTTTAGATAGCAAAGATATTGTAGCATTTGTCAATATTTACATATATGAATTCCAATGTTAATTTGATGTCAACTCTCATTTTCCTAACTAGAAATAGCATTAATACCATGAAAATTTGCAATTCATTAAGAGTTTCTGCTATTCACCACAACTAGCTTTTTTCGCCAGCGTAGGTTCGATGAGACAACGGCATCGTTTCCTTGTAATTTTTCCAATTAAACTTCATTGTTTGCATTACTAAATACAAACTTATACACTATATTCATGAGATTGAATTTCAAATAGTATATCGAATGATATGACCAACCCCCGTTAATTTATGTGCAGATCGCGGCTGGGTAAATATATTCTTCCAGTTTCATTGAATATGAAATAAGAGTAAACATTGTAAGGTAGAAGCTTCTCATTTGCGCCATGAATTTCGTGGAAATGTCAGCTGAGCATAAAATAATGAAAAAATGCAAAATATATGAAAATATGCAGACGAACTTTCGACAGAGATAATTCATAGCTCAAAGATGATTAAAAGAATTCGGTGTAAATTATACTAGTAGCCTCAGCAGATAGCTTCATTTGACTTTATATCTTCTACCAGAAAGACCAAGAGTTTGCATTTAACTACTAACAAGATCTCTCAAACAAACTATTTCCAACTTTCGAACAAGATCCAATATTTTCCAATAAAAACCTGTCTTAAATTCTCCAATTTTCAGTCAGCTCCTCACGAAACAAGCTTTATATTATTTCAACACTAACACTCATGTCTCCCTTCTTAAAAAAAAGTTGCATCCTAATCGATGAAGACGGAAATACGACAACTTAAAATTCGTTTCATACAAAATTGCTAACTTGTTGTTATTGCTACTGTTGTTTGTTGTCGTCAGCCGTTCGCCCATTTAATTGACTTTTTAACAAGCTGTAGTCGTGGGATTGAACACCTGATCGCCAACGTTGATATAAACTGGAAGTTACCTAAAATCTATTCAGCAATCCCATTTCACCAAGAGACATAAAATTCGTCATATTACCACGGGCATTTCACTTACGATTGGCGACGAAATCCTTTTTATCTGTCGACGAATAGCCTTCTGCACAAACAAAAACACTGCACTCTGTTGCACTGCACTGAAATGGTTTCCGTTCGGATGCAATTTTCACTCACCAGCACTCTATGCTTCGTAAAAAGGCGCACAGGGTAGCAATTCTATGTGGCTCCCGGCCTCTATTCATACCGTATATTTACAATTTGGCTTTTTGCAACTGAACACACAAAGCACGATGCACCACTTACCCGATCCACTCGATAACGTCACTAAACCGAGGCAGATACATTCGAGTATATTCAGCGGAAATATGTAAGTACCTCCTAGCACATGTACGAGCCGCGTATTATCTCACTTGTACGTTTTCAAGGTACACATTTACATTTATCTATCTATCTATAGATCACCTGTATCTGGCTAGTTCTATTAGCACATATTTCATAGCATGGCACTCAAAAAACACCCAGTGGATGGGAGGGGGAGTTAGGTGTGATTGTATCTTGGCTGGACCACTACTTAATAACAAGTTCCGGTTGCGAGCGTACGACCGATACGCACTGAAGAAAAACACCAACTAAAAGATACTTCTTCTAAACGCAAATTTTATCTATAGTCGACAGTAGAACATTCTCCTGTAAAGCTAACTGCTTTTCCAAAAAAGCTTCGGCTGGGAAATAGCCTGAAGACAACCTGTTGGATACCAAGCACGAATATGTCTTCGGAGGCAAGTGATTTTCAAACTGTAAGCGGGCGGAAGTGCCAGTGCCGATTTTGCAAGACTATCTGCCGCCAATTCGACTGGAATTGATTGCTGTTCGTATGAGCGACGAAAGCTCCTGTTGAAATGAGGAAATCGTTAAGTTGATTGAAGTTAAAAGGCATGACATTTTTTCGTATAAAATTCATGAATTACCATGGAAAGAGATTTTCGATATAGGTCTGATTTATCATTAAAGCTTTGCTTGAAATGAAGATATTTCTTAAATCATCTGCTTTTAAATAAGTTTATCATGAATTTATTTCATTGTTATAATATACATAACCAATGACATAGTCTGTTCAGTGGTAGCTTTAATCTACATCGCTATTTAAATTAAAGTTCTATGCAATCAAACTTAAACTAAACAACCTTAAACTCAGATGTATCTCTTCTTATTCATTGAAAGTCTACAAGATTGTTACGTTCCCAAAGTCCATGAATGGTTGATTGGATCACATTTGTGTCATTGACCTAATCAGACATTTTCATGTCAGATCGCTGTTTACTGGCAACTACGCAAAAGCATCAATTATTTTGACATACTGAGGTATTCTCATCTCCAAGCTTTAGCCAGGAAAAGCCAATTATGTTCCACTATCCTGAAGGTAGATTTAACTGTCATACGATTGGCAGTAGTAGCTAAAATTACAGCTTGAGTCATGTTTGTGCTACAATGAAAACCTAACGATTCTGTCTTAAGCACCGCACATGCACAATAATCAACAGAAAATGCACGCACGTTCAGTTAAATCAACAAAATGCAATTAAACAGCAGCACGTAATCTAACAGCACTTAAGGGGTTATCCACAGACACGAAACCAATAAAAAACGATTTTTTGGGATTCTTTCCTAGAAAGATATTTTGAATAATTGTCGCAAAATTGTATACACTTATTGTGGTAGTAAAATTATATACAAAAAAAATAATGGATTCTAAAACTGCTACAGCCAATTTCCGTGAGCTTCTCTAAAAATAGGTGTCTTGCGGTAAGCACGACATCTTTCATGAAAAAATCATAATCTTAAATGAAAAAAACAAAAAAGGTTTTCGTTGCTATACAGGGTGTTTGGTACTCGGTGGACACTTTTGTAAGGAGGCATTCCTTGATATATTTTGAGCAAAAAAATCGTTGTACAGGGTGGTCCGGTTTTCAAAATCTACGGAGTTATAGGGTATTATCTGATGACTTATCGAAGGAATAACCAAAATATTACTTGTCAACAAAATGGTGGTTTCTCAAACAGAAAATTTCGATTTTCGATTAAAAGTTTGAACTTAATTTGTTTATAAAATCAATATTATTCATCGGCAAGAAATTAATCGCTAAAAATTATATAGACAAAGCTTGTGTCAAAATCTGCGTGTCAAAATTTGAGAAATCTTTCTCACCGAATTAAAAACAAAAGCGTTCAATGTTTCAACACATTAGTTTGTACATTTCTTACATTACCTTACAGTACTTCCATCACTTTATACAACATGCACTAAGTCCTCTATTCTAGGACCATAGCCATCCATTCGTTTGGCAGCTTTTATTAGTCCTATTCAGTGTTTTTTTTCCAGATTATTCTTCCCTCTAGTGCGCTTGTATGCGCTCGTCAGTCAGAGATCAAGACGGATTTTGCATCCTCTGTATCGCTCTGAGACGTCTTTACAATTATATGTATAGCTTCGGGAAAATATTTGTCGGATGTGATAAAATAATATTTTATGTATATGTTAATCAATAATTAATCAATAAAGTTTGGATGAGTTAAACATTTGCTTCCAAACTCTCATCTGGAACCTGCAAAAAAAAATCCTTTGCGAAAATTGCAAATTCTTGCAGGTATCTAAATGCATATCAGCTGTTATTTATCAAATAGTATTGAATTTCAACAGAAGGCCTGAAAACTCCATCTGGTTTTTTCTGGCTTAAAGGCTAGGAGCTGATTTGTTTAATTTGAAAGATCTAATCAGAAATAAAGAGACCAAATGATTTTTTTTGTAACTATATGCATAGGAATTTTCATATAGAATGTACATCATACAGTGCTGAATGCTTTTTCTTTGTCTAGAGTTATGTTGCCAGTGGAGCTCTTGTTTAAGAAAGAGTGTTTGATATCCTTAGTTACTTAGAAAATATGGTGCACTGTTTGGCAACTGCTTCTAAAATCAAATCAAAACTGCAAAAGGACATAATTTCTTTCAACAACAGTGAACAGATTCTTTCAAACTAGATTTTACCAATAAATCAAAAAAAAAAATTGCCTCGAAACTAGGCACTTCCAATCATCACTTACACGTGACTTTAACTCTTTCATTTGCCAACTTTAAAGCTTAATAATGACTTCGGTTGAAATTTAACTTGAAGCTTAACCAGTCGTATTCAGATAATTACATGAAAAAGTTGTTTTCGTTACGAAAATGCAGATGGCATCAGAAGTACGCATGTTGTAGGGTTTGAAAGATCCTACGTCTTAGTGAAACACAGTCATTAAACTTAACAACACGATTCATTTATTCTATACAAAATATACGTTTTAACATTGATACTCGCAATACTTGAAATGCTCGAACTACTCACAGGACGACGAACGACGGAGAAGTGAGTCATTGTCGCGGAGACGAAGATACGTTTTTCTCCCCTAAGTATTGTCGGCGACAGATAGGTGTCTAGTACACGATGTGAGTGTGTGTTGAAGTCGCTACACTACTCCCCTTCGAGCGGCTTGGTCAGCTGGTGTTGGTTGCTACGACTCTGTTGACAAGTTGCGTATGTTGACGTCGGTGACATAATAAAAACTAATTAAATTGAAAATTTAACAGTTTTCGCAAGCGCGGCTTTAGCTTTGGGGCCTTGGTATACTTTAAGCACAGGTTCCTTTGGCTGTTGTGCTGGTACTGTCGAAGAACTGGAGTGGGATGTTGATGTTTCCACTGTGGCTTCGTAATAAGCTGGTTTGAGGCGCTCAACGTTGACATTTATGGATTTTCCCTGAACTTCGAGGGTGAAAACATTGTTCGTTTGTCTTTCCAGCACCTTGTATGGGCCCTCATACGGATGTTCCAGCGGCTTTTTGATGCGATCCACTCGAACGAAAACATGAGTGCATGTGAACAGGTCCTTGTGCACGAAAATTTTTCTTCTGCTGTGCTGAGATGCTGGAGTAGCTCGAATTTGCTTCATATGTTCGCGAAATTTCTCGACGAAGAACTTAGGATCGGGAGGCATGTCTTCATTGAAGAAAAACTCTCCCGGAATTCGAATTGTAACTCCATATACCAGCTCAGCTGCAGTCGCCCCGATGTCTTCCTTGACACTAGTTCGTAGGCCAAGTAATACAGTTGGTAAGATATCTACCCAATCTGGACTATTATGACACATTATCGCTGTTTTCAGTGAGCGATGCCAACGCTCAATCATCCCGTTAGAGGATGGATGATATGCAGTGGTTCGAATTTTCTTGCAGCCAACAAGATGTGTTAAAGACTGGAACAATAAGGATTCGAATTGAGAACCCTGGTCTGATGTTAGCGTAGCAGGTGCTCCAAATCGTGCTACCCAATTCGAATAGAACGCATCTGCGATTACATCGGCCGTAATTGCTTTGATTGGGACTGCTTCCGGCCATCTCGTGAAGCGATCGATCATAGTCAGGAGATACGAGAAACCTTTTGAGGGCGTTAATGGTCCCACGATGTCGATATGAACATGGCTGAATCTCGCATCCGGCATCTCGAATTGTCCACGTGTTGGTTGGGCATGCCTACCGATTTTGCTTCTTTGGCAGGCGAGGCATGTACGACCCCATTCAGTTATGTCTTTTGACATACTTGGCCAAACGTACTTCTGACTAATCATCTTCTTCGTGGTTCGTCCACTAGGATGAGATAGTCCGTGTTTCAGGTCGAAAATATTTCGTCGGAGAGCTTTTGGAATATATGGACGGATTTCTGCAGCTGACACATCACAATAGACTGTCGTGTCCGAGTCATCGATGCGAAGTTTACGCAAATCCAATGCTGTTTCAGTACGAAGTAGCTGTTTAAGCTCGTCATCATTCCTCTGCGCTTCTGATAGCTCTTGGCTTGTAATTGCTGCCGGCATAGCGATTGTGCTGATCCTAGACAGTGCATCTGCTGTGGCGTTTTCGTTTCCAGCAACGTGAATTAGAATTGTTGAGAACTGTCCAATAAAATCTAATTGTCTTAACTGTCTTGGAGATGCTTTCTCAGATTTTTGCTTAAATGCAAATGTAAGCGGCTTGTGATCGGTTTTAATAACCAGCGGTCGTCCTTCGATCATGTTGCGAAAATATTTCACAGCGCTATAGATGGCTTGTAGCTCACGATCATAAGTGCTGTACTTACTTTGCGCACTGCTAAACTTTTTGGAAAAGAATCCAAGTGGTTCCCAAATTTCGTCGTTTCGCTGTTCTAATACCGCTCCCATGGCATTGTTTGAAGCGTCGCATTTAAGCGCCAGTTGGGCATTTTCGATGGGATGTCGTAACAATGTTGCATTCGCCATCTGTTCCTTGCACTTCTCGAATGCTTTTTCTGCATCAGGATTCCAAACGATTTCAGACTTATCCTTTTTCTTAGCGCCAACGAGAAATGCATGTAGTGGTGCTTGAATTTCGGCTGCATTCTGTAATGACTTCCGATAGAAGTTTATGGCACCCAGAAATCTTCGCAAATCGGCAATTGTTGCTGGTTTCGTGAACTCTAGGATGGTTTTCACGCGTGCAGGAAGAGGACTGATGCCGTTCTCATCAATCAGATATCCAAGATACTCCACTGATGAAGTTCCGAAAACACATTTGGAAACGTTTATCGACAATCCAAATTCTTGAAGTCGTTTGAAAACTGTTTCTAAATGCTCTTGATGTTCATCGTGCGACTTCGATGCGATCAGGATGTCGTCTATGTAAGCGTAGCAAAACTGCAATCCTCGTAGTGCTGAGTCAATGTAGCGCTGAAACGTCTGTGCGGCGTTGCACAGTCCGAATGACATCACATTGAACTCGAAAAGTCCGAACGGAGTGATTACAGCCGTTTTCGGAATGTCCTCGGGTGCTACTGGTATTTGGTTGTACGCTCGTGTCAAATCTAAT
Organism: Nemotelus nigrinus; assembly: GCA_947369275.1. Lineage (NCBI taxonomy): Eukaryota > Metazoa > Arthropoda > Insecta > Diptera > Stratiomyidae > Nemotelus > Nemotelus nigrinus. The sequence continues at coordinate 40,193,985 of OX376373.1, read as the reverse complement.
GTCGTAAATATTTTACATCCACTTAGATTGTGTGAAAAGTCGTTCAAATGAGCGATTGGATATTTGTCCGGGATGGTAACGGCATTGAGACGTCTGTAATCGCCACATGGTCTCCAATGACCGTCCTTTTTAGCCACAAGATGTAATGGGCTTGCCCAAGGGCTGCTGGAAGGCTGACAGATACCGAGCTCAAGCATAAACTCGAATTCCGCCTTCGCTTCGCGCAATTTCTCCGGTGATAATCTTCTCGCTCGTTCAGCAACTGGTGGTCCCTTCGTTAAAATGTGATGGTACACACCGTGGTTCATAACCTTCTTGGTATTACCGGGATAAGTAACATCATGGTATTCCTTTAGTAGATTTTGGTAAGGTGCACCTGATGCTACAGTTGATATTTGAGAGCTTGCTTTATTCGAAACATCGGCGATGGACTTCATATTGGTTTTCGCATCCACGATTGACTTTCTTCGAAGATCAACTAACAATCCAAAATGGCGTAATAAGTCCGCTCCTATGATAGGCTGTCGCACATCTGCGATGATGAAACTCCACGGAAATGATCGTCGAAGGCCGAGATCAAGAATTAAAAATTTCTCACCGTACGTACCGATCGGAGTGTTGTTGGCAGCATACAAATTGTATTTGGAGGGTGCTTGGTGATGTTTTGTCTTCGGAAGGACTGACACATCAGCACCTGTGTCTACCAAAAAACGTAGTCCAGTTTTCTTATCGGTGATAGTAAGTCGGCGTTGGTGGAGTGGGTCGCCCTCGGCTGCCGAAACGCGGGACGACGAATTTAGTTTTCCGTCTTCGTCTCGGTGCTTTCCCACTGGCAAGGTGCTTGGCAATTCCTTGCATGTTTTCCGAAGCGAGTATGAAAAAAACAAAATGGTCCACGTGACCGTGATCTAGATTTGCTTGCTCTACCACGGGATTTGGAGCGCGATCGACTACGCGTCCGCAATTCTAATCGTTCAAGACGGTCTAGAATCTGTGATAGAACGTCGTTTCTCATTTCAGGCTCTCGATGTTGCTGAACCGTTGAAATTCCAGGCGGGTGCTGTAGCTCCAACATTAAATCAGCCATCTTCGCTAGCTTATCCACATCTGGTTCACTCGAGATTGCAAGAACGACGCGAATATTCTCTGGTAGTTGTTCCAGTAATAACGTTCGGAGCATAACGTTCGTTACCTGATCACCTCCTGTATTTCGAAGGTCCTGGAGGTAATGTGACGGCTTCTTGCCTTCGAAATTCTGACCTTGAAATAGTCGTCGAAGTCGTGACTCTACAGATTCAGCAAACGCCGACAAGATCCTATCTTTCACCGCTTGATATTTGTTTTCCGCCGGAGGATTTCTTGCGATGGAAATCACGTGTGGTAATATGTCCGGCTCCGCGTACTGGATGACGTATTTAAACTTCGTCTCATCCTGCGTAATTTTCGCGGTATGAAAAGCGGCTTCCACCTGCTCAAACCAGAACTCCGGATCCGGCCTGTAGAACGCAGGAAATTTCGTGATGCGTGCTTGTTCTACAAACATGTTGTGTGATGCTCCAACCACAGGCCTTGGTGTGACCGGCGGAGGCAGCGTAGCAGGAACTCGCGTTTTGTTAGGACTGTCGTCGGACCAATCTGCCGTAGCCATAACTATACACAATGTCTTTCTCACTTTTCACTTTGCAGTTTATTGTCAATCGATTGTTCACTGTAAATTGTCCGAAATGGTGGCACTAATAAGTCACTTCACTATTGTCTTTCACCAAAACTAGTCTTCGAAAATTTGCGCGTCGAAAATGGCGTCAGGATCTGGATCGCGTCACTTGACTAAATTATTTCACCAAACAGTAATGCAATAACTACATCACGTCGCGGGTCACCACTTGTAGGGTTTGAAAGATCCTACGTCTTAGTGAAACACAGTCATTAAACTTAACAACACGATTCATTTATTCTATACAAAATATACGTTTTAACATTGATACTCGCAATACTTGAAATGCTCGAACTACTCACAGGACGACGAACGACGGAGAAGTGAGTCATTGTCGCGGAGACGAAGATACGTTTTTCTCCCCTAAGGCTGTGGTTACGAATCAAGCGAGTAGACGGTTGTGGCGAGTGAGAGTGTACAAGAGGGTTTTTAAATGTACTCATACACGCGCTTGTTGAAACTTGTGTTTCATAGCCACTATCATTACTTCGCGTACATTTAAAAACCCTCTTGTACACTCTCACTCGCCACAACCGTCTACTCGCTTGATTCGTAACCACAGCCTAAGTATTGTCGGCGACAGATAGGTGTCTAGTACACGATGTGAGTGTGTGTTGAAGTCGCTACAATGTCTACATTCATTTTACGCAAATTAAGAATGCGCAGATAGTACTTTGTCATGTAAGTAATATGATCAAACCAATGGGTGCGTGTTTGGGTTCATTTTAAGATAAAAATATTTTGAATTTTGAAAATAGTATTAAATAAAAATCTGTTAGAATATTTTCGTTTAGAAATAAAAAGCAAAAGCATTTGTTGCAATTATAGTACTGCAACGAACTATGCTTTTGACAAAATATTTCCTGCACCTTTTTAGTTGGTTTATTTAAATAAGTATTTTCAAATACTTTTTTAAATAATATATTAAAATAATTTTTTTTGACACGTTTCTATGATTGGTGATCTCTGACTTGACGCTTCTACTACTTAACATACAAAGCTTGGTGCTTAGTAGATCCATAAAAAATCCGTAGAAATTATATACGGCTTTCTTTCGCCTAAAGCTTGAAATCTCACTAGAACGATAATAAGTTTTTTGCGTGAATAGTTTATTTCGCTATAAAAATGCAGATGGCACCAACAGCATGTCTTCATTTAGATCTGAATTTCCAATTTAGAATTTGCGGACCATTCTTTCATACTATAAAATAATTAACAAAAACCTTTGAAAATTGAAATACTTGGCCTTTTATCTATCAGTAATTTTGATAATGGAGAAATACTTGGCATTTTATCTGTTTTGCTCCCTTTATCAAAATATTCACTCCAAAGAATGACGAAATCATCAAGACTTGCCATAATTTTTTTTCTCATAGATGTTAGTAATATCCTTAAAGAAGCCATTATAAAAGCATTTTCAAATCGGAAAATGTTTCATTTAGATAATTTTGAACACAAAAAAAATTTCTCGTATGATAATAAGAAGATAGTATTGAAAATGTTTTCAAACAAACATTACATATTTCAAATATAATCTGATAAAACTACCTGAGCTGATGCTGGTGCATCTTATATTCATCCAACTACTTTTTTTTTGCACTGAAAAGTGCTTACATTCAACGCCCTTTGCTCTATTCTAAGGAAACTATCTATTTATCTTTGCTTTCTTTTTATCTCTACTCACCTTGAATACCCTTTGCCATACGTTTCGCATCAACACGGAGAGAAAAGTGTAATGAAATTATACAAAATTTGCAATTAATTTTATTGCAATAGTAGTAATTTTTTGCCCCATTACCTTTGTAATCAATTGCACTACACATTTTACTACTTTGTTGTGAATTATGTATACATGAATGTCTCCACTACAGCGCAATGTACATGTGTGAGTTGTAGTATGTAGTGGAATCGACTATTATTTGAAGGAAAATAGTAAATTTTCATCAAATTTGTAATAACATTCATGTTTTCACATCGAATTTTCGGAATAGTAAATTTTATTATCCACTGTAGTAAAAATCATTGCCGAAATTTCTCTCCGTGAACGTCAAGTTGAATTCATAAAAACTATATGTCCCTTTTACGTATGAAAAATATATGCTATGTCATTCAAAAAAGATGCAATGTATTACAATATTTTATGCCAAAATGAATACTTTGGTACGAAATCCAAAAGGTGCGAAAAATTTGCCCTGATATGGCTTTCCATCAAAATATAAAATGAAATGCTGAATGACAATTAACGTTGTTTACGTTGTTTAAATTTTATGTTACTAACATATAATTCTCAAAAAAATAATAACAGCCCAATTATTACAAATCAAAAACTCATGAGGCATTTTATCCAGAATCACATTTAAATTTATTCTCTTGAAATGTATCTTTTCTGAATCACCATAAACAAACGCGCAAATACCGAAAATATTTACAACATTATTCTAAAAATAATTAGATTCACAGAGTCTTTATTTATTTTCAAATATTTATCGAAAGAATATTAAAAACAATCAAAATAATGAATTAAACTTCGTACACCAAACCCCTTCAAATGTAAAAAAAAAAAAACGATCCAAAAGCACATCAATAAATACCACAAATAATTTGATAGTTAAATATCTGATAACTGTATCAAAACATTGACTCAGTATGAAATCAAAATATGTTGATTCAGTATAGTGTTTCTTTCCTCGAATATGCTACTGTGCTTTACTATGAAAATACTGAAAGAGAAATGTAATGAAAATCAAGAATAAATTATTCAATTGGGATTCGTTTGAAAGTTTATTAACTGAAAATAAAATTTTTGGCATGAATTTTCAATTATGTGCATATTTTCGCTTGCCTCGAAGCAATAAATTCAATATTTCAATAAATAATACGAGCAATGAATTTAAATTCAGTGCACTAGAGCTAATTAGGCTGGGCGAGCTAAATTTTTATTAATATCATCCTAAGAGTTTTGGTCAACCAAATTGATGATGATACTTTTGATTGATTCACTTTAAATAAAAATATATATTTCTCAGTAAATTTTGACGAACGAGTTTAACTGGTGTCGCTGTTAAAGGTTTGTAAAAATTAACATCATTACTGGTAAAACTTAGCAGATTCTCCATGCGAAAAAGATAGACAAGTCATTATATTCAAAACGCAAAAAGCTGATATCTTAGTATTACTCTGAAAAAAAGAAAATTTTGAATAAAATTTACACTTATATCTTAGGCACAACATGAAAATAATGTGAACAGAAGATTAAAGCTAAAAATGTTCCATTCTATACAGAAAGAAGCTAAAAATTATTTAATATTCGACAAATTTAAAACATTGCAATGCTAATTATTCACTAAGCTGGCTTAAAAGTATAAAAATCATCCAAAATTAAAATGTTCATTGATTTATATGATATAAGCGTTTGGTAGCCTTGTAACACTAAAAAAAACATAGTAAAAATAAAATGAAAATTTCTTAGATGAAATTGAAAAAAAAAATTAAAACTGCATTAACCCACAGTGGGCGCAATTATTTCTTTCTTCTTGACAGCTATGATCGAGTAGGTTTTTTATATCAATGAAAATTAATCGAAACATGTTGATGTGGTGTTTGTTGAGCTACCAAAATTTAAGCAGCACTTACGTAATTCATTGGTCAAGCTCTCAAAACTAATTTACTGATGCTAAATTAACATTTTTTGTGAAAGTTTGTTGAATTTTTTAAAATTTAGTTTGAACAATCTCGTGAATGAGTCAATTTGTTTATGCAAGTCTAAAATATAAAAATGCTTTTGATGAGACCTTGCCTTGCGACCACTACGCTCAAAGCTAGCTGAATGAGGCCTCATACTTTCTGAATAATATTTGAAGTAGAAGTTGTTTACAAAAAGAAGTATATAAAAAATGAAGTAGATTTCAAATCACGCTCGTCGTATTTAAAGCATTTATATATTTGTCATAAAAATAAGTAAAAAAATATCATTTTTTAGCACAACGGTAAAACTTATTGAGTAAAATAGCGTTAACAATATAATTTAACAACTTTAAAAAAATAAAAAACTAATCATTTCTTCACGGCGCAGTACCATTATTTTTTTATAGCACTCGTCAATCAATTTGAAAAAGCTGAAAGTTTTACTAATGATGATGGGGATTCAAACATACTTTGACTTAAATTAATAAATTTTTTAGCCAAAGCGAAATTTTCAACAGTTTTTGCATGCAAGGGATTCTTATTTTGAACTTTAATGTAAAAAAAATACTAAAACGTAAGGTTTTCAAAAATGTTATGATTTGATTATGTATGTTCTGAAGAATTATTTGTTTCGCGTTCCTAATCTTTCAGATCAAGCTACAAATATGTATAATTTAACTTGCACTAACTTGTTCCTTGAGTCGAAACAACATTAGACTAAATTGAAGTTTGCCGTCAAATTTGAAGCAGCCAAATGAGTATGAGAAGGTTGTATAGAAAAATTGAAAATATGAAGTAGAATTCGAAGGAACTGTAGTAGTGAAGTAATTAAAAAATGAAGTAAATCTACTTCAAATGAAGTAAAGTGTGAACCCTGAACTGGATGACATTAGCTCATGACGGACTTGTTGGGAACCGAAAATTCGGTAGTAGCGCCGACGTTTAGAAGAACATGTAATTTGCTAACGTATAATATCAGCAAACGCAGAGAAATTAAAACGTTAAGAGGTTTAATACCAATTTTCCAAAATGTCCGTAACGACAGAATTCAAGTTTCATAAACTAAAAAGATCTAATATTTTCCAGATAAGAAATGACAAACAAAAAGCCAGGCTGGCAGTGCCAACAGCGGTTCAGTTTCTGAATAAAATTTTCGTTGTTGTTTCTAATTTTGATTCTCGAACTATTATTGAAGATGAGATTTTAACCAAATCTACCTCGAATATTCACTTTGAAGTCAGAAACAGGTCAACATAGGACGCTAACAATGAAGGTACCCGCGATTGATTTCTATTTGTTTGTGCAACCAATATTGGTTTTTGAAAAATTCATGAGAGCAGGCAATGTTTAATTAAATAGAATTGAATTATTCAATTGTAGCTGAGATTTTTATTTTCAGACCAAAAAGAGCATTCTTTCGTATCTTTATTCAATGCAATTCATTTATTGCAACTAGATGTCATCTTCTTATTACAGCAAACATGAATACAATAGTGACTTAGCAAATCTACTATAGTAAAAAGGAATAATAAAATGAGCTTATCATTTATTGACAGAAGTTAATAATAAATTGTTTTTAATAATTTGAAATAGGAAAGTCAAAAACCATCCACAATAAAAGATGATTTTATTCCATATTATTTACTTTCTTTATTCATCATGTTTTGAGACGATGTTATAAACAAGCAGAGCCACGAAACACATGTTTGTAAGTTCTTACCAACCAGTGACTGATTAACGTCGAAATTCGAATGATAACACAACGGAAAACTGACTTTTGCAGCTATAAAACCTTGGAAAAAAACAGTTCGTCTCAAAGCTTAATTTATATTTTCCAATTGAAAACTACAAATGACTAAATAAAATTTTCGGTAAAAATCAATTACATCCATTTACATAGATTTTTCAAAACATGATATACATTGCTTATTGTTAAAAAAAATTAACCTGCATAAAACATATATAGTTTTCTCACTCATCTACAAATATTCAATTCACTCTTTTGAAGAAATAATATTTCTATGTAGCTCACACTTAATTCAACTTGAATAATTGTTCCTGGAAAACTAAAACTCAATTATATGATTAATAACTTCTAAGCCGTGGTTTTATCACTTCTCATTAAAATGTAACTAATTTACAAAATTACACTTGCACACATAGACTAACCTAAATCTTCATGCATTCATAAACTAGTTCTATGAATACATCGCAAAGGCCTAATTAAAATTCCCACCGCACACAGTTCAAAAGCAAGAGAACTAATAAGAAGTAATACGTGTACTTGGTGAGTGGATATACATACAAGTACATTGCACTGCTCATTACAGAAACATGAGGAATTTCCTGTTTCATGAACGAAAGTTAACTTCGAAATGAGGAAAATTAAGCTCATAATTTATTCATGTTCACGCACGAGGAATATCTTTATGAAAATATTTACGAATTCATATTTATGAATCAGATTTTCAATGATTGTGCCAGCTTTGTTTACTAATATTCCAATGAAAAACCTAAAAAATATTTTCCTTTTTTTCAGAGCTAGGAAATATTTTCAACATTCATTTATTACTTGTGGAACTCAATTCAGAATTCCAAGTTTTGTTGATATTTAATTGGTAACAATTTACAGTAAATGCATAATGTTGAATACGTACAAGACAAAAAAAACCCTAGCGCATCAGAACCGCTATAAACACTAATGTTCGAAGAACAGTAGAGAATTTGTGCAGATTTTGAGTGTGTATTCTACCAATAGCTTCTTCTCCTACTTGAGACCAATACACCTTAAGTAATAATAGAATCTAAGCTTATTTTAATTTCGGTGACTTCATCGAAAGTTACTGCGATTGAAAGGTGTTTGGGGTTGTCATCCGAGAAATGTGCAGATCTAAGAAAATTTAAACATTGTTTATTAATTTCCATTGCAAATATTCGCGATGTGAATACTTTATGTAAGCATTTACTGGAACGAAAATAACAAAAAAGCCTAGTGCTGGCAGCCCTTTGCTAGCAACGAAACAAAAACTATGTCGCATCTGCCTTACGTTGAAGTCAACCTGCTCTGCGAATTTCGTATTGATCTGATGACTGGATTGGAAGTTATAGGGGTGTAAAGAAATTAAGGGTTACCATTCACTAAAGTTTTCAAATTTTCTAGATCGTAATATTTGCTGTTTATTTTCACTACAAGATCACTACGATTTGAAAATTCTATGCTCAAATCGCTTACTAAAGGTATGCCAAATAAATACAAAAACAACCATAGCTGGCAACCCTATCATTGTTTTGAAATTACATTTCTACTGAATATTGCCTACAATAAGTTTAATTTGCTATTTGAATTTCGTTATAATTCAATGACTGCACTGGAAGCTATATGACAAAGAGCTTTCTTTTCCTCAGAAATTTTCAAAATTTCAGACACCAAAATTACCATAGCTGGCAGCTTCAACCGAATTTTTCAACAAAATTTTTACCAAACGTGGTTTACAATAATGTTCAGCTACTGTATGAATTTTGAAATCGAATGACTAAATCAGAATTTATAGGGCCAAAGGCAGTTATTTTTCTTAGTAATTTTTCAAAATGGCACCACTGGCACAAAATTGGCCGCATTTCAAAATCTCTTGTATCAGATTTGGTCTTATTTAAGACTAATACATTCGGTGAATTTCAACTAATTTTGATTGTCGGTTTGTGAGTTTCCGTGAGCAGAAGTTTTTGATGCTAAAAATATAGGTAAATTGGGAAGGGGTACCAGGCGTGCCCGTTGTAAAATTTCAAATTTTTAACTTTGGCTATGCAAACAAAGTATAAGGTTTATATATGAATGGCTTTTTTTCAAGAAGCAACACGTTTTCAGGAGAGTCGATGATTTGAAGGCTTTCACTTTCAGCGCCTACTCTAGCTACAGGGTTGCCAACATGCTTATTAAAAGCTACACAAATTTACAGCTAAATAATAACAACATGTTCTAAAAGTTTCATAATGATTTAATAGCCTTGTCAAAAGTTATCGCAATTTAAAAATTTCAAAATTTCCCGCTCTCGTTTTAGGCACCTAGCGCATACATGGGGTTACGAAATTCCAAAACATTATCTGATTCACATTTGAAACACGTTCGAAATTCATTTTCCTACCTTAATTTTTGTAAAATTTATTTGTGGACGGAATAATATGTATATTCAAAATATCACTTAAATATCACTTAAAAAAGGGTTAAAATTAATTGACATTTGGTGAAACCTGGGCCTATTCTGCACAATGCACCAATGTATTCTGAAAGTTTGAGCTTAATCGGATGGCGCGTTCTCGAGAAATAGTCACTGAATGTTTTTGATGATATATTTATATATATATATATATATATATATATATATATATATATATATATATATATATATATATATATATATATATATATATATATATATGTATATATATATATATATATATATATATATATATATATATATATATATATATATATATATATATATATATGTATATATATATATATATATATATATATATATATATATATATATATATATATATATATATATATATATATATATAATACCAACACCTTCAATAGGCGAGTCAAGTTTAAGTCAAGAACTTAGAATGGTTGTTTAGGAAGCACTATACTCATAGGTACTATGCCATGACACGAAGCAAGAACACAACAAGACCAAAGCGCGAAATCGTGGTTAGCTAATCGTCAAAAATATTCGACTAAGAATCATTCCTAAAAATGATAATTCTGGCATGGAACTGCTCCGATGAAGTTTGCGCGAATAGTCAGTAAGTTTCAGTAGCATACCACAATGCTATCTTCTAAAGACCAGAAGGTAATATATTCGTAGAAAGTAGAAATGCATGAGCTCTGGTAAAAAAAAGCCCTAAATCCAGGCGATGTAACCATCATCGCTAGAACAGACCACAGTACGAAAATCTGCATAGCCTGTATAAAAATGCCCAGAAAAAGTTACAACATGCGATTGCTAAGAGAAAACTTTAGGAGTCTATACCCACAACATCAAGATGGAATTGAAAGAAAAGGATCCTCGAAATGTACTTTCAGTAAGCAGAGAAGGAAGATAAGTACTGGCAGTTATACTAATAATTGGTGCTTCCAAGTAAAGCACTTAAGCTTGCTATCAAGAAGATACCAAAAGCTTTTGCCAAAGTACTTACAACATGCCTTAACCAGGACGTTTTTCCCAAGCAGTAGAAGCAATTGACATTGGTTCTCTTATTCAAACAAAATAATCCTATTGTGGAGCCATCATCTCTGAATACGATGGTATAGTTTTTGAGCAGGTTAAAGACGAGCGGTTGTTATCCAAAATTGAAGGCAAAATAGAACAATTCGGTTTTCAAAGAGGACCATCTATTATGAACGCAGTCAGAATAGTAACCAACTTAGCATAGAAGACATAAGATAAAGGAGGCTGTTGCGGTGGGAGGAGGAAGGAGGCTCCATGAAGCGGAGCCGTATTGTAGATGCTTTGTTCGATAACGGAGTGCCATGTCACTTAGCTCGTCTGATCATCAAATACTTGAGTGAAAGAATCTTATGCCACAAAGGTGTAAAAGTTTGTCATCAACATTGCAAATTAATACACTCTGCAAAAAATGCCAGCAGCCTGCCGAGTTATTGCACCTCAAATCTGCTGCGCTTTTAGAATATACTTTCGGATGAAGCACTTTGACTTTACGAATTCAAAGCACGAACGTGGAGCACCTGACGAATCTCATTTCGCACATGGCATGGTAAAAAATTTCTTCCAGCTTCAATTATTATAAACACACTGTTTTGTGCGGTACATATTATAAAAAATTTTTTCCGTGTTCACATGATAATTTTAATAACTGCTCCAAAGATTACTTTATATATTTTATAATTTAGTTCTAAGCTTATAGTTTTTTTTAAACTTTTTTCAAGCTCTTAACGTAATTGGCTTGATTCATTTACAAACATGAATAAGCAAATGCTTCCTTGAGTGCCTCATATTTTTCACATAGTTCCTAGTCCTGGGATTTTCGGGACTAGAAATTGGCCGGGATTCAAACATAATCGGCAATCAAATTACGGCAAGACTCGAAAAGTGCAAATAGAATCCATATTTATGAGAAAGCAATTAGCATGCAGGCTCACATCAAAATGCGTAAAGAATAGAGCAAAACAAACCGATGCAACAGTTAACAAGAGATTACAAAAGGGGTTTGTAAATATATAAGTATGGACTGTTTCGCATTTAGTGTATTCGTTACTTTGGATGATTTGAAGAAATGAATACTAGCGAATGCCTTCACAGATTTACCAAAACCCTCAACAACAATCAAAAATAAGGTTGGGGGATATGCAAGCAGGATAAAGGAAATAATAAAAAGTGAGATAAGACAAGCTGGAATCTCAGGTGAAAGGTTCAGTTTAACGTTTGATAAGTGGATCTCGACTGCAAATATGCGCTATATAAATATTAACATCCACTCAGTAAATTCTTACTGGAGCTTGGTGCGAGTAAAGGTCCAACCAGTGATGAGTCAGCATAAGTACGTGCGCATATGCGCCGAGGTAATCCACGCAAAGCATATGTTGCACCCAAACATAACTTTCCGAACAGCCAGAAAATTAGCATGCTCATTAAGCAACCTTTTGCTCAATTGTTGCTATGAGCTGTCCGTACGTAAAGTGGTGATGAGATACGACTTGACATACGTTCGCTTATGCGCTGTATGAGCACTTATGTTCACTCGTGTTTGCGTATGGCAAAAAGTACCTTTTTTACTCTAAAACCGGTCGGTTTTGACATTTACTTATGTCGCAGACTTATATCTGGTTAGGGCTTAAGGATATCAATTACAGCTGCAAACTGAAAGAGATATTGAAACCGGGTCTTACTGAGTTTGATGTTTCTCTAGGAAACGACATTTTTGCCATCGTAACTGATGAGCCAAACCGTGATGCGAAAAGTAGGCAGACTATTTGATGCAGAGCTACATATTTCTTTGGCAAATAACATTCACTTGGCAGTTTGCGATGTTCTCTATAATAAGAGGTCCATTCCAGATTTGATGAAAGAGTTGATGAAACAGCTGCTAGTCTGGACAACGACCACGAGCATTTGGACGGTTCTGAATCAGCTTTCTACGTTGAATCCGGTCGCCTACAAGACACTCTAGATCTGACAAAGGATTATGACATCAGCGCATGCATAAAGAAAGTTCGTAAAGTAGTTTTATATTTTAAAAAATCAGCAACGAAAAATAATAACGATCTTCAAAACTTTGTTAAATTCGAGCAAGGCAAAGAACTGTCTCTTTTACTGGATTGCAAAACAAGATGGAATAGTCTCTTGACAATGCTCGAACGGTTTTCCTTTCTGAAAAATAGTATACAGAAGGCATTAATAGACCTGCAATATCCAGATCGATTAGAAGCAACTGAGTTTGATTCGATTCAGAAAACTATTGAATTTTCACTCCCTGTAAAGTTGACTGTGGAGGCCTTAATTTGCAAAGATGCAAATTTATGCACTGCTTATACTTCGTCAAGATTTTAGAAAAACGGTCCATTCTTGTCGACGCTATGAATAAAAGAGCGTCAGTGTACTGAGGTATCTGGTATGCTAAGCTATCTCCAGAATCCAATATGTGCCAGCGAAAATTTAACAAGTGAAATAGCATCTCTATTTTTGAAACCAAGCAACGCAAATATCAAAAAAATATACTACAATAATCCATATGCTAACCACTTTGCTTGGTAGCCAAAGAAATGAAGAGAACCAGTTGATACCCATATTGAATCAGGACATGGTAGTCGTCAATTGACTCTACAAGAAGAGTTGCAAAAGTATGAAAATAATTAATCGTGAAATGCCGTAAGAAACTGATCTAATTAAAACCATTGCAAAAGAAATGAACCTTTTCGTGGACATAATTTGGAGCAGGCGTACCAATATTTATTGGCCGTCCCACCAACAAATATCGAGTCAGAACGAGTTTTTTCCGCGGCGTCTAACATTGGGAATAAATTCAGAAGCAGGCTTGGATACGATACTTTGGATGCTTTGCAATTGCTTCAATGTTACTTCCGAAAAAATCAATGAACTTTGGCGGAATATGTTGTGTTTCTTTATCATGCATCTCAATTTTAAAAGTTGTGATTTCTTGCTATAATTTGTATTAATTGTAATTTTAAATATTTATCTTCATACTGTCAACGTCTAGGATAATTAAAATTCTTGTTTTTTTTTTGCATCAATTATATAAATTAGTAATTATGCTGTAACATAATTTTTTATACAGTTTTGAAGTTACTTATTGTTGTAGTTTTGAAATGATGTCACGTATTTATTAAAAACTTGCCATATTTTGCTGTTTTTTTGTTTTTTTTTAATCCCGGGATTGAAAAACTGTTCCGGGACTGAAAAACTGTTCCGGGATTGGAATCCCTACTTGAAGGGCAAAAAATTAAATGGCTCGTTATTTTACTTCTTCTCATATTTTAATTCTTTTTTCATTTCTCATCTAATTACCCTAATCCTGATATTTTCATTTTGCAGTCGTACATATAATTTACATGATATAATCGTTGATTCTATTGTACTATAACTCAGAATCATTTCAGTCCTAGCTCTTACACTCAAACATCAATCGTACCGAATCAACCTGTTGTTTGAACAAAATTAATTAACGCGAGTGTTTATATTGCTCTAATTAGCTCCGATGACAGCTGGACTAGTTCCTGACGTGAAACCGCCACTTTGCGGAAAACTCACTAAAACAAACCGCAAGCTAGTCGTTTTCATCATTCGAACTCATTCTTTCCTCCGAAACTTATTTCCCCAAACTACTCCTTGTTTGTGCAACATGTTAGCCGGTTTGGTTTAGTGTGATACCAAATGGCTTTACGGTTGGATGAATATTTTAGTGCTAGGATGTTTTGTGAGTAATCTTTGTGAAGATTTCTTCCGGACATAAGTAACTTTGAATGGCTGTGAGAAACTATTCAATGTGATTGCTATTGGAGAATGCAAAAGCAAGAAAGAGAGTAGTGGATAATCAGAAATTATTCAAACTTTAAATAAGACATGGTGAAAAAACTGTGTTCAAAGCTAATCTTTCAAGAGAAAAAATATAATTATATTAAAAAAGCTAGCGAATATTTCGTGTAAATGTATTGTAATACTTCGCAGAATACGAGTCAGTCATAAGACGTAAAGTTTTTAAGCACAAAAAAAATTATTTAACCCATATAGGCGATAAAAAAATGTTTGAATGAGTAAATCATGATCTTACCTAGGAATTTGAACGGTTAATAGAAAATTCAGTTGACTTCCATGTTTCTACAAATTTAATTTACGCAACCCCAATTTATACCCATTGTATTACTTAACTTACATTCTAAGTAGCTTGCCAGCACGTACTACTGAACACATAAAACTTGTGAGCCCCTCATAATCGTCGCCGTATAATGACCTTATTTATAGCAAAACAAACAATAAACATCCCGTGCCTTGTACTTACAGGCTAATACGTGATTTCCTACTCTAAGTTGACGACCACTTGTGGCAAGTTCTATTTATTCTCATCCTTGATCCTGTTGATGGGCTATGTATGTATATGGGACCTGTTTGCGAAAATCATACATTTTCCGATGCATTATTCCTCATGAACAACGTATAGAGACAAAATATGCCTTAGAGATCTGACGTGCTAGGAGTTAGTTTAAGAGTCTACCGATCCATTCACATTCTTATACGAATATAATGGTCGTTCCCAACAGCATGACGCTATAAACAGACATATTGGTGTCTTAAGAGATTTCGGATTCCCACGGATGAATCGTTGTCATCATGCTAGAAGAAGTCGGATTGTACGAAAAACTTTTACGTGTCTACTTTGTTTTCGGAACAATGACAGCGTTTTCGATGTGCCAATGATAAATGTATTGTGTTTATTGGAAAAAATAGCAAAGGAAATGCTGAGAGAATAGATTTGGATTGAGGTAAGAAACTATACGAAGTGAGTGCATATTTCATAAAGTTTTGGAGCACTTGACTTTATTTTACTTTTTTTTTGTAAATATTCGGCAGTGGATTCAATTGACTTAACGATATTATTATGATAAATTACATCCAAAAATTCATACTTTAATATTAAATCTATATCATTGCAATGTGAATGTGTAAAATATGGATTGAATCTAAAGCATCATAGCTAAAATTTAAAAAGTGGACTTGAAATAAAACATTGAAATAAAACAACTGGAGAAAAAAGCCAATTAAATAATTCGAACGAAAAGTATTACTTCAATTCATCAAAGTGTAATACGCGGATGCCAAAGGTAAAAATTTTAAACGTTTTTTGTACGGACATTAAGAGATATGAAACTTGTATAGCAGAAAACGAGTAAATTTATGTTGAGCAGATTCAATATAGCTTACGATAAAAACACAAAACGGAGAGACCATATAAGAGAGAGCACATGTGAAGGTACTGAAAGAGTGACGAGAGTAACGTAAAACCGAGCCTGCTACTCTAGACACCCTAGAAGTAATGTAATATAAGGTACCCAAATATCCGTGTTAAGCGACATGAAGTAATATACTTCCAAAGTTAAGCGCGTATTTAAAATTTATTGATTTTATTTGAGGAGGACATAACAATACATTTAGCAAAAGAGGGAAAAATCTCTCTGGAACACAACGTAATTATGACCACCATGTCATATTGTAGCGACACATGATAATTGAGAGAGGAGATTTATCTGAAAAACTTTAGGTCGTCAGGATACAAGAACGAATTTCACTCGAATATAAATAGAGTATCATGAATGAAAAGAATGGACAGCAGATGACCAAGTATGGAACCTTCCGGAATATCAAAAGAGGGATAAAAAGGATTGGAAGTGTAACCATTCAGGACAACTTTGTAAGGGGGACTAAAGACACATGTTGCTTAAGAAGAGAAAAGACGACCAGAAAGGCTGAAAAGAACGAGCTTTACTTTGCCGAAGGCTTTCGAAAAATCAGTGTAAATAACGTTGAATTGGTGTCCAAACTCTATTTTGACGTACTCTTTCTAAAAGTTTAGAATTAGACTTAGGTAGTTAGGTAGTTCAAGTGAAGGTAATTAAAAAAATCCGATCAAATGACATACTAAGACTCTCTTTCTCAGCCATTGTTATAAAAACAAATTGTTTCAGTTGAATCCAACGCCCAACAGCGCGTGCCGTTCTGTGAGATAGTTGCACATGAGAATGATGCCAACACAGCGAATAACACAACGAGTAAGCAGCTGCCTGGTGCGATGCGCATCCATAAAGATCCTGTACTATCTTCTGTTTGCATATGATAATATTCAACCCATAAGTTTTTGCAACCTCAAGGCATTTTCCCTGATAGTTTGTTTGACCGATGTGCTCGATTTTCATATAGAAGAGGTACATGATACCTCCAGCAGCAAGGAGGCAAGCCTTAAAATTTCGTAGACCAGACAGTTGCTCCGAATATTCTTAGGTCTAGGTACTAAAATCAATTGCACTGTTGTATGTCTCGATATCTCCATAAAAAACGCAAGGCATTTGACAACAATTCTGGAAACTGTAGTTGGACCCAAAAAGAAATTTATAGCCACTTGGATATCTGTGAAAATACCATTAAGACCACAGAATATTTGATTACATAGGAGTTACTCTATTGCCTGCTCCGGCCTCAAAGACACTACAATGGTCCGGAAGACGAAAAAATAGCCTTAAATTCAAATCGTCCTAGAATATCCCAAAAAAAAAACCTGAGAATGATATAAATATTTGAGGACTTATCGTTATGAGTTTAACCGAAAGAAGTACAAGTACGTTTGAGCTAATGGAGGAATATACGAGGTTGTAAAATGGATGTGCAGCTTTTACGAAAATTCTGAGCGGGAGTAACATTTATTGAGTTTGGCGGATGGTGGATATTGGGAATAGCATAAGGAAGTGCAGAAGAAGTAAGTGATAGATGGCCCGAAGAAACATTGGAGGTGATTAGGTCTAAAATACAGTCATGTAAGATGAAGGTCTAACACATTACATGACCCAAAATCATAAGACTGTGACTTCGATTTCGGGCGAGTTTAGTATGCATGAGAGTGTATCCTGACTAGCTATTTGAAGTTGGTTCATAATTTTTGGATCGGCTCTAGCCGTATCCGCGAGCTATTGAGACATTCGTTTAGTATTAAAAATAAAAACTGGCAAACCACATCGTTGACTTCTAAAATAATTTCAATTTCGGTACATACAGAGTTATAGGATAGATTGCGACGAAAACCACTAACTCAAAGCTGCTGCTACAATGTTCGCTTTTTTCATGATTTTGGTGGTTTCATGTTACGGTAGAATTGTGTTGTACGTTCATTACTTGATTAGTCCGGGGATATTTAACATGGTGCTTCGGAAAAATTAGGGGAAAGCTGAATTCTGGTGTGAACCTTGGTACTGGCGTGTTGAACAAAATGTCAAAAGTCCTCATCAATCCAAGAGCTGCGTTACTTTTTATACGGGGTCAAAGGTCACCAAAAGTTAACTTTCCTAAATATCTCAGTAACGGTCCCATCTTCAGAAAAACAATTTATGACAAATTAGTAGTTAATTAAATTTTCAACAAAAAAGATTTTATAACTTTTTCTTGTAATTGTTCGGTCAACTTTATCGTTGATCGTTTTTGAGATATATTGGTCTAAACATTTCCTACTAACAGCATCCTCTTTCTCAACGGCATGTTGATATTATCCGATTTTGATTAAGACTTGGAATTTGTTTTTCAATGTTTAAGAGGCGCATGAAAAAAACATGTAAACAAACTTATCAACCACACTCCAGGGTAGATGGAAAAGTGTGCTCTGAAAAGTTATCCCCCCCTTTTCCATAAAATGGTATCCCGGAGCTTCCATCCCAAATCTTCAGAAATGAGCTCGTTGCCTACTCTTTGCCCACTATTAAACAAGATAAGATCACTTTTTATCCTGTCAATTGTCTATTCTTGACATCGCAGGACCAGCCCTACACCCACATCCTACCCACCCCCGCAAACGAACCACCCGAAATACCCGGTTTTTTAGTTTTTTTTCCATACCGTCTTATCTCATGAGCAATCATGCCAAGGTCACGTAATTTCAAGTGCAAATTAGTTTCGAGACGTGTCCTGTCACTTTGGCGCTATGCAGTCATCACAGGATTGGTAAAAAAACGGATTATTCTATCCAGCAGAGAACAGAGTATACGCATTGAAAACAACAACACTCCTGTACCAGTAAATTCACAAGTACAGACATTCTATTCCTCATTGGTAGTTCACGTGCTGAACTATAGAATGTGCTGATAGAAAAAAGAAAAGCTCATGAGAGGTTGTCGTTTTGCTGTGAGGTGGCTTTGGTTTTTTCAAGGTTATATTGAATGTTTTGGTAGTTAGGAAATTAGAAAAAGGCCTCATTATGTGTAGAAAGTTAAAAGAGGTAATTTCCTGTTAGTTCTTTTTCTATTTTCTATCGATTGTGGCAGTTTATACTCGTTATTTTCTCCCTTTATTTTCAGCTGCTTTGCGCTACCACAGCGAATACAGCAACCTATGCCAGTCTTAGCAAATGCACTGCTGTTTTATACTAGATCGTTGTTTTTGTGGCATAATTCTATTCTGTTCTGTATCGGAGCAAAAAAACGCACCTAATATCAACATGCCGTTGAGAAAGAAGATGCTGTTAGTAGCAAATGTTTAGATCAATATATCTCAAAAACGGTTATGTTTACACGAAAGAGTTCTAAAATCTTTTTTGTTTGAAATTTTTTAAGCTACAAATTTGTCATACATTATTTTTCTAAAGACGTGACCGTTACTGAGATGTTTTGGAAAGGTCACTTTTGGTGACCTTTGACCCCGTATAAAAAGTAACGCAGCACTCGGATCGATGGGGACTTTTGACATTTTGTTCAACACGCCAGTACAAAGGTTCACACCAGAATTCAGCTTTCCCCTAATTTTTCCGAAGTTTCGCCTTTTTTTTGTGTCGGATTTCACTGGGCTAAGATATTTGATATCCATTTCACAATTTCTTGACCATAGAAAATGTATAATGATTCATGAAATCAACATCTACTTACTTCATCCTATACGCGCTGTGAGATGGCTGTGCGTGACCCAGGATTAAGACAGCGAGAATATGTACAGCAGGTTTGATGCAAGAAGCAAAATGTTACATTCGCTTAAAAATAGGCACATTGACGGACCCAGCTTGATGAGGGAAACCGAAGAAAAGCTAAAAAAAAGAGCTATTTTTACTAGCTCTAAGTGGACCAATTACCGCTCATTTGATATCCTGGAAAGTGGTGATAATAGAGACTCAGTTTTGATAATCGAACTCAAAGCTCAATTCGCAATATCCCGTCGAACCAGTGATGCTAGGCCACCAGGCTACACGAACTTCACAAACTTAAGTTACTGATGCTTTGTGGTAATTATTTTGGGAACACTTGCTGTCATCAGATCCGTTCTCGGTACAGGAAATACTTTTGATTCTCTCAACGACCGAGACATACAGCCTCAAGACAGTCCAACATGCAGCTTCAAGATTTGATGTGCTCCATGTTATGTATGAGCTCTTCAACAGAAAAAAAGTACTCCTCACTCTCACCACCAATGAGACGAAGATAAGAAACAGCCTTAGTTTCCAAAACAGAAGAAATACAACAATATTAGTTCGAAAATTATTGGCTCCGAAAAATAAAAGATACAATTTCCCTCCTCACTTTAACCAAAAAAATTCTAGTTATTTTATATTGGTCTAATTACTTACTACTCCCACAAAAATTTATTACAATATTAGAATGAAATTATAAAAATATACGGCTATGTCTCTTGAAATAGAGTTCTGATTAGTCTGAAAAGGAAAAAACAAAATCAACCCAACAGTAAATCGTCAACAATGGCTATTATCGATTATTTATTTAATCATCCATACGTCAATGCTCCCAAGAAATATATTTTAGGTATTTGCATCACGACACAAATATCTCGAAACCTTGAATGATTCCATACGATTTGTTCTACTTTCAATAGTGAAATTGCAATCAGACTTATTTATCGATGTTGACCCCATTCAACTGCATATCTCATTTATTTGTTCTTCGACTCTCTGATCGTTTTCTGCTCGGCAGACAAATGGACTGTATTTCCAAAGACAATTAAAGCTCAAGGCCGTACGCTAACAGCCAGATTACTTTCAAGGTCAGCCAGGACAAACTCTTGAATGATACATGATTACCCTAGTATATTTTGTTACGTGACTTATGGATGTAACAGCGTTTTAATGAAGAAAACTCGTTTATGGATGATGCTATTTCAGTTCATGAAAAGCATTAATTATTTCCATGCATTTCTATCTCAGCAATCCGAGGGCCACGATAATCCACAACTGTAGGTGATGAATTATTTTGAAATTATGATTTTTCCTTCTGATAATTTTCGAAGGTAAATATAAGTTTCTGAGAGCATCAGATCCTATTACCCTGCCAATTGGTGTTGGTTGCAGGCAAGAAACCTGTTGGCAAAAAATATTGGTTTTAATATGTATATTCTCTCATCTCAAACTTATTTTTCTCTTTTCGTAAAAAATAATCGTCTGTATCAAGGAACCATTTATTTAGGGGAAACTCTGTTGCGACAAATCACTTTTGGAAAACAATCATCTCTGCAATCTCATTTTTCATCAGTGCTTCACTTTTACATGAATCCAAAGCCCCATTAAAATCATTTTCATGTGATCGAAAGTAGCATAGATGCCATTACCATAATACGAGTATCAATAAAGAAGGCATTGCGGCAATTTAGTAAAGTACCTACCCACTTGCAGGTTACGAACAATGATTTCTCGAACACGCATGGGTTCGGGACAGGTCGAGATATTGTGTGTATTGGGAAATTGATGGAAAGCTATTCGTTGTAAATTCTTTGGCGTGTTCTTGCATTAAGTTTAAATGCCAGTATGGTAAATTTGCTATATACTTGCGTAAAGAGCAGGAAATTAGCATATTCTCGTATGTGCTTACTGACGGAGGCATTGAAAATAGCTTGAACACACCAGCAATGGAAAAAAATCTTTTTACCACGCAATTATATTTTTTGATTTAATGCTGATTTCATGATAGGTTTCATGCAAGGTTTATTTTAAATTACACGAAAAACATGTTTCAGAGTGGGAAAGTTTGTCGCTGACGATTGCGAAAGTAAAATTTAGTTGACTGTTTGTAAGAAAAACATTGAGGATCAAAGCACTTATGAGACTATCTATCGAAACTCTAGGTAATGTAAAAAGCATGATTCGAAATTCCAGACTTATAGTTAAAACGTAAGAAAGTAGACGGTAAAGAAGACACACAAAACAGATATTATGAATCCATTTTGGTGAGCAACGAGTTGAAGAAGTGTCAAGTTGCGTGTCAAAGCAGCTGAAAACGTAAATCATGTAGACCAGTCTTTCTTTCAATCACACAACACATTTTGTGCACGAAAACGCTGCCATGGGATCATTAAAAAAAAACCAACCAGATAAATTTCGTACGAAATTTTACTTTGTTCCCATGTAATTTTAACTGTGCAGTATCCTGGAGAACAAAATTGAGAGTATCTGCACATTTCGTGAGGAACAAATTCTTTCAACCGAGCTGAAAAATAAAAAAATTCTGTAGCGCGGCTAGTATGGCACTGGTGATGCAAATTTGTCGTGGCTCCAGCGATTTTGAGATCACCTGAGGCTGTGGGATGTAATGCTCAAAATCGATCAGTTGTCTTTTTGCCGGATATTGTAAAGAAATCAGTGAGAGAGCTTTTAGAAATTTTCTGCAACATGGCATAAATTAAAACAACCAGCAATGACAAGATTTTTGTTTGAAACGCGATAGTTGACAAGAATTTTCATTGAAATTTAATGAAATAAACGGCTTTTTTTTATTGAATATGCTCATAATTTTTATTGACTTTCAGCACCAAGCTCCGCTTTTGGCCAATGCATTACGTGCTTCTTTGCTGCTAATTATTTTAATTCGCTATTTATTGACTGTATCAGGCAGAATATTTCACAGGATGAAATATATAACACTTAATTAAATTGCGGAGTACTGACAAAATCTTCATGAAATAGTAGTTTCTCCGGAGGAATAGTGTCTTTTTTTAGGCATTGTTACATTTTAATCTATGGTTATTACGTTTAATTTCCACCAATGATATTATTAGAAAATAGCGTGCAGTGCTCGAATGTTCCAATATTAATACTTAGTTCAGCAATGTTCCACAAAACTCACCAGCTTCCCGCTTGTAACTTCTTTAATACAAAAAGACTTAATTCGATATGGCGCCTAACGTGGGTGACCTTGTGATATGGCGATTTTTTGATTTATCAATTAATTTAACTTTTCCATATTAATAATTCTGCTGAGATAATTTTACTCCATAGTCATGATGATAATGCTCTAACAAATATGCATCCTGAAAGTAAATCGCTTTCGGATTTTCACATTTTCGAAGCTTTCCCTGGAGAGAACAACTTCTGATGTATTTACCTTTAGATGAAGTTTTCATTATATATTACATAGTTGGATAAAAAGAGCTAATAATCCCTGTTACAGCTAATAAACATTCACGTATGAATTCGAAGTACGAACGACCAAGTGCCCAAGTGGAAAAACTTGGATGACAAAAGCCGCACATTGCACTGCAGACCTCAAGATCGGAGGACTGGTTTATTGTACTGAAACATTTAAAAACGCAAGACAGTCTAAGCCCGATAAGAACTATAACATGCTGACGATTGCATTAATATTATGATCAACGTTAAATTGACCACTGTTTTACAGCTTTTCAGTAGGTTAGTTTTATGTAATACCCGAGACTTTTCATTAACCTCGAATAATATTTCTTATTTACTCTAAATCAGGCAAATCTTTCTTTTTGAATATGATTACCTAACGAGCCATCCTTCGTACGCGCATATCCCAATTTTACAAATTGAACTCGTTCTCGGAGCCTCATCAGCTTGCGTTTTTAGGTTAGAGAGAAATGTAGAATGTTTGAACTAACAATGCATGTTTATTGATAATCATTTGAATTGTGTATGATTGGAAAACATTTATTATGCACTTTAAAGTTGACTGAAACGCACTGACAGTGTTTTCAATGCTTTTTTCTTGGTGCCAAAGAAAGAAGATTGACCGTCAAGTCATCATCGCCAGAGCTTTTAGAATCCATTTGAAACTGGACCAGAATAACTAAATAAGTAGTGATTGACGTCATCATCTATTACGATAAGGAAATAAGAAAAAAACATGAATTTTGATTTAAGCAATTTCTTATCACATTTTCTGTTTTCCATGGACCAAATTATTAGTTTTTATCTTTTAATATTGACGCAGCTTACAATTTCTTTCTTACTCACCCCAGTCGCAACTTGAAAATCCATAACGAAAAAATCGTTTGCATTCAATTCCAGGGGATTCTGAGTCATAATGTCTAAACTATGTGAAATATCAGCCGAAATATCATCATTCTTTGATTTGCTTAAAACAGTTTCCAGGAGAAAGATCACTTCTTTCCAATGTTTTTTCGCCGAACTCCCACACCACATGGACACGCCGAAGGTCAGTAAGTGCATGGCCAGGAACAGAACGTACGCCAGCAGCTTAAGAGTCTTATCAGTACTCATGTTCTCAATCGAAAGGAATCGAATCATCAGAATGAAAAAATACAGCTTGGCTGTTGATGAAATAAATGCCGAAAAATAATTCAGAGCTATTTGTAGTCCGTAGTAATTAGAAATCAACGACGAACATTGCTGTATTTCTAGAAGAATTTTCGGGAGATTTTTGAAGAATTTTGTTGCAACGGAATCGTTGAGTGGTAAATGGACTAGAGTTGAATGCTTTTCCGAACTTTCCCAGCTATTGCTGAATTGGTTTCTGAAAAGATTCAAAAAGCAGTAGTTTACAAGCTAAATAAACATTTTAATACTTAATGGAGAAAATCATTAATACAAAGTTTATACCTTATCCGATGTTTGATCTGCTGAGCCCGTTTTGTTAGCAAGAACAGCCAACCACTGCATTGGATAGTGACTAGCATCAAAGAGAATTCTGGCACGAAACAACAGTACCAGTAAAAAAATGTCAAAACTTTCTGCAAATTAACCTAAGATTTTAGATAAATTAGTATTTCGGCTTGCTCTTGGTCTATAATGGCTCACTGACTTGTAAGTCGAATTGTATGGCGCCAACTGAAAGTCCCAAAACTACTGCAACTGCAAAAAGTTAGAAAGAAATGGTTTTAGAATTTTTCCAGTCGCTTTACTGTCCAATTGTAACTAGACGTACCAATGGTAATTAGAACTGAAGGTTTCTTTATGCATTTTCCAACTTCCAACGGATAAGTTCCACAATACATGTTACTATCCCTGTCGATTGATTCAATGATTGCAAGAGCCTCCGTGAAGAAATTTCTATTCCTTATAAGAGTAATAAGCCAATGCAGATAGGAGATCGAATTCGGAACGAGCTGCAAAAGGTGCACCATGATAGATACAGTATCGGAAATTTGCGGCAAGTCAACAGCACTGTACGAACTCAAAACAAAACTAATGAGCGCAATCAAAGTCGGAAGGACAGAAATAATTTGATTTTTCGATGTCGAAAGAGCTGGGCAGAGCCCAAGCATTCTATTCAAATTCACAAAACTGTTGATTCCTTGCATGTCCTCCGGTCAGTATTGCAATTGCAACGCTACTAAGTAAATGACAGTACATTCAATTACGCCTGTTCTGCAATCCAATTTGCATGGATATTGAAAGGTAATGACTGGCAATTATTTTCGGACCAGGCCATAAGGCTTTCATGTTAATTGTGCTCGTTGTTGGTTTTCCACAACGTGCTTGAAAATCGATGGATAGGCTCATTGCGAACTTGATTGCCAGCTATTTTCACTAGAAATACAGCAACTAATAAATGCGATTTGATATTCAATAGAGTTGAGTGATTGAAATGCATTTTTAATGATTATTGAATACCAGACATTTTATAGTATTGTGCAATTTGAGCTCCAAAATATTCGATTTTATATATCTTTTGGGAAATCGATTTTATATATCTTTTGGGTAATGAAATATTTAGTTGTATTATTTGGAAAAAAAATACTTTTTACTTAAAGCGGCTTTATAAGTTTGACTGCATATTGCAAATTATCGTAGTTGAGGGATTACTCTCAGATATTCATGTTTCGTTA
Organism: Nemotelus nigrinus; assembly: GCA_947369275.1. Lineage (NCBI taxonomy): Eukaryota > Metazoa > Arthropoda > Insecta > Diptera > Stratiomyidae > Nemotelus > Nemotelus nigrinus. Next base: position 40,168,272 of record OX376373.1, on the reverse strand, counting down.
ATGTATCCATGAACTTTTAGTTTATGCATTGAACAGTTTATTTATTCAAGAATGAAATAATGTGTAAATCATACCACTGACTATTTTAAATCAACATATCTGTGGTTCAATGAATTCTCAGTAACATATTTTTGCCGAACTCTTAATTAAATTTCGTTATTGATTTGATATCCTTCATTAAAATGTACATAATATTTACCTTGGTAATTAATTAAAAACAAGCTTCATGTTGAATCTTCTGTCGTTAGTGAAATTTTGGATCTGTTATCTGAAAGTGAAGTACGCTTGAAATCGAAACTCTTAAAACATTTCAACTTTTCATTTGATTCAAGTTAAAGTCTAATCCATTTCATATTTGTTAAAATATAATTAATTACCTTTTCTCATCTGCAAAAGTCTTGTCTTGATAAATTTTATTTTAATAGTATCAAATTTAATTTTGTAATTTTTTTTTACTGGTTTTCGAAACAATGCAATGACTATTTCTCGTGATGGCGTCATCGGATTGAGCTGAGATTTTCAGAATGCATTGTATTTCACCGAAATTTAGTTATCTTTTGCTTTTTGGTGATAGCGACCATTTTAATGTTATATTAAATGTCAACAAATCACTTTCCAAGAGACGACGGATGCAAAATGAATTCTGTTTTGAATATTTTTAACCGTATGTGTGCGCTAAGTTCCTAAAAGACAAAAAATTGTAATGATTCAAATTGTGATAGCTTCCAACAGGATCACCAAATCACTACGAGGTTCGCAGAACATTTATAAGATTAAGAATTAAGTTTATGAATGTGCTAGCAACCCTATTGCAACGGCAAGCAAGTAAACATAAATACCTCAAGACCCTCCTGAATATTTCTCGCTTTTTTGCCAAGCCAATTATTGATGAATTTAATGCTTTGTCCATACGGTTAAATTTAAATTTTTGAAGCTCTTCATCTAACCCTTCATCAAATTACTTATATTTTTAGCACCCGATATTTCTGTTCACAAGAACTTACAACTGGATAATTAGATCAATGTGGATTTCACAGGATGTATTGGCTTTGAGTAGGACCAGGTCAGATAGAAGTGATTTGAAAATGTACATAACTCTGCGGCAGTGGTGCCATCGTAAAAAAAACACTTGAAAAATTGTACTTTACGACCTGGAACTACAGATGAAGTCATCCAATTTTGACGAAATTCACACAGTTGATGGACTTTTTTATAAATCAACTTTGGTTTGATTCTTCCTAACGAAAAAAAAAATCAGGTTAGATCTACCAGCTATAGTAGTTTTTGTTATATTTTACTAAAATATGCGATTATTTAATTTTCAGTTGATATTGCACTGACAATCAACAATCTTTTAATTTCAAAAAGTCTTCTTTTTTGCGGGTGATAATATCGTACTCTTATGTACACTGTAATGAAATTAGATATTGCTATCCATTTCTCGCGGTAAACTAACTTTGTCATTTAAGATATCGTAGATTTGGCAAATATCGCACTTTTTGCGCTATTTAGTATGTGCGATTTGATTGCAATTTGGTCGAACTTGGGCAGCATAGGAGGAATTTCGCAATGCCGCTTCTAAATCCGCTCGGCTGGTGACTTGCCGTTCTTGTATGGAGGTATCCATCACCCGTACAATGGTGAGATGGCAACTGAAAGATCGTTTGGCAATAGCCACTGATATTTTTAGCTATTTTTTTTGTACATAGTCCACTTTTCATCATGTCTCGATAAAAAACCACCTCCCGCTCGTTACGCAACAGCAGCGAAGTGCAAATTCCTACAAGCTGCATTTTGCTGTTTTCTGTGAGCTCATAAGGAACCCACTCATCAAGCCGTTGTTTCTCCCCGAGATATTGAAGATGGCGAGCTATGGTACTTTTGTTTTGCTAACCTCGAAATTCACGCTTAATTTGTGGGAAGTTTGAAAGGGATTGTACTTTATGTCAACAAGAAGGTCCGTGTTATTTATCCGGGGCACCACTCCAGGATGGTCTTCATTTTCAAGGCTGTCGTCCCCGGTTGCGAAATCGGACAAGCCATCGATAAGCTGAGCATTCTGACACAACATCATCTTCAAGCGGGTCATATATTCTATAGGCAGGCATTGCTGCATTCATCCCTAATTTGAATTCATAGCAGAGATCACACCTTCCTTTCACAGTTTTAACAACCATCTTTCCACTTCATTTTTCCAAGAAGATTGAATATATTAAAATGATATGCAAGACTTCTATATTTTCAGACACCTCCCTTCAGAAAAATATATCAAGAAAATGACCTGACTTTTTGGAATAGAAATTTACTGGTAAATTACGCCTAAATCGACATGTTTAGCACAATAATATTAAGTATAATATTAAGGTATATTTCTAAGAAAGAGAATAAATCACAGTCTCTCCTCGCACAAGGTCGCAACCATGCAAAAGAAGGGATTTTCGCGCTAAATGCATTTAGGATATACATTTTTAACTGCCCTTGAACCATATCTCAACATTGACGTCGAACCGTTTCCAAGACACCTACTAAATTAACTTGCTCATGCATTCCGAATTTTCTTAAAATTAATTGGAACAACATCCAGCCCTGAAAGTCATTGCTTGAAAGCCTGAAGTCGTCGTCCGTTTCGTTTTCATTCGTTTACATGAATTTCGTAGCATCAATTCCTCTTCGCTACTTCTTAGGCATTGTTCATCTAATTTTGCGAGTTGAGTGAAGTTTCTGTCAAGTGATAGCCGTCAGCCCGGATACTGTGCACAAAAATCATTCAGTAAGTCAAAATGTCGGAATAATTTTAATAATTAAGGACTCCTTGATATTCACTCGCCCGCGAAAACGCCACCATTACCATTAATGTCGAGGTTCTATTACGAAGATTTTAGGAAATGTTAGCACCGGTATCCACTTTAATATCTAATGATGAATTAATTTGGCTTGTTTACACTGTTCCCGGGCAACGAAACATGACAAGATGTACATTAGGCTGTGGAAGCTCGTGGTATGACCTCGGGGTGTACGACTGAACATTCGTTAAAGAATCATGAGTATCCAAGATTAAAGTGTTTATTGTCATCTAATTTTAGTATTTACGCAAAAATTCAATAAGGCATGTTTTACATTTTGCGGACGACAGTATAATTGAAAGTGTTGGCATCAATTTTAATAAAAAGTTATTTTTGAGTGTTCGGCAATTCTCGAACGTTTTGTCGGAAGTACTTTCTTCATTCTCGCCATTTTTTAAATAAATCTGAAATGGCTAAAGCGTAGGAGCAGTATGAACAACAATTTTACCGTGCCTTCAGCATTAGTTTTTAGGTGTTGCCATCAGCTATCAAACCGTGTTGTAAATAAAATTTCAAACCTGCGCTGCCAACAAAGCAAAACACTCCACATCCCCTCGACTGTAATCATAAAAGTCAGCACCAACTCAAAAACATCCCTAAGTAACATTAACAGCTTTTTAATAAGAACCACCATCAACATCATCATCTACAAGATTCACTTGCCAACGGCATCGGATAGTATTCTGACGGTCATAAACAAAAATTGAAAATCACCACGAACGTAAAAAGTTTCTTTTACAGTCTGCTTCACGTCGTCGTTTCGCTAAGAAGTACTTCAAACAAATTAAAAAGTAATAGTGAAAAAGTTTTGTAAAGTATACAAAAAAAATTGAATCGTTTGCTGGTCTTCTTTTTCTTTTTCGCTCGAGGACAAAAACCTCTTTGAATTCGAGCTTCCCGTTGTTTCGGAGTACATACTTGTACTAATGTAACGTAAAAGTTAACTTACTGGTTAGTCATCAGTCAAGCGGAAATAAAAAATCGATGATACGAAACTTTTAACAGTTTCCGTTTGTTGGTTTTCGATCAATCGTGGTCACATGAGATTTCGAAAGGACGCTAATGGACGGCTTTGTTCGAGGATGTAATCAACAGCACATTATTTATTCAGGAGTCCTCCTTTAGGGTAGTGAAAAGTAAATGATTTAAAGAATAGTTATGTTTGAGTGCAATTAAATATTGTTTTAATATACGGGCATAATTAAATATTTATTTTATTTGGAATCAAGTTAAAGTATGTATGTAGCTACAAGGTATACCACACGTTTACCAGGTGTTCCGGTCAACTATTCTTAATTTTCGCGTCGTTTCGATTGGCCAGAATTAGGTATGTGTGTTTTTTTTATGAATGTGCTGGCAATCCAGTAGCTGCAGCAGGCACGTGAAAAACATTTCAAACAAAGAATTTATTTTCATTTTTAGGAAAAAAGCAAATGATTAAAAAGCAAATTGATGCTTTTTCCACCCTGTCAGTTTGAAATATTCAACATCCCTATCATACAAGAGTGGTAGCACTCTAGCAAATTTTGATTTTTAAGCACTCGAAATTTATATTCATGAGAACTCGCGACCGGATCATCAGATCAATACTTAATTCACAGAATGTGCTGACCTTTAGTAAAAGCCTCTCAACCTTCTGACTGTGGGACCATCTCGAAAGACCGTCAATCAAAAAATCATTTTTTTTCTCTTATTGCTTCCGATATCAACATCAGATTCAAATAACATCTTAATGTATGTAAAACTTGCCAGATTTTTGTCTCCAATATTAGAGCATAGTTTCCCTACGATTGTTTTGGTTTATATCGCAAATTGTAACAACGCTAGAATGAACATACGCAAATTACGTTTGACTTTTGTAAATCTTGATTTAATTGCGGCCGCCAACTGTAAAAATCTTTCACCTCTATAGCTTCCAATACAGTTGGTGGATTAGTCAGTGACTTAAGAAGAAGATTATGCCAGCAATTTGCGATATACTTAGCTTTCACAGGAAAAACTGCTCTTTTATTTAAAAGTGTCAGCTGAGAATTTAGAATGCTTAGACTTCCTAGTCCCTTCGCAAAGAGTGCTGGAACCCACTCTTCTCCATATCGAGCAAGTATAGTTGAGTCTAAGCCGTCCCAGGAAAAATTTGCGATGTTAGCTCATTTATACAGCCAGCAAAGTGGAAAAGGACACTAACATTTTCTCGCTTCTTTTAAACATCGGAAATAATCAATTTAGCATGCTTATTGTAATCACAGATTTGAAACGTTTGCATGAATGGTGGAGGTTTCTTAAGTATATACCGTCAAAACTGGCGAAGTTTGATAGCATTTGGTTTGCAAAGATACTCACCTTTAGATAGTGAACAGATTTATTTACTTCAAAGCATTTATAGTCACTATGCGGCAGAAATACACAGCTACCAATACACCAATACTCATCCATTAGTCAGAATGCAATAAACAACAACAGATGTATATCAAAATGAAAAGCAGCTCGATCAAACACTGGAAAAGTCAAAGGCATTAACTATGTAGAACATTCGCGGCCCACTACCATCTTCTATAAAAGCTGCGATGAAACATGAGTAGAGCATTCATTCGAAGAACTAGAGGTGAATTTAGCAGCCACTGCTGAAACAATATGTTATATGCGATAGCACAATGGAAGTATAAAGTAGTCAATGCAATCGTGTATACGAGGAGTTTTGTAAAGTTGATAGTGGTTAGCTTAAAGTACCATATTGAGAGTTTCAAAGTGACAAAAAAGAAAAGGAAAGTTTCTTTGGCGTAAGTAAACTGAATTAGACGGACCGAACTTGAGATGCGGAGCAGTATCTAGATAGCTGATCCGGTAGCAAAAAACCATCGGATACCCTCCTTCCATAAGAAACCCCCTTTAAGTTCTCTTATCGTTGTTCTGGATGCCTTTCAGGGGTGATCGAAAAGTAGAAGGACCTTGTTAACTAATGCCAAACGACGTGCATGGTGTATATTCTAAATAAAACAATTACCAAAGATTCCACCTGCGATGCCATCTGTGGGTTTCATTGAGTGGAATGAATCTTTTGTGGACTAAATCCATAGCAGTAAAAATGGTCTTATCGACTAAACATGATCATTCGTTATTTCAACATTTCTTTTCTTTTTTTAACATAATTTTTCAAGTAAAACTCAACATAAATGACAGAAGACTGTAAAAAATGACTGCTTGCTTTGAGAGTTATCTTTATCGGACGGAATATCAGTCCGAAAAAAAACCCTGTACATTGTCAACCTCAAACCTTCGAAAGAGCTTTTCCCAGACGTTTTCGTTCTATACTTTTATTTCTAAATGCTTAATGAGTTTTCGTTCATGCTGGCTGCTCTGCGGGAATAATATATGTACGTTATTTCTGAATAAACGCCTAATGATAAAATCACAGAAACGTGTTTTACTCACAACTGATTCCTACATATATCTCGAGCTCTATATACTAAGCCACGGAAAAAATCTAATATCTAATTAATTGGAAAAATTCTTCTTGTTATTAAGTGTCCTTAATGCATTATTTTTTCGAGAGGGTACTTACCAGCACACATGTGTACCGATGTACATTTTCTCTCATACGGCTCTGTCCCGAATACAAATGATGGATTACATGATAAAATCGTCTATACATGAAGCAGGAAATCGTTAACGATTATGCTGTACTCTTGGGGCGAGTTAGGATCGATATACTTTTTGTATATTATGAATGTATGTCGGCGACCATACATTTGAAGATTTTCACATACAGGGTGATTTATTATGAGGTTTGATTTTCAATAGGCTTTTTTTGACAGATTTCGCGTGACTCCTGTCAAACTGTAATGCAATTTTTATTCAGTATTGATTGACAAATCATCATGGAAAGACTTACACTGCAACAACGTATCCAAATTGTTCAGCTGTATTACGAAAATCAGCGTTCAGTGATAAATATTTTTTGTTCAAATTTTGTTCAGTGATGAGGCTCATTTTCGGCTCAATGGATACGTCAAAAAGCAGAATTGCCGTATTTGGGCTGATGAACAACATGAAGAGCTTCAACAGCTACCACTACAGCCACAAAAATGCACAGTTTGGTGTGGTTTATGGGCCAGTGGAATCATCGGTCCATATTTCTCTCAAAATGAGTCCGGTCAGAACGTAACCATCAATGGCGACCGCTATCGCACCATGATAACGGATTTTTTGCTACCTGAAATTGAAGCCCGTGGTATTGGTGAAATTTGGTTTCAAGAAGACGGCGCTCTTTTGCATACAGCGAAAGAAACAATGGACTAATTGAGAAATCATTTTGGTGAGAACCTGATTTCACGTTTTGGAGCAGTAAATTGGATGCGTAGATTATGTGATATCACACCGTTAGATTATTTTCTTTGGGGTCAGACGAAGTCTCTGGTCTTCAGGAATGAGCCAGTTTCAATCGACGCTTTGGAAGCCAACATTACTTGTGTCATTCGCGAGATACTGGTCGCTATGGTGGAACGCGTCGTCCAAAATTGGGCCCTCAGTATGGACCATTTGTGGCATAGTCGCGATCAAAATTTAAATGAGATAATCTTTAAAAAGTAAATGTCATAGGTTGTTCTTTCGACTCACAATCAAATTTTTACTATAGAATTCAACTTTATGCCTTTTATTTGAGATTAAAAACCAAACCGCATAATTAATCACCCTGTATTTAAAAAGTCCCGAACGAAATGGATGAGCAAAGCAACGAGTCCGATTTTTTTATGAAAGCTTCAATTTGTTCAGCTGCATAGCAAAATGGGCTGCTTATGCTAAATGATGTTTTGGTTTTTGTTAATTTTTATTCATTCCTACTTTCAATTTTGGTCGATGAATGAAGCTTGCATACCTTGTAGCCTCCTTTGGTTTTCAGTAATATATTTGTCATATCCTGTGAAAGCTCATTGTACCCTTACAATCAGGATATCGCACCCATATTCATTTTAGCTTTTGGAAGCGGCTGCTGCTGCAGCGCTAAAGTTTATCTTCTTGCTCAAGCCAACGTTCTACCCTTGACCTCTACCCCTGGTGAACACAGATGAATTAATTTAAATTGAAAAACCAAATTTTACTTAGTCGCAAAATAATATCACTGAAGGGTTAACTTATCATGTCGATCGCAATCGTTCGTTGTTCAGTTCAGTTCATTTTTCATACACAAAGTTGGTTGAAGTGGTGCATGAATAACCCCTCTGACTTAAACCAGACGTCAGGCATCAGAAATCAGCAGAACGTGCTTCAATCGAAACAGGCATCCCACAAAACTGTTTATTGATTTTCATGGCACGCTTCAGTTCTGAGATACTCGTACTCTAGAAAAATGTTTTTGTAGCTCAAGCACTCTTACCATTTCCCTGCAATGGCAAAAATCATTTGTTATGGCAAGGAGTGAACGGCTTTTTTTAAATTATATGATGTCATTTTCATGGAAAAACACATTTGCCGTTAGCACGTAACTCGTTATTGCCGGTGCAGCGGAACTCCATTGCAATGGAGAAAAGCTGCAAAATTGAAGTTAAGTAGATATCGAGTCAAAAGGATTTTCCCGTAAATTAGAGCTAACGACAAATTATGCAGTGAGCTGTGATTGCAGGAAGTACCAGTGCAACTTAGTGTGTGGTTTTAAAACGAAACCGAATCTCTACTCATTGCTTTCAAAGTTTTTGTGTTATCTTTTCATGATTACAGTTATTATTACAGTTGTGAATTCATGATTACAGTTGTGAATTTCCTACATTAAAGTGAAGTGAATATTCTTACATGTACATCCTTGAAGTCACATGTAAATTCTAGAAGAGTTTGAAATTCAGATAAGGGGAAACAGAAAAGGTCGGCCGAAAGGAGAAAGGGAAATAAACTTGAGATTGTTCGTCTATCATTTGCTCCGAATCATTTCCCTATATCGTTAATTTCCTCCTGTTTCAAGGTATTTGAGCACTTTGTACATGATTAGGTATGTTTTCAAAGAATACAGACATTTCGAAGCATCAGCATATATTTTTCAAAAATAACCCAACATCTAAAAATCTTTTTTTTCATTACTAAATTTGTAGCTAGGGCACTCAATACCAAACTTAATGTACCTACTATCTACCTTGGCGTTCCGAAAGTATTTCATTTTTTGATCATTATTTTCTATTTACTAAGCAACACCGCCTAGGTATTTCGTTGTCTATCATTCAATGACTCAAGTTCTACCTCACCAGTCGTCCCTATTGTGTCACGTATGATTCTCACTCATCTCCTTCTTCCTGCTCATCTTTGCCTTAAGATTTCATCCTTGATCCGCTTTCGCTCTTATTTTATCTAAACAACCACCCTCTTGTCTTATTCTTTCAATATCTTTCCTTTCCAGATGACCCCAATTTTTTTCCTGGAATCGATTTGATTGAAGGTTGCTACTTACTTCAATCGAATCTCTGCGCCCTCATCGACTGGTAACAAGAAAACGGTCTCGTTACAGCCGTTGCTCTTTTAAAACCAATCCAAAAACTACCGAAAATACTTTAAGCATAGTACTGAGTTCGATTTCACGCGAAATTTTCATACAAAATTTCGCGCAAAATCTGTTTCGGCGAAAATTTCGCTTGAAAATAAGCAAGTTTGGTACTGTGTTCTTCGCATGAAAAGTTGCTTTGAAGTTGCTTTCGCTTTGAAAACATAGATGGCACTGAAACATGTTGTCAATCATTTCACGCCAATTTAGTTTGTGCAGTTCATTCTTTCGAGCGAAAAAGTGACATTTAGTGTTTCAATTTGAAAATTGAGCAGTGCAAATGACTTTCCAATAAGAAAATCGGTCGAAAAGTGAAATTCATGACATTTTATCCGTCAAGAATGAGCAGTGTCTCTGCTTTTCTCCGTTGTCAAAATTTTCGCTCGAAAGAATGACCAGATAATGGAAACATGTCAAAATTTCACGTGAACTCGAACTCAGTACCAGCCTTTAGAGTGAAATATCATTTCAACTTCCAAAAATATTCGTGATCTTGGGGTCACGTTCGTCAACTATTCCAGATTTAGTTCGATGTCCTTCTTATCGTCAATTGTACCTCAGAGCTATCTGATTTCATTTTCCAATTCTCCCATTCTTGTACAGCGCAGTCGTTTTATTGCAATTGCAATATTTCTGTCGTAATTTGATGCGATTTATTGCAACGTTGCATTTTATTGCCATCTATTGCATTTTTGCGAATATTCTGTTCGTTTAATCTAGCCAGCACATTTAGTTAGTTCGATCTTGTTTAGTTTTATTTGCGATTGCCAGCCGTTTCTACTATGCAAAAGTTTTTGAATCAATTTTTGGTGGCTATCAGGGTATCTTCGCGAAATCACTCCCCGCACTCCTGTGACTTCACGCTGAGAAATGACCGAAATCAATATATTAACATCTTAATATTGTTATAGTAACAGCATTGTGCCTAATACATAATTTTAACAGCTCAATATTTTATGTTAGGAAGTTACAATATTATATTTGCAGTTTAACATTATATATTAAGCTGTTAACTTTTTATGTTAAGAAGATCTGTAAATATAAATGTTTTAACATCTTAACATAAGTATATTACTTTGCCAATATAAATGTATTAACCAAGGGTGATGAAATTGTTGGTCATACAACAAAGTACATTGCTTGTATTGTTAGTTAGGATACGGCATTAGCACACTGGAATAACCTAATCTTGTCCGATCATCGAAGTTAAGCAGTGTTGGGCGCGGTTAGTACTTCGATGGGGGACCTCTTTGGACTATGAAAAAATCATATCGACATGCCAATACAGCTAATAAAGCTTATGGCGTGTTAATATTAATTATTGGTATACCAATCCACTATTGTAAGACGTTAATATAATTAATTGCCATGTTGCTATAATACATTGGCATGTTAATATTAATTACTGGTGTACCAATAGTATTGTAAGATGCTAATATAACTTATTGCAATTTTACTATTTAATATTGGCCTACTAATATAATATTATAACAGAAAAATTCACCACACGCATGCCAATATATAAAATTTTAAGAATGCTATGTGCGGGCAATATAATGTTATTGGTAGGTCAATATAATACTGTTAAGAAATGTTTTTAATACAAATATATTAGCTGCAAAATATATTAAGGGTAGAACAATGATTTTTTAGCGTGTTCCTTTATCAATTTTTTTTGCCTAAGTACTTCACACAGTATACTTCCTTCTAATTGAAAATCCGTTAATATTTTTCCCATTCTTAAAGGGGGAGGAGATACATCCTGCATTTTCAATTATCGCCCCATATCGCCCAATTATCACCATTGCTTCAGGAAGCTCCTCGGAAGGATGGTTTACATTAAAGTATAGAAAACAGTTAGGTTTTTTCTTGTTTCTGGACCTCATTGATTCACTAGATGTAAATCAACTATATGCGATTTAATATGGTTCACTGATTAGTGATTCTGTTGCTTCCGCTACAGACATGCAAGACTATTGGATGTGATATATACAGACTTTGCCAAGGCTTTCGGTTCAATGTACTGTAAAGTTTTCTTCTTAAAAGCAAATTGGTTTGATGTCTGAAGCCCTCTGCGCTGCAGACTTTTATCTAACCTATGTAACCGTGCTCGCTTCGTAACTATTAAATCTTGTTCTGCATCTCCTTTTTATGCCACTTCTACTGTTCCACAAAGCTCGATTCGTGACCCACTGATTTTCCTATTGATCATACAGGACTTTTCTCTTCAGTTCCCTCTGTCTTTGTCAAACTGAAAATACCTAGGCTGATCGGGTAAACGGATAAATGTTCTTAGAATACAGTTTGCACACACTGGTACTTAATTTGATTCACCTCTTTTGGGGTTGTCAAGACAACATATTGCTCTAAATATCATTCAATCTTTATTGGATCTTTTTGAAAACCGTTCAAAAGAAAGTGTTTTGTCATTCAAGATGAATAACGAATTATTTTCTTACAGCAGTCGAATTTCACTTCAGTATGAACTTTCTTTACATTAGACTTAATGTTTTTAATTTACAGCTTTTATATTCAACTTTTGAATTTTTTTATTTGTAATTATTGAATTTATTTCTTGAATTATCTTCAATCGGATGTAAATCCGTTGATGAAATAAATAAATAATTTATTTATTTTAAATAAAATTTATTGAAATTAGTGATAAAGAGCAAAATGGACATGTGAGTATATATAAATTAACATACTATAATATTTTCTTACTACAATACTTCTTTCATTACGAAGAAGTGAACGCTGAGACAGCTTGAACAGATTAAAATCCGTCTGTTGTATTGTCAAACAATCCGTTGTAATTTCGAAATTTGATTTATTGCATACAGAAAAACTAAAACGGTAGCACTGTTCTTGTGCCACTATTCGACTTTTCTGAGTAATCACTCGCCACATCCACCCTTAAATACGCTCTGTCAATGTAAATGAACGCTTCGACCGGTATTCAAATACAGCCTCATTTTTTAATGATTCGATTTACTTATTCACCAGCGAAGGAATCATACGAATCAAGCAAAAAAAAGTAGTATAAATACAAGCTAATGAAATACATCAAAGTCTAAATTTTAAAATTCTTACTTTACTTTGATTTCCTTTATTTATTTATTTTAGGCAAGATGCGATGGGAATTAGTTGAATTAGGGTGGGCTGAGTGAAACACCCAGCACTGCAAAAAATCTACGGTAGCTACAGGGTTACCCACGCATTCATCAAAAACCAACGTACTTATTTCTTATGCCCATCAACGTGTCCTATACTCATCTGATTACTCTGTGGGAGGTTATCACAAATTTTCTTTGCCTATTTTTAGATGCTTACCGCCCGCATATAATTAGCTATTTCCAAAGTATTTATTCACTAGAATGTCTGTGTATGTGGTTATTTAAGCAAATTTCAATGCATTCCAATACTCGGTCCGTATTGTACTTTTAGCATTTTTTTAATATTTAGTACTTTTAATTTAATGATTAGGCGGCAAACAGCTTGCTCGTAAAAGAATGTTACAATAATCATTATCTAACTTACAATAATCTTTGCCGTACAAACTCTATTTTTTCAAGAAGTATCGTAGCAATTTTTAATTTTTTTCTGCAAATCCTTCTTTTGAAGACAATTCTTGTTTTTCTGTGATAAATATTAAAGTCATATTATCTTAAAAGGCAGATATATTTTTCTAATCAAAACGGATAAATCAACAAAAAACATTCTCAGTTGTTTTTCAGTTCTGCTTTATACTAACTGCTTCTACAACCGAAGTATTTCAGGTGAACTGAAAAGGATCGTTTTTATTGAATTTAAAATCAAATCCGGCTTTCAATCATCGAACCCAAGCAGTATATTTGTCTTGAAATCCTTCAGCCGATCCCTGCTTGCTTACAAAGCGCTTGAGTATACTTCGACAGCACACACGATGAGCATTTGTAAAAAAACAGAGAAATTGCCTTGGAATCGTTGGCATTCTTATAGTGTCTACAGACGACGAACATGGTTCGCCAACTTAGCGTGCGAACACGTGCAATTGTTGTTGTACGCAGGTAAACACCTCAGGTTCGCCAACATGTGCGCGAACATTGAAATCTACCTCTTTTTTGGTTCGGTTGGGTTCAAACTGATGTGTGCTGTACGGATGTTCGGCATTTAGTGCGAACGTCTGTATCGAAGTTTTCGCACCAAGTTGGCGAACCAAGTTGACGAACATGTTCGTCGTCTGTAGACACTATTAGGAAGGTGATGCTAATCTACTTTGCCTGAAGTGAGTTAGCATTTACAGGCACGAAACAAATAGGGTTCTTTATTGAGGGTGATGATGATTGGCTATGCATTGGGTTCACATGCAAATAGACCCCATTGGCAAGCAGTGTTATCGTAAAAAAAATTCGTTTGTACCTAATTCACTTTGTGTCAGTATTCAAATTACATCGAAGAACGTGAAATTAGAAATTTTATTTCGTTTCTAACAAAGCCGTTTTCTGAAAGTATTCTTCGAGTGTTGTTCTTTGTACACGAGTTTCTCCCGCACAGAATGTCCTTTTACACACGTTGTTCCCATCACAATCGACTCTTTTTATGAAATTCTTCTCTCTTCAACGAGGCTGACAGGAAGCTATTTTGAAGGCTCTATGATTCCTTTGTTGTCGGTACAAGATGTATGGAAATCCTATCGACTATTACCATACTTCGTTCGATTCGTTCAAAGATTTTCTCTGAATTTTCTCAAGTGGGGTGAGCTATTTTGCAGATCGTTTTAATTTATTCGTGAATAGAATTTCTATCAAATTCAACTGAAAACTAATTTGATTAGATAGCATTCTTAAGATTTATATTTCATCAACAACGGTTTGTGTATCGTTTAGGTGTAAAACTTCCGTTTAGGGGACCAACCCCCGATCGCCTTCGGACTAAGTGCATTCGATGCGTTTTTGCAAGAAGAAAAATGTTTCCCTCTAGTAAAATCGGCGCTCGCGCTGGGGAACAAAAATATTCTAGGTTAAAGATGTTAAAAATGTATTGGTATGTATATGTGTGTGCGGTAAAACTTCCGTTTAGGGGATCCACCTACAGCCGCACGCAAACATGCATGTGTGTGCATAAATTTATGAATTCATACATTGACGTATACATAAATCAAGTTTAATTTAATCTAACGGATATAAGCTGCTCATGATTACAAAAAATCCGTCAATGTTTGTATCGAAAGTGCGTATTCTTTTACAAAAAAATTAGGCTATGTAATGTACGTAATGATATTCGCTTATTTCATAGCGAAAAATGTTAGTTCTCAAGTCTCTCCATAATATCTCAATGTTCTGTGTATGCACTATGCACTCCTGTTTCTGGATCCACAAAATTGGTCGAATGGTTTTGTGTGTGTAATTATCATCACTACGTAAACCATCATATGTCTTCCATTTATCTGAATGGATAATTGTACCGGGTGCAATGTATTTTCTAATAATTTGCAGTAAGGTTTCAGCTGTTCGATTTGGTACGGGCGGTATAAACATTTTTCCCGTTCGATGATTCCAAACACCCATTATCCACGTATAAGGCGTCCAGTGTTATATTTACGTTTTCCCACTTTTGCTTCATCAATTTCCACTATCTTGTTCGGTCCAGAAATTGAATTTTGCAACTGTGGTGAAAAAATTATATAAAAATTTTGCAAAGTGGAAAACTGTGTTGTCTAAATTCGAGCTGTTGATTTTAGTTGTTAATGTTGTAGTATTGTCAGTAATACGCTACTCACCTCTCAGCAACATTTTGTCGAATCAACTACTTCCTTGTCGTGCAGTTCCAGCTCGTTTTTTAACTTTCTATGCCGAGGCGGATATATTAAAAAAATATATGCAATGTAACGGCAAATTTTAGGTAGATTCATATGCGTACGTGAAAACCAAGTTTTACGAAATTCACGAAGTTTAAAATTACATGTTACTCTTTGTCTCTTTTTTCTGTTTATAACTTTAGAGTACTTCTTCGTGCAATGGAACAGGTGATTTTCACCGGCATTACTTAACACCAATTCATTTTCACAATTCGGACATCTCATTTTGTTCCGGGCAACTTTATTTTCACCAAAATAATCCCACAACGCAGCGTTATCATATGTCATATGTATAAATTGGTGAATATGCATCTTAAACTTTGCTTCACAAATCAGTATTGACCAACAATTCGACAATGTAGCTATATTACGGTAGAGTGACCGAGCTGCTGGCCTGTGTATAGCAAGAAGCAACATTACCTTTATGTGACTTTTATGCTATAAACATAAGCCGCAAAAAAAACAACACGCGAAAAGTAACCCAATGCCTTCTAGAAGTACGGGCCGTCATGCAGAATGATGACGTCACAGCAATAGGGTAAAATATCGCGAAAAACACACGTAGTCTTATGGGACGTCCGCGGGAAAATGTTCATTGTACAAGTTGTGTTGAAGTGAGTGAAGTGAAAACAAAGTGAAATCCGCGAAACAGTGCTAGTGAACAGCTAAAACACAAATTGATGCGGTGCGTGCGGTATAATTGGAAAAATTCGCTACGAAATGTTTATCACTTGTTGTTAGGTTATGTGATGTTTTGTGTCGATTCACTATCGATACAATTGATTGACACAAAATGCACGTTATCACTAAATATTATTACTAAACGCATCCACGCACAAAAAACTAACGTTTTATTCATATTTTAGCTTAAAAAAATCCGCACGTGAAATCTCTTTGTATACCGACAACGCCTGGTAGAAATGTCAAAATTCCCCGATTAATTGACGTCATAGCTAAAACGATTACGTAGCCTGACCGCCCGTACTTCTAGAAGGCATTGAGTAACCACACGCTCGCACACACATATATACAGAACATGCGTTTTTCACATCTTTAACATAGAATATCTTTGTTCCCCGGTGAAAGCGCCGATTTCGCGAGAAAGAAAAGTTGTCCCTCGTACAAAAACGCGTCGAGTGCACTTAGTTCGAAGGCGATCTGCGATGGGTCCCCTAAACGGAAGTTTTACCCAGTTAAGGCTAATACTGAGTTAATTGTGAAGCTAAATTTTGACAAGTCTCCATTACCTGGTCATTCTTTGAAGTGAAAATTTTGGCAATGGAGAAAAGCGGAGACACTGCTCATATCTGACGGATAAAATGTCAAGAATTTCAATTTTCGATCGATTTTGTTACTAAAAAGACATTTGCACAAATTCCACTGGGTAAGTTATATACTTTTATAGCCGTTTTGAATGTTCGAGGAGCCTAGCAAACAAGAAACGAGCAAACTAGCGTATTTCCGGTCTAAAAAAATTGTCTTTTTTCACGAAACTATGAGTAGAAACAGATTTTCATAAATTATGAGATTCATTCGATTTGACAAAAAAGGAAGGAGTGTTCTCTTACAAACTGACAAATTTGGCCCGGGAGCTCTGCTCGCTAAGGCGTCAGGCCGAAAAGCGGCGTGCTACGGGGCCTGCGGGTTCGAATCCCGCCAGTGCCATGGTTGTAAGTGTAAATGGATGTGATTGTCTATGAGGGTGGCAAATGGGCCCAAACTGTTGGCCTAATGCTGGCCGCGTTCCCGGCAGCCTTCCTCACTTACCTTATCTTACAAAGACAAAAAAAAAACGGATCAACATGGATCCGTAAAGGTTGCTTCCAGTCTAAAACAGATTCTTGACACTGTATCGCTTTATAATGAGACTAAGTTTAGAGTAGATGCAATTGTGTAAATTGACCACAAATATAACGCAAAAGCTTTAGTTTTGCAAGTCATTTAGAATATTTTGAAATTGGCAGCAATCAATACGTAAATTGCGCACAAAGAAACTTGCAACGAAAATATAACTAGAAAACAATTTTACCTTAATTGCCCAAATAATTCGCCCATGGATACGTTTTTCGCAAACAGGAATCCACTACCTAGCAACAAGAGCCAAGAGGAATGGATTGTACTCCAGAAAACTCCAAAAAAATCAAATCGTGCCAAATTTGATTATTTACTGAAAATTTACTGGCTGGGTTTAACTTAACGTGAAGCAGATTTGGTATATATTTTGCTTTGTTGCTAGCACAGGGTAACCAGCATTAGTGATTTTCGTAAATATTGCACCAACAGGTGCTTCAAATTACATACTCATATGCAAAGTATTTGCAATAAAAAGAAGAAACCAATTTTTAAATTTTCCGAGTTTTGAAAATTTTTCGGATGGCAGCCTCAAACAACGTTTAATCGCTGAGACTTTCCGTGAAATCCTGCGATGAGAACAAAATTCAAAGGATAAGTTGATTTAAGTATGAGTTTGTTATGGTAAACTTATTGGGAAAGTGTTGCCAGCACTGAACATTTTCATCATTTGTGTTATAGTTGAGTTTTGCAGCTTTGAATAAGGATTGGTTGATATGATTCTACAGAAAAGTGTATAACGTCTTTCCACATTTTTTTGTCATTCAAAGACAATTTTTTCGAAAATTAGTTTTCGAGTGGTTCTAAAGCGCTAGAATTTTTTTCATTATTAGATTTATTTCAATTTTTTATTTTTACTTTTTAGGCAAAAAATATTAAATTAACTATTTGACTTTAGATTTATGGTTGAAAGCATAAATTTAGTACAGTTTTTTATAGAACCTGCGTGGAAAATCTAAGCAAATTTGCATCAAAATGCTTTTTTAAGCCCCGAAATGAAAAACATTGCTTTCCAAACATTTGCTTCCGTAAATATACAATATTTGACTTTCAATATAATCATCCGTCTTTTATGTATTTATCAAGTTCTACCATTCAATTCATCTATAAATGAGTGTTTCTGAAATTCTCGAAACATCCTACAACTGAAAGAAAAATTATTCAAATTAAACAGCATGGCTTATCAAAGCAAATTAATAGGCTTAAATCATATTGAAACATTTCACCAATAATCTTTTCTGTGTATCAAAAGGCAATAAATTCATACCGATTTTTTGCTTTAAAATCAGCTCAAAGCTTTTTAATTTCCGCATTCTGAGTAAAACAATATAAATTTTCAGCATTTTGCTCCCGGCCACCGATACGTACAAATTGTTTGATCGATAGACACAAAATGAAATGAACGAAAGTCACCTACTTCCGCTTAATTGAATCCCCCTTGAAATCGATCGACGACTACCGTAATTGAAAACAGCAGGATGCTATAGTCATTTATGTTATTCAATGCAACTTTGGAGAAATCTTATATAAACTGGGACTTCCGGATACAAACAGGAAATTATTTTACTTCGATTGCAATGAATGGATTTGAACTTTGAAATTTACGTGGAGATTCAACGGGCTAGTGGTGTATCTTGTGGAAATAGTGCAATTCCGAAGATGATATTTACGGTCGGAATCAAGTAAACTTTTTCAAGAGTAGTTTTATAGTTTAGAAAGTCTTCTTTCAAGGGATTTAAAGCTCTTTTGAGCTGTTTGCTATTGTTGAAAGATGAAGGACACATTTCAAAAAAATATTGAAGGAGCGTGATTAAATTTAAAGCTACATTAACTCTCAGGATAGATTCAATTTCAATAATACACTTCCTTGCTTTTATATTATGGTGTTTTTTCAATAAGCATCGTCTTTCAGGAACATAAAGTTTTACTTAAAAGCATTTGGTATTTGTTCTTTATAAGCCAAATCTTCAAGTCACGGACCTAAAAAATTCCTATAGAATGGTCATAAACATCACAAACTTATTGTGCTGTCAGCTAATTAAATGACATCTTAACCAAAGTTGTAGTACAAGACTCAAATGAGCATTAAAGCAACATTTCATTATCAGCTGGCAATTTCGTTGGCATGATTTTCTTTGCAATGAAAATCAGCCGGTTTCCATACATTTTGTTGTCGTAATTCTATGCAATTAATTTCTATTAGCTTCCTGAAACACATATATTTAATGACTTACGACATCAAATACATATCTTCGTTCCCTGCAGATTACGAGTAAATTACCAAGAAGTTAACTTCAGGGAAGCGAAAACAAAACTGCTTGTGGTGGCAAATATCTATATCTACTAATGTATTCGAAACTGAGCTAAATTTCATCACTATACTCACAATGTATACGGTCTCTGGGCCATAAAGATGAACGGTTGGAGTTCCCAAGAGTATGTAGCTGAAAAGAAATATGTTTCTATTGTTTCAAGCTTTGTTCGAAGCGACTCCTACTATGGCCAGACTTCTAGAAGCAAACAAACAAGTTACGCAAACAGGTCCACAAAGTTTCAAAACGGAAGTAATTAGCTCGAAGTTAACTGATTTAGAAACCAAAAGGAGAATAACTGCATGTTGAACGCTAAGAAACAGTATGAGCTCACGGTGGAAACACCTGGAAGTGACAAATGACAAAATCTTAATTTCTCCAAGGACTTGAGAATAGTTTTGTTCTCCGGATGGCTGAAATCGATACTGAGCTAGTCGTGATATTAACAACACCCGGTGGCTAAAGCACTAAGTACTTAATACATTGTAGTTAAGTTTCACGACCTCTACGTGGCTTTTAGCGTGAAAGAAAATTGTCTAGACAGGAAAGACAGTTCAGCCAGCTCCAGTCAAAATAATGGGTGCCATCCTGTTCATATAGGATATTTGAAAAAAAAACAAGATGTTTG
The DNA here is from genome assembly GCA_947369275.1 of Nemotelus nigrinus. Lineage (NCBI taxonomy): Eukaryota > Metazoa > Arthropoda > Insecta > Diptera > Stratiomyidae > Nemotelus > Nemotelus nigrinus. The sequence continues at coordinate 40,148,282 of OX376373.1, read as the reverse complement.
GAAACATGATGAAAACTGTTCATGCTTATAACTTGGTAATGATAATGATTTAAAATTTTTAACAACATACGACCGTAAGTTCCTAAAAGTAGGCAAAATAAATTTTTAAAATTTTGAAATATGTTAAGTTCCCGCAGACTTATCGGATCGTTTCAAAATTGATGAATGTACGGAAAACCCTGCAGAAATGGCATGTACCCAAATAAAGATCCTTCAAACCATCATGTCTCTCTACATTTTATGTTCGCAGTTAAACTGAAATTTACAAATGCATCATCGTACAGGAACGCTAACCTTTTGCCATTTTTCCGGCATTTTTACTTTGTACTTTTTTAACACTCAAAATTTCTGTTCTTGGGAGCCAGGTCTGATAGAAGTCTTCTAAATATACTATAAAGTTAGCTGCGGTGCCATCTTGAAAAATTTCTCTGCAAAATAACAACTTTTTACTCTATCTGCATCAGAAGTCACCAGATTAAAACGAAATCCACGCACTAGGCTGATATTATTACAAATTTATTTTGCTAGACTTTTGGTTGCAAAATTAGGATATATATATAAATCTTTAGCATGTTTTTACTATTTATATTTTTATATTTTTACTAATTTTCCAAGAAAATTTTAAACTCAACTATGTCGCATCTGCATTCAATTTCTCACATCATCTTAATATTTAGGAGTAATCAATTCTGTGTTCTAAAAAAATCAAAGTATTTCTCTGAAAAATTCAAAAAATCAAAGATCTGAGACAACTTGATTTCAATGGAAAAGTGTTCCAGTAAAATTTTTCGTTTGATGTCAAACTAAACTACTCTCATTCTCAATTACGCAAAATGAGTAAATTTACCTGCATGAGATACTTGAAATGATTCTTAAATGCTTATTTACGTAACTAGTTTAGTTATTCATAAAAGAGAATTTCAAAGTTTACCTTATAAAATATTTGCGCCCAACGTGGGCCAACGATAACAAAAGTGTAACTTTCAACAAAAAAGCAAAGCACATTCTACGAACATTTCAAATGCAGCATTCAATTATTTGTTGTGAACATATCAAACATCAATACAAAAATCAATAAAGGAAACTTTTTTATTGTATCGTCGTTTCACTTCAATGAATACATACGAATAAAAGTGAAAAGATGTTCAACGTTTATTTTTATTGCACGTACGAAGAGCTATCCTGCTCAAGTACAAGTACTTACATGGAGCGATTTACTCGATTCTGTCAGCTTTGAAAGCATTTGCATTGGGTTTTTTATTGAGCACGGAATAAAGAATAAAAAGCAAGAAGTGCAAGTAACGGCAAACGCCGATATACATTTGGTACATACAAGTAAAAGGGTAAAAGCCATGATGGCGCCATTGAGTAATTTATTGATACTGTTGGTTTTTGTGACGAGCGTGATATGGTGTGTGATACTGGATGTTGAAAAATTGATGGAATTGTCTACAGATGACAAATGGAATCAATGCTGGGTAATCTTATACTATATGTAATTTTTAAGTAATTTATTGGAATGGTGTAGCTGAAATACAATAAAATAAAAACAAATAAAGATTGATTGCCAAACATACATTATTCAGTCAGAATGTAACAAAAACTTTCTCAGCACAACTACAATTTGAGCTCTTGATACTAGCTCTTGATTACTTTTCCATTAGTATTTTTATTCCCACCTCAAGTTTAAGAGGTTTTGATTTACTTTTGAGATTTTACTTTTGTGGTATATATTGGTACCATCCGAAGAAAGCTTATATATTGCTTTCTACTTTAGAGGTTCGAATTCGAAAGCAATCATTTATTATTTATGTATATCGTTAAATAATATTTATGTATATCGTTAATTATCGTTAAATAAGTAATAATTTCCAAAGTGTAAATATACTTAACACGTTGACTAAAAGTATTCTTTACTTTATTAACCACCAAATTCCATAATACTTTCATTCACGTGGATGATGTATTCCATTAAGCTAGCATAAACATCAGCGAAAGCAAGTTGATACGAACGGAATATCAGATCTCTCGATTAGCATGAATAAGCTTCCATTTGATGCATTTTTTTTTCTCTATTGATGCCAATGCTTAGGGGTTGCCCTATTATGCCCTAGAACAGCCTTGGCGGAAGGAAATTTAAGGAAGTGGAGAGAGGAAGTGTTGAGTTTGCAGGAGATAGCGATGCACGATTCGCTTGAACAATTGGGGCTCATAGTCAGCGGGGAAAACAGTAGATGGTAGGCTGTTCCATAATCGTATTGACCTAGATAAGAAAGAATTGTGAAATATGACGGTACGACTGGCACTGATCAAAAGGGCATGAGAGTGAGCGCGTTGGGAGGATCGGGTGTTGTGCGTAGGAGGTGCTCTACAAGAGAGCAGACTTGATATTTCATCAGAGCAAAAACCATAATAATAGCGATAAAGAAGAGAAAGGGATTCAATGGTAACTCGTGAGGTAATAGTTTCATCGCCAATACGCTTGAAAGCTTTGCGTTGGACAGTGTCTAGTTCCGCTAAAGTAGTGCGGCCTGCCCAGCCCATATATGGGAGCTATACTCAAGTCTTGATCTTACGAGAGTCTTGTAGATGTGCGCTATGTTTGATAGTTAAAAGTATTTCCTACCTCTCCGAAGGAAACCTAGGCATTTCATGGCATTTTTCGCAATTTTAAAAATTGTGGCCGGTCCAGCTTAGTTTGCTGGAGATGTTAAATCTTAATAGGTTTAGCGAAGGTGATTCATAAATACTCACACCATCAATGTAAACAGTGTGGCTTGTAGGAGGAAGGTAAAACTTGAGTGAAAGCGAACAACATTGGGTTTTGGACGCGTTAAATATAATACGGTTCGCGGAGCCCCAAGCGATAATGTTTAATCGGTCCCTGTTTAGCGATGCAAACATATAATCTCTACTATCAGAAGTAGCATTTCCGCGAGAGTCGGCCACTCTGCCAAAAGAGTACGCGAAGTCAAAGGTGCTGTCATCGGCAAAACTATGAATCGGATTGAAAGTGGTTAGATCGGATATAAAGAAAATGAAGAGAGTTGGTGAAAGAACAGTACCTTGCGGAACCCCGGCATTGATGGTGTGGACACAGGATTTGAGTTCATCCAGGACAAAATGAAAGGACGGTCTACGAAGAAACTTTCAATCTACTTCACGAGGATGAAGTGAAGACCAAATACACGAAGTTTGGCTAATAGGGCAGGGTGCCAGACTCTGTCAAAGGCCTTCGAAATATCAAGAGAAACGACCATTGCTTCACCAAAGTTATGGAAACAACGGTTCCATCTTTCAGTGAGAAATGTAAATAAGTCCCCAGTGGAGCGCCCAGAACGAAAACCATGCAGGCGGTCATTGATTATATGGTTCAACTCGAAATATTTCATTAATTTTGAGCTCACGAGTGATTCAAATACCTTAGATAGAAGCGAAACGAGTGCAATAGATCGATAGTTTGAGGGATCACAGGCCTCCCTCTTTTTAGGTATGGGCTGAACGTGGGCAAGCCTCCATGTGGAATGAAATACTCCAATCGAATATGACAGGTAAAATAGTTAGCGCAGAGATTTAGCTAAGGCGGACGCGCAGCACTCTAGTACGAGGGGCGAAATACCATCAGGACCAGCTGATTTGGAAACGTCAAGCTTGGCGAGTATTTTCAATACCTCTCTTGTGTGGAAACATAAAGGTCCTTGCTTGAAAGCGCACATTGGAGGACTCAGTGATGAAGGTGGCAAGGACGAGTTTGTAGCAAAAATCTCAGCAAAAAGATTAGCTTTATCCAGTGACTCAGCAAGTACGTTACCATAATGAAGAAGAAGTGGCACGGGAGAACTGAAGAAGTTGTTCTTAATCCTTTTGACAAGCGACCAGAAGCCTTTGTCTCGTTTCTGGCATGCAAGGACATTCTGTTTAATATTTTGGTCAAACTGGAATTCAACTCTTCTAATAGTTGTTGTACAGGCATTGCGAGCAGTTTTGTAAAGTTTTTTTGATTCCGCAGACGGAAACAGCTTGTTAGTTTAGAATGCCGCCTCCTTAGTGCGAATGGCCTTTTGACATTCGTAACTAAACCATGAGGTGTTGGTTGGTTGGCTTAATGGCCTAGTGTTCTTCGGGATAAAAGAGTACATTCCATACCATATGATGTTGGTTATGGTGGAAGTTATATTGGTGACGTTCTTTGTTGCAAAACAATCGTTCCAGTCGATCTCTCTGATGTATTTTCTAAACGCAGTCCAGTCAGCCTTGCCATAATGCTGGACCAGTCGTTTGGTGGAAAACTGATTAGTGTTAATTAGAGAAGAGATGTTAAAGTGGGTCGAGATCAAATTGTGGTCCGAGTTGCCAAAAGGTGCTGAAATTGAGATCGAATATTTATCCGGGTGTGAAGCTAAATACAAATCTAAAAGATTTGCAATTTGCCCAGATATGGCGGGGATTCTGGTTCAACTAACTGCTCCAAGTTGAACGACTCGCTAAAACGCTAAACGCGCCTGCCCGCCAGGCTGCTGGAAGATCCAGAGATAATTAAGCTCTGAATTAGCAGAAGTAAACTGGGTAAGGTTGATAAACGGCACATTATTAAATTGCAATCCCTCTTGATCTCACTAAATGATAACCAGGTACGTAATACTGATTGATTTCAGTATCAGAAATGGCCTTAGTTTCACTTAGTGCCAAAGTCGCCGGTTAGTGTATGGATAAATGACAGTACACCGAAAAAAAATTCTTCCTGATCCCGCGAATATTACAGAAAATCAATTTAATATCATACATGACTATAGCGCCGATAAATTAATGAAAATAAAAATAAAGCACAATTGATAAACAAAACGTGCAACACGCAACGGAAATGCACAGTTATACGCGATCAAAACAAGTCATGACGATCCGAACAAAGTCAATAGCAGTGTTATGCCTGCAATATTGACCTTGAGCGAATGAAGCGTTCCTATCGCTTTGATCACGGATAACCATCAATTAGATGGTGTTAGGATGGAACGGGCTCACTAAGTTGTGTTGGATATGGGGCATAAAAGCCCTTTATCATGGCACCAGATAGACTTGGTTGCACTGCCGAAACTCTGCTTAGCTCAGGTCAAGAGCTCAGCCCCGGAGCACGACTGTCCCCGTTAACGTTCAAACTGCAACTGTTTGCTTTCTATTCGCGAAGCTTAATTGTCACTGATATCTTGCTAATACGACTATACCTGGATGTAAAATGCGCTTTTTTACATAGCCACATTTGCAGCATATTTGCCTGCTGTCAACCAAAACAACTTGCACATCGATATGTTTCGACGAGATTTCATTGAAATTTATATTAAAACAAAAAGCACGGATCCTCCTTTTCATTCCAAAAAACAGGTTTAATTTGATCTAACTT
>OX376373.1:40137887-40140387 GCA_947369275.1 Nemotelus nigrinus | reverse complement strand
ATTCAGGCCAAATTTGGTTGAAAAGCCACGATAGGGTTGCCAGCTATTGTTGGTTTTGTGTTTAATTGCAATATCTTTATTAAGCGGTTTTATCGTAGAATTTTCAAATGGTAATGATATTGTAGTGACAATAAACAGCAAATATTAAGCTTTCGATCATTTGAAAAAACTCGCTGCAGGTAACCCTAAATTTCTTTATACTCCTATAACTTCGAATGTAATTAAACAACGTGAAGCAGATTTGATATATTCTTGGCTTTGATACTGGCGAAAGGTTGCCAGCACGAGTCGGTTGTGCTACTTTTGTATCAATAAATGCTTACAGTTAGTATACATACCGGAAACATTTACAATGAAAATAAATAACCGATGTTACAATTCGCAAAGTTCTGCAAATTTTTCGGATCGCAGCCCCAAACACCAACTTCAGTTACAGTGCTGCAGGCACTGAGCATTTTCTTCATTGATGTTATATGAGATGCTGCTTTCAAAATTATGTGAAATAAGCAACTGATAACGAATATAATTAACACGTGTTTTGCTCTCATAAACGTTGAAATTCATGCCAGTGGTAATATCTGAAACCTTCCACCATATGAGTTATAATGCATTCTTAAGACGAAAGTAAAACGTGGCATTTGAAACAGTTTGGCCGTAATAAGCAGCACATGTGGTGGAATATGCACTCAAAACCTGCACGATTCTTCTACTGTTCTTCGAACATTAGTGTTTCTAGCGGTTCAGGTGCGCTAGAGTTTTTTTTTAGTTTTCTTAATTTTCTTTGAGAATTGGTCATTATGGAACGCGGAAAACTCAGAGGGACAGACAGATATCACATCCAAATGTCAAATAATTAATAGAAATTGATTAAACCAGTTCGTTTCCACTTGGCTGAGTTCTATTGATTTTAAGTACTAAAATACCAATGAATATTTAGCAGCGTACCATTTGAAAGCAAAGGAACATACGTCAATCTATTATCTCTCATCCCAAACCTGTCTACTGCATTTTCACTCCATTATAGTTCTTTCTTCCGGTATGCGGAAGAATGTTGTATTCATGTGCCCATCGACACACGTGTTTCATCCAACAAAAAATACACTTGTACCGTGCTGCTGCTTAATCTGATTGCAGCTCAACATTGCATTATGCAAATGAAAATATAATCCCCAAGCTAAAGAAAATCTGAGCTCAGTGAAATATTCATGTAATTTTTTTTTGAATCTTTGACTACATTATTAGCGCATTGCATCTCGTTGGAAACTCATTAAGAAGCTGAAAATAAAACTTTCAAAGGGAAAATTCAAACCATACTTTGCAATTTCAGAGCTCTTTATGAATTCCTCATCAACAGAACAAGCTGACGGAATTGCTTACTAATGCCACCCCCAATTAGAAATCATCTTGAAAATAGTGTGTTTCGAATAGCGAGTACGCTTTATTCTGGCATAAATTCAATTAACAACAGCTTAGCACCAATTATGGAAAGTTTTTTTTGAATTTTTATACCAAACAATTCGCTCCATAAGATTTCTTATTCTTATGGGGAAAGCCAGCCAATAGATGGAAAAAAATCAAAAAATTGCAAAGATTACGAAAATAGAGTCCTTGCTGTTTTCGGGCGAACTTTAAGAGGACCTACAAATATCTCTTCCAAGGAATTACAAAGAAAGCATTGTCATTGTTCAATTGACTCGAACCGAAGAAGAGTCGAAGACTTTTCTATCGTTGCCTTATCCCTAAGGATGTGAATATATTATGCTGAATCCTTTTCAATGAGTCCTTTTGCTAAAACTTTTTTACTTTCAGTTTGGAATTTCCAGTCTGTTCAAGTTACCGGAACGATTCAAAGACCCGAAATGTGTATTCTTTGTTTTTGTTTTATTTCTTTCAACGCCTAGTACGTTTTTGGAATCGGGAATGAAAGGATGAGAAAGTGAATTGTTATGTTACAATTTGTTGAAATGAAATAGCCAATTTGATTAAGCTTAAAGCTGTAAATGGGATGAAATCGGCTATCCGGAAAATACTTTGCAAGTTGAACTTGTTGAAACTGATGTGACTTGAGGAACTGCAGATAGTTATCCCAATTAACTCTTCAAGGGTTAATACTTATAATAGTAATTCATGGGCATATTAAAGTGAATATCGCTTATCTTTCCCAAAAATATGCAATTGAAGGTCTAAATTTATAAGGAAAAAATAAAGCGCATCAGAACCACTAGAAACACTAATGTTCGAAGAACAGTAGCGGATTTGTGCAGATTTTGAGTGTGCATTCTACCACTAGCTACTTGAGGTCACCATACGTAATAATATACCCCAATCCAATGTAATTTCGATGACTTCATCGAAAGTAACAGCGATAGAAATGTTTTTGGGGTTGCCATCCAAAAAATGTTGAGACCTTGGAAAATTTAAACATTTGTAGGGTTTACAACGGTTCGACCAAATGTGACCGGACCTATAGCGCGGACTTAGTGAATTTAGTCCTAAGGTG